>CAJVRI010001179.1:12215000-12591081 GCA_911649635.1 Poeciliopsis gracilis | reverse complement strand
ATAATATTCAGGATCAGCAAAGACATTATTGTAGGAAACCATGAAAATACAGCGAGAGCATTTTGACGTTGAGGAATATTTAATGTACAACAGGAACAAAACGGCACATTTTTAAAAAGCATTATTTATTCACATTCCAAGACAAAAAGCTGCAAGAGAAAACTTTAAAAAAAAAAAATAAGACACAAAAACCAAGAATATCTTAAATAAGCTTGTGAATGAGATGGAGGTTGCAGCACCAATAGTTACATCTATTAATGTCATTAATCAGAAGTATTTAATAAAACTAATAGCTTAAAATTCAAGTATCAGAGTAATTATTCACATTAATTTCCAGTAGAAGCAGTAAAACTGTCAGTTCTTCTAGTATATGTTCCACATTAAAAGCAAAAATATATTTAAGAAAGTAAAAAGAAAGATTACTGCACTACTGTTTATTTACAACACAACTGAAGTTTTATTTTAACGTGGGGGAAAAAAAAGTGATTTTTTTCTCCATGTCTCCTGATGAACATCCAGGTAAGTCTTTTCATCAGCTGCTTCCCTGAGAGCGCGCTGGTTCACAGGTGCATGCTGGGTAATGCCTTGTGAGCAGCTGAAGGGAGCTGGATGATGTGAAGGAACGGTTAAAGAGAAAAACTGAAGACGTGGATCAAAAAGAAAGAACAATCTGCGATGAGAATGTGAAGCAGACACACTAATTTAAACAACCAGCACAACGAAGTCACAATCAAAACTGTCAGATGACGGATCACCCTGCAATAATAACTCAGGAATTATCCAAATTAGGATGCACTTTTATTTATTTCCTTCTTACAGAAAGTTTCTGTTTATATCATAGGTTTTTGGAGCCTTTCTATACTAGAGGAAAAGATATAAAACTTCAGATATTTCACAAAGAGATACTAATATTCATGGAAAAACCTCATAACCTTCTATTAAAGCAGAAAGTGCCACAAGAAAGGCTTGCAGTATTTAATTATGCCGCATAACTGATCAGTACAGGATAGGAGGAAACGCAAAAGGAAAAAAAATCCCAAGTCCCCTAATGACTCCGTAGAAATGAGTTGAGACATTTTTCATTAATTCTTGTTCAAATAACTTATTTGTTGAGGATATCATGTTGTGCTGCAGCAGATGTTGGAGCAGCTTCTCCACTGGTGGGTAGCGCCGCAGCGTCGCAGCAGAGCCCACCATCAGCAGCTTGTGTTTCGCTCTGGTTACAGCCACGTTCAGACGCCTCCAGTCCTTCAGCAGCTCCCCTAGCTGGGCAAATACACGGGGCAACATGAGGGCAGGATCGCCATGAGGAGAGAAACACAGAAGCTGGGAGGAGAAAACGTTTCCTACGTTTCCTTCCTCTGCGGTGCTCCTGACAAACGACAGAACAATCAGACTCTTGTCCCGTCCCTGGTACCGGTCCACCGTGTTGACCTCCACCCCGGAGAAAACAGGGGACTGCAGCAGAGCAGAGATGCACTTCAGCTGCTGCCTGTAGGGGGCGATAACTCCAATATCACCAGGTTTACACCCAGCCTGGTGCAGAGAAAACAGACGAGGTTTTAGAGCAGAAATACAAACATTAGTATAACTATTTATAAAACCTGTCATAATGATAAATAGTCCCAATAATTACTGCGATAAACAATAGTATTGTTGTTTTTATAATGGCATAATAATCCGAATTCACTCTCTGAAAGACTAATAACATTTGATTTTGTACAGAATACTGGAAAATATTTAAATATCCAAAATAAAACAGAAATATATTTAAAAAAAAAATAACCCACACAACCAAAGTCATAAGTAAAACATGTAAACAAAGTGTAACCCTCATCAAGCTCATATTAATTTAGTATGGGATTATCATTGCTTATTGCATTAAACTTATTTTTGCCCTTATAAATTGTTAATTTAGAAGCAAACGAACCTTTATGAGGAGAGAAAGCATCATGTGTATGAGAGCAGCTTCGGTGCGATTGCTCACTCCTCCCTGCTCCACCGACTCCAAAGCAGGAACCTGCAGAAACCCGAACTTTTACACATAATCCACCATAAATGTGTCCCGCAAGTCAAAATATCTTGTTTAATGAGTCAGAAACATATTTTTAATAAATACGCCTGGACGCATAGAAACAGCTGCAGTATTTTACAAACCGCTGAGCAGTCGAGGAAGCAGACGGGGTTGGAGGGCAGCAGCGCGGCCTGCAGCCAGGACGGGAGCTCCGATTGGACGGACGGCAGCGAGGGCAGCGTGAGCAGAGCCGAGGCCGTCCGTTCAGATCCACACTCCAGCCGGCCGTTGTACATCAGAGAGTTACTCAGAGACATGATCTGACTGGAATAAAACAGAAGGTAAAACACTGTTTAATAGACGCTACATAACAGAATAAAAACATCTTCAAGCAGCTAAAGAAGACTGCTGGACATTTAAATCTAAATCACTTCATCTTTACTAATAATTTTGTAATTTTTAAGAACACTATCCATCTAAACTCGCTTGCATTTTGAAGATCACGTATGTTTTTACAGGGTCGGTTGTGGCAGAAAGTGTTCATAAAATGACCTGTTAAACTGTTAAAATATTAATAAATAGCTGTCTCTGCATTCACACTGATGTAATTTAGCAGCATACAGAAAAATACTGCTTTGATAAAGTAACATGTAAGCACATGAATGTTGTATCGACAGCTCTTTTCATATTCTTGGTAAAGTCGACATTTTTTTCCAGAGGCGACAGAGAGGAAGCTTTTTGAGTTTTGAAAAGATTTCATTTTGAAAATGCTCTTAATCTTTTTCAGAAACATTACCAGTCTCTTTATAACAGATTGAGTGTCTTCAGTCAGAGGCTTCTCTGTAATACAGACTGCTACAGGAGATCTGTCCTGCAAACAGCAATTTAATTTCTCTTTGGGTTCAACAAAGAATTTTTGAATATTCATTTTGAACTAAATGTTTTCAGAGTGTACAGGAGCAAAGTTTTCCCCAGTAATCCTGTATTTATTACTTTTATTTTACAATAATCCACATAATCTTTACTGCAGAATCATCCAGTTTTCTCTCAGCTGTTTCACCTGTTCATCCGGTACTGTAGGTTCAGCTGCACCACTGCTTCACTGTGGAGCTCAAGTCGCTTAAACAGACTTTCATCCATCCCAAGAGACCTTAAGAGGAAAATAATAATAATAATAATAGCATCACATTTTAAGACCTGACAGTTTGTACGTCTCTTTTCTTTGCCGTCAAGCTGCTGCGCCGCATTAGTGATGAAATATTCTCCACCTTGCTTCCTGGTTCTGAACGATCGGCGGCAGCTGCTGATGATCTCCAACCAGGACGAACCGCTTGGCGTAGAAAAGCGGACCCAGACAGACGGGCTGGCTGATCTGCGACGCCTCGTCTACGATGCAGAAGTCGAACCGCCGGCGTGTGAAGATGGGATGCTTGATGCCCATGCATGTGGTCGCTACAACCAGCTGGAACCAAACATTGTTAATTCAGAAGAAATAAAAACAAATGATAACAAATTTTGCTGAATAATAAATTGTCACAAAAATTATTGCAATAATGAAGAAGAATGTTGAGATCATTTTCAGATAATTTAATGGTATAATAAAACATTCTCAAAGATGAATAAACTTAAAATCTCAAACATTTAACACTGGAACGGCAAGACATTTTAAATATCCAAAATAAATAAACAACAACAACTAATAAAATTAATCATGAGCTTTTTGTAATCAAAATGATCCTTCAGAAAAGTCTAAAGCGCCAGACTGAAGACTTTTGTCATCCAGTTTTTAGTAGAAAGAGAAGAATGATAAATCCTGCAAATGGGAATTAACGAGTTCATTTTAATTTCTCATGCGATTAATTAATTTCTAGCAACAAATGCAAAAAAATGAAACATTTTTCTTCACTTCTTTGCTGTAAAGCTGCTGCAGCTCTGTGAGCGTGTGAACGTCCTTCCTCCTCACGCTCTCCTCTGTGTACGGCAGGATCCCCGGATGGACCTTCTGCCCCTGACCCAGACGCAGGAAGCCGACCCGGAAGCGCTTGAGCTTCAGCAGGATGTTGTCCACAGCAGAGTGGGTGTAGCTGGTCAGCAGCACAC
Source organism: Poeciliopsis gracilis (assembly GCA_911649635.1). Lineage (NCBI taxonomy): Eukaryota > Metazoa > Chordata > Actinopteri > Cyprinodontiformes > Poeciliidae > Poeciliopsis > Poeciliopsis gracilis. The sequence continues at coordinate 12,586,967 of CAJVRI010001179.1, read as the reverse complement.
TGAACCCACAGGCTTGCAGGATTCGCACCTGAGGGCAGAGCAGTGATGAGTCAGAGGGGAAGGAAAAGGGAAACAGAGAGGCGGTTTGGATTTGTTGGAGTTCTACCAGTGTGCAGATGGTCGTCGTCTTGCCGGTTCCAGGCATCCCGACTATGAGGGTGAAGTCTTTGGACAGCAAAACCTTCTTCATGGCCTGTTTCTGGGGTTTGTTTAGACCTGCACACACAGATAAACATTAAAACTTTGTTTCTCTCACAGACAAACTAATAGAAATTGCTCCCGCGGCAACACATCTTACACACCCTGACATTAAAATATTAGTCTCTTAGCTCATTGTCTTTGTTCCTCCTGATGTGCGGTGGGAACCAATAAGAGATATTCTGTTCCATAAACATACCACTGATGTTTGAGGCTAACCTGAACACGAGGAACAACTTAAAAAGGATGATTTCAGATTAGAGCACCTTTGAGGATGTTGGCCACTGTGTCCTTGGCCTCTCTGGGTAGAACAGAGGTGAGGTTGGTGATGAACTCTGGAGGTCGAAGGTCAACAACCAGCTCCCTGAGACGCTCGCTGCACACAGGTGGATTTAGGTCAAACTTTAAGATGATATTTGAAGCTGCTCTGCTCATGTTCCCCTGATCTCACCTGTCGCCAGAGTTTTCCATGAGCCTGGACAGATTGCTGAGGTGAGTGCTGAGGCCCACCACTCCTTCATCGCTGTCCAGGCGAAACAAGACGCCGCTGAACTTTGACAGGTCCCTGTTGAGCAGAAGAAATCGGGTGAAAACCTTCTGCTGAGTCCAACAGGATGAATCGTGAACGTGGAGCCCACCTGTCCAGAGTGCAGCTGACCGACGTCGCGTTGACTCCTTTCAGGTATCCTGTTGCCAAGCCGACGAGACGACCCTCTTGGTCGCTGACAACGATGCGATCTCCGCTGGTCAGGCCGCAGTAGTTGGCGGCCTGCTGCGAGTCGGCCGCGCTGCGCAGGAAACGGTGGACGAAGACGCCTTCGGACTGAGCGGTCACCGACTCGCTGAGCTGCAGGTTCCCCACACAGCTGCCGCTCTTCTCACTGAAAACGCATTAAAGTCGAAACTAAAGAGATGAAGAGGATCTGATGTGTACTGATGAGAAAATACTGGAACAGATGAATTCCTACAAGAAATGATGTTAAAATGGTCAATTTCTTTCAGCTCTGATCTAATTTGTTGCTTCATAGTTAATGTTAAGTGGAGCCTCCTGCACAGTCAATAAGACACAGCAAGACGTTTCTGGATGGCAAGTCAACAACAAAACTCTTGTCTTTTCCAGCAGCCATTGTACAGCAAAGACGGCGGTAACTGTGTCGTTCCCATCAAATGCGACTTATATATCAGGAGGTTTTTTGAAAAGGCTCATTTTCCAGACACCAAAATACATAAACTTATTTCCAACCAGACATTTTTTTTAGCCAATAATTTCATGTTTTTTGGTGTCTGGAAAATGAGCCATTTCAAAATCCTCCTGATTTGAAAGTCTCATTCGATGGGAACTTTTTTTAAGCGTTTGGGTCGATTCTAGAACCTCTACAGATCCAAAAGTTAGAAGATTGTTGTTAATTTTTAAACAATAAAAAAAGGGCAACTTAAAAAATGGGTTAAAGCCACAGACTGCTACCTCTCCTGGACCGACTGCAGCCAGACACGCTTTCGGACGCTCTTGGCCTCCATGGTGGACGCCTCCAAGCTGCAGAGCAGCAGCCAGTGAGCGAAGTAGTCCAGATGTGGACGGGTCAGGTGGCTCGTCTCCTGCTGCAGAAAGGCTCGCACGGTGTCCTCACCCACATCCACAGGGGTGGAGTCCACCACCCTGCATCGAAGGAGATGAGACAGAGGACAGGCATTGACCCTTCCTGTGGTTGTTTTTCAGTCTGCATGAGATTTAAAGAGGGTTTACCGCTCATATAAAGCACAGTTTAGTTTCTGAGGGCAGTACTGGCAGGTCTGCCTGCTGGTCAGGATGTCAGGAAGTCTGGACAGGCGACTCTGATCGGCTCCTTTCTCCACAGAGTGTTTGATGTGATGGACCAGTGAGTTCCTCAGCTTCAGCAGCTCTGCAAAAAACCCACAATGCATCACTGTATCGCACCGTTTTAACAGGTTTGACGTGGCCCCATGTTTGGCTTTACGACCTCCTGACCGCATGACTGTGACACCACCATGTTTTACATTTTACAACCCTGAGCTGCTTTGTTTTTATTTAAAATCTCAATAAAAATACTTTAGAGTTTGAGGTTTTACAGGAGAATGTTCAAGGATGTACGCCTTAAAAATACAATCACAGATTTTATTTTCATACAAGACCAGATTTCTAATTTCAGTCAGTTTTTTTCCCCTGCTGTGAAACCTGCTGAGGTTCTTTTGGGCTCGCCGTACCTCGGTGGTCCATGTGGCCGGCTGCCACTGGGTGCATGTTCCCCGTCTTCAGGTAAAGCAGAAGTCCGATTTCGGGGCTGTATCTCTCCATGCTCATCAGGGTATATAAGATCACCTGCACACAAACAGAACCACATTCACATGGCTGATTATTCTTCCAAACAACCTGGAAAAGCCCAGGAAGCTGCTCCCACCTGACTGCGATGCTCGATGGAGTTCGACTCCCTGCCAGTCTTCAGCTCCAGCGGGACGGTCTTTTCCTCACAGACTCTGCTGCTGCCGTTTCGCGACCTTTGGATTCGGACCTTCGCCGTCACGTCCATTTTCCCCTTGAGGCCGAATCTGGGGGACCAGACGTTCTCCTCTATGTCCGCCAGCTCTGTCAGTGTGAAAACAGCAGGCGGGGCCTGGCACCTGCTGCGATCCAGCAGACGGACAAACAATCAGCTAATTATCAGCACATTCTGATAACCGGAGTGTTTTTAATCGAGGTTCTGACATTTTAGAGCTGATTGGTTTTGGTGTAGAAGAACAGAGGTATTCATTTGCCCAAAGCTCCAGTGATGGGAGGTAATCATGGAGCTCCTGCTGCATCTCCTCCTGACTTACTCCTAAAGCGTACCTGTGAACACCAAGAGAACACATGAAGAAGAAGAGTGGCATCATTAGGGCCGCAAATAATCATTATTTTTAATAATCGATTAATCTATACATCTTTCAGATTTTAAAAAATTGTCAGACGTTTTTATTTCTCATTTTAGTCATTTTTATACATTAGAAATATGTTAATAGATGCAAACAAACAATGACATCCTTCTTAAATAATAAACGTTTTGTTGCATCTGCCGGTACAAATGATCTCCAATATCACCGTGTGAGAAGCTCAATCCTTTCTGCTTGAATTATCAATATAGAGTAGTAGCAGTGATCAATAATTGGACAGTAAAAGTTTCTCAATACATTTTTTGCAGTACTTGAAACCAGCTGAAGCTGAAAATTTGCCTGTGGAGTCGTTTTGGTTAGAACATATTAACAAATGCAAATTGTATATTCAGCTTTTTTTGGCAAATTATTGGTTTGTAAAATAGAATCTCGTTTTGTTTTCCGTTTTGTAATGTTAACTAAGTTCAATATTATTCCCATTAAAATTTGTTATATTGAGTTATTGACTCATTCTGATTGTTGTTTTAAATTTGTGTAAAGGTAAACAGTCTGCAGGATGTTACAGTGTGATAAGACACCCTACATGTCTCCAAGGAAACGGTGATTTCGCAGCGCTTCGTCGGCCAGCTGGGAAAGTTTCTGCAGAGAGAAATCTTTGGCTGAAGCTGCTCTCTGGAAGACTTCATGCACCATGGTGCCATTAAGCATCTGCTTAGAGCCACCGTCAAAACTCTGCGTCAAAATCAAGAGAAATGCATCATGTTTCCATCGAACACCGATTAAAAGTATGACCCACAAGTTAAAGCAAGAGCATAACTTTCACCTTGAACATTTCTCCCAGCACCGCTCGCCTCATGCAGCGGATGGAGTTGGAGATGCTGGTCCCTGAGATGAGGCTGTCGGGCTGGAGAACCAGGAAACCCTGCTCCCTGTCGACCAACCAGGCGCCGCCTTCAGAGCGGCCCTCCAGATGAACCACGTCGCCGCGGCAGACGGGGGTCAACTCCCTGCAGAGAGACGAAGAGATAAATAAAAATATGACAAAACACAGGAAACAAGAGGCAAAATGAATCATGATACATTTAGTTCTTATGAAGTTCACACTTTGGGAAGGTTGTAACTGACAGCCATCTTAGTAGGCAGTTGTTATGACAACAATATTCAAGCCACAAGCTTTATTATGATGTTTATAATCATCATCATAATAAACTGTGGAGTAATTATTACTTTAGACCAACATTTAGCTTTATACTTTTAAGATGGAGAATCTCCTGTTGGTTCACAAATATAGAACCAACTTAGAAAGTACCAACAACAGAGCAAGAATCAAACATGGAGAACCGACAGAACAAGAATCAGGAGAAACCAGAACTAGTTTATAAATCAACGTTTCCCCCAGAAAACCTGCTAATCCTGATGCTCAGGACTCGAGGGCCGACATTCATCCAGCTGGCCGCCATGTTTTTGTGTTAAAAAATGTTTCACGTTGTCAGGAACTTTAAAAATATTACTCGATAGTTATGCATTTTTGGAAGACCATCGATTAGTTTTTCCTGTTTTAAATATCTGAAATACAACCAAACAGTTTTCACTGTTTTATTTATTATTATTTTTAAGCAGTTATGAGGCACAGTGGTGTAACTTTAAACTGCTTCTGCGGCAGTTACTCAGCAGGTTGTTGCTAGGTAACCAGAGAATTAATGGGTTGCTAGGTAACCAAAGAGCGCAGCGAGTGAGTCGATTCCACCAACAGAGCTGTGCTGGTTGAACAGCGAGTCTTTCCTCTGCCTACATCTCCCAGAATGCTGTGCGGTTCTGGATCGGGGTTCAGTGAATGTTATCAGATTGATATTGATCATGTGTCTATTGCGATGCGTATCGTTACTGATTTATCGTCAAACCCTGTTTCAGTTCCACCCAAACAAGACCAACAATGAAGCGTCCAGCTTGAGCATCATTCATGCTGTTAATGAAAACAACAACTAAAGAACGTTATTGGTTCTGTAGAAAATGTTAAAGAACTAAAATAACACGATAAATGTGTGGGCAAGCAGAGAGTTTTACCATCCGTCTTTGAGCAGGCAGGTCTCAGTTGGAAGCAGAGACCTGCAGCATGAGATGCTCAGTGATTTGTGTCCCGGTTTCTCCTCAACGTCCAAAACCAGATATCGGTTATTTGGTCCCTCAGAAAGGATCACATGATCCGGTACCTTACTGTAAAAGCAGAAAACATACCTCTCCGTTTAAAAACAGGGAAATAATATATGCATGTTTTTATTGAGATGCCTTTTAGTCAAAAGAAACGACTCTTACAGATGCTTTTTGGACTTATCCTCTGCGGCTTCATCATCATCCATTTGGTCAGTAAACCAGCTCTCCTCAAAGCCGTCCTCACTGGGACCAGTAGTCGCTGGTCCAGATTCAGCTGCTTGATGATAATTTGAGAAAAAGCAACATTAGGAAACATTCCTGTAACAATTAAGTTAAAGACACTGATGTCTAACATTTATGTCTTAGAATATTTTCTTCAGGTCTGCTGTGATTTTAATTTAGTTACATCTTTAACACTTTCTAGTTCTTCCTCATAATCAGCCTCTGGTTCTTTTAAAGGCGACTTATTATGTTTCCTTGAACGAGTTAGGATACATGTTAATTATGTTTTTTGGAAGAAATCATTTAGATAATGAGGTTTTAGTCTGCTCCTTTCAGAATGTGATGTTTTAGGGTCTTTTGTCACTTTAGATCCAAATAAACAGCTGTTGGCCACGCCCCCAGATCAACGATTACGCTCGCATTTATACCACCATACAGCTTCGAAAAGCAGAAGTGGAGGCTCCTGCACAAAAGACAAGAATGCAGCAAGAATGTTGAGATTTCTGGATGGAAACTCAACAACAAAACACTTGTCTCTTCCAGCAGCCATTGTACAGCAGTGAAACCAGCTGGCCAACCATGCAGGAGAAAAGGTTGGGTTGCTGGGTGACTGACTGGGCTTCATTGGGGTTGCTAAGTAACGGCACCAATGCCCGCTGATTATGACTGAATATATGGGAGATTTCTGAGCTGGCTCATTTTCCAGACACCAAAAAGTATCAACGTATTACCAAGAACCAGTGGTCTCTTTAAGCATGGGGAATGCTTTTGGAAGCAATTGTTACCCAAATTGAGACATAAACATGTACAAAATGTGAATTTTGGATAAAAGATCCCCTTTAGATAGCTGTTAAAATTTACTGACCTGCTTGTTTGCTATGGAAACGTTGATATTTGCTTACCAACTCCGCCTTGCTCCTTATCCGAGTGCGTCTTCCTGTGCCCATCTTCATGTGTTTCACGTGGAGCCGTCCTCTCTTTTGGGACCACCTCCAACTCTTGAGCACTTTGTTGAGGTAAAGCAGCAGCAGCAGTGCAGGTGTCCTTCTCCAGGGAACCTTGCACTTCTGTAATCACAGTGAAACAGGAATCCGTCTTTTCTCGTTGCTGCTGCTGCCGTTTCCCGTCTCCTCCCAGAGAGAGGTCTGTTTGGCCGGCAGTGAGAAGAGGCGTCTCTGTGGAGCCAATCAAAGCTTTCTGTAGTGAAGTTCTTGCTTTCTTTGCGTTGTGCGACTCTTCATTGGGGCTGAAGAGTCGCTTCAACGGGCCAGATGACCTATTCACACTCTTATTTACTTCTCCCTCCTCAGTCATTATTTTCCCCACTCTGATGCTTCTGGCGCTGGGGCTGTGACAGATGAGCGACCGCTGGCATAGTTTTGGGTCGGAGTTCGGCTGACCGGCCCGTCTGGAGGGAGAAGAGCAGGAAGGTCTGATCTGACTGCTGGGTGTCTCTGGGACAGACAGGAGGAGGCGGTCTGGGGACGAAGCAAGGAGGTTTTCAAGGTCACCGAAGACGCTCCGCCTGGGAGGAGGAGAGCCTAGTCTGAATTTGATGTCTTTAATCTGAGGCTCAGCTTTGCTGGTTGATGCCAAAACCTAAAAAACAGACAATAAGATTGGAGAAGTTTCATTCGAACACAGAGGAGAAGTAAAGACAATACAGTTCCTTCCACAAGTATTTAAACTCCCCAACATTAAATCGTTATTAAAAAATCTAATCTGACTAGTGTGGCATACAACTGAATTCTTCTACTTTTCTTTAAATCTACTAAATAAAACAACAAATTAGCTGAGATCGAAGCACCAAACTGAAGCCTTTTGCAGTCCAGTTTTTGGTAGAAAGACAGAAAAGAGAAACACTAAAAATCATCTAAATGTAAATTATTGAGCTTGTTTAAATTTACCATGCCATTAGTTAATTTATTAAGTCCAAAACTGAAATATTTGTAAATAAATACCCAAATGAAATGCCGTCAGCAACAAGCATTTCTTCAGCGAAGGTAACAAGTCTGCAAAAGGCAAACTCAAAGGTTCACCTTTCAGCAGCACATCGAGCACAACCATAAAGTTAAATCTACAAAGGAGCGGTTTATGTCAAAGTCCAGATCTGCAGAGGCAAGGCTTGAGTCTAAATAAACACGACACACCCCCGGCAGAGCTGGAGTGTCTGTCCAAATGAGAATCAACCAAACTGGTTTGTCATCACATAATAGATCAAAGTTATCCAGGACTTACCTTTTGGTCTTTGGAGCAGAAGAATGAAGAGATGTTCTGCTGCCCTCCTCCAAACCCAGCAGCAACCTGAGAAAGCCAAGCAGTCACAATGAGAAAGCCAAGCAGTCACAATGAGAAAGCCAACCAGACACAATGAGAAAGCCAAGCAGTCACAATGAGAAAGCCAAGCAGTCACAATGAGAAAGCCAACCAGACACAATGAGAAAGCCAACCAGACACAATGAGAAAGCCAAGCAGTCACAATGAGAAAGCCAACCAGACACAATGAGAAAGCCAACCAGTCACAATGAGAAAGCCAAGCAGTCACAATGAGAAAGCCAACCAGACACAATGAGAAAGCCAAGCAGTCACAATGAGAAAGCCAAGCAGACACAATGAGAAAACCAAGCAGTCACAATGAGAAAGCCAACCAGTCAGAATGATGAGAGGGAAACCAAGCAGCAGTTGCAGCTGCATGACAACCTTATGATCAACTGAAACCATTCCGCAGGTTTTCTTGTTTAAACAATCGAGGCTCAGAGGTGATGAACTCTGGGAAGGTTTGAATCGTTCATAAACTTCACTCACCCTGGTTTTCTTCATCCTGTTGCTGTTCATCGTGACTGAGGATAAACGATATCCTCTGATCGATCAGCGTGCGGCTCGATGAGCTGAACCTGATCGGGTTGTTGGGCGAAGAGTTTCCTCAGCTGTCGACGACACAAACACACAAACAAACACACACAAACAAACACACACAACCGCATCTCCAGCGGATCAACGACACACAACACCCTCACTAATGAACAGTCCGTCACTGCACATCATACTGACACATTATTTCTGGAATCACCTCCTGCAGCTGCTTTCTGGCTGCGGCGCCAAATTTTCAGCTTCGCGCAACGGAAATTACGTCAGCAAACTTTGGGCGGCTTCATTACAAACAGCCGGCGCACAACCTGGTCAGACATGACGGCGTGCGGCGAGGGAGGAGATGCATGGATGGATGGATGGATGGATGGATGGATAGATAGATAGATAGATAGATAGATAGATAGATAGATAGATAGATAGATAGATAGATAGATAGATAGATAGATAGATAGATAGATAGATAGATAGATAGATAGATAGATAGATAGATAGATAGTTTGTCATCCTAAAGTGACAAAATGTATGAAACTTTAATACATTCACATTTTATCAATATTTTATTGAGATTGAATCCAAACTGTCCTTCAGCGCCTTTACAAATTTAGGTTTTTCTGTCACCTGGCGTCTTCACAGCTGAACATTCAAATCCATCCTCTCAGTAATCAGTGAGTTAAAAACGGATTAAAAATAAAATTAAAACCCTAATCTGTTTATTACGGAGCTCCCTAGGGGACATGGGGATTTTTTTTTCCTTTTGCGTCCCCTCGCAAAATGCAAAGGTTTTGCGAGGGGACGCAAAAGAAAAAAAAATCCCCATGTCCCCTAGGGGGCTCCGTAGTTTATCTTAGATTGTTGTGACATATTCTCACTCCTTACAAGTCAATACTCAGTCAGGTTTGGTTTTGCAGAGTCTGACCAACAGATGTCATCTGGAATCTGAGGAAATAGCAGCTCATTGCTTTGACATTTTATTAACTATAATGACATTGAAACAGTCCATTTGTCATCATAATTGTTATCCACTGAGATCAGAGTTGCAACAAACAATAAAACCTAGACAATGGTAAATAAATGTTTTAATGGACTGACATTTTAAAGTCTTGATTCTTCACATAATTTCTACATTTGCAGCTCCATTCAGTTACTCCCGGGTTACTGTGTGTGTTTGTCAGGCCACACACAGACGGTCTGTTTAAACACGAGGACCAGGGTTTGTCCGGCTCTGTTGTTCCGGGTCGGACAGTACCATACCTGTGGGGGGCCGACACACAGCAGGACGAAGACCAGGACGTCCACCGTGTAAACGTTAAATGACAACTAGTCCTTATTCACCCAATCAGAACGTACACACAGCTTTAAAAAAACCTCCACAATTAAATTCAAACACATACATACAGACCCACACATTCAATCAATTAGAATTTTACTAAAACCCCCGTTTATTTCAGGAAATGTGTAACTTGTGAAACTATATTGATTATTTCCACACAAATGTTTGTTTTAAAGAGTTGATTTCTGCTCATTATGATTTTCCAGTTATAAGTAGTGCAAATACCACATTTAAAACTACAATTTTATATCAGACCAGTAAAAAACAAAACAAAAAATTACAAACAGAAATGTGGGATGATGAAACATAATTTTAATTTCTGTTTAATTAGCTTGTATTCTGACAAACGGGCCTCATCTGAGCGAGTATTTATTGAATATGACTGTTGTAAAGGCCAACTGAATTCAGTCACTTTGTTTACTGTAACTAGTGAATCTGTTAACATGCTCCATCTGATTTAATGTAGGTGTTTGTCTCAGTCCTTTTTAAAGTTATAAATACCACTTTTAGCTTAAAGTATGCAGCCTATTCTTCTTTTTTATTGTTATTTAAAAACTAGCAGCGTTTTCATTTCTGGCCTTTGAACACATTTCACTTCCAGGCTGTTGTTAAGCTTTGTTTTGGTCATTTAAAAAAAATCTTTGTTGAAGTTATAACTGTGCACAAAGTTTAATTTTGAGACTAAATTTTGAGCTAGTTTCTGTTTGTGTTTGAGCAGAAACACAAACACAAACATCATCAATGATCCGTCATCTGAACTGTTAGTGAGAAATAAAGTGTGTGAAGCTGGAGTCCAGCCTGGCCACAGTTCCAGCTGAGAGGCATCATCCTTTATTAATAAAAAAGCAATCAGAGCGTGTTTATAATGCTGAATATTTACATTAACACTGCAGACTGATGGTGCTTCAGCGCCGTGGTCCATTGGGGTTGTTTATAAATGTCCTTGAGAAACTAGCTGTGACTTTACGCAACTTGACAAGCAGGATTAGCCAAGGTTGACAAGAGGAGACAGTCTGTGAATCGGAGCTGCCACTGCTGATAAGTTGTTACACCTACGAATTGTCCACAGCTGCCTGCAGTGTGAACTTTGAGTTTCAGCCTCAGACAGACGGTTTAGATTCGTCTCTTTTATTTAACAGGGGAAACATCTGAAATTGTCTTGTCAAAGCGACATTAACTGCGTTTCCACTAACCATGAAATTGAGCAAATTGAAAATTATGAAATAAAACTCACTCAATGCTAAAACAAGAATGTTTTCTGATTAAAAAAAAAAGTTTTGTGCTGGGATGAGGTGGTTTTCCCAGTCATATCGAAAAAGAGGCATTTAGCAAAACTGCACCTCGGACGAACAGTCAACAGCCAGATGTTACTACTGATGAAAACGACAAAGACAACAGGAAGTGGTGGAACAAAATTGTTTGTGGTTTTTTTAGGACAATGCACAGCCGGTTCCAGAGCGTTCACAGCATCGCAAAGTCCATAAAAATTAGTTTAATTCAAATGTGATGTGTGAACAAACATATTGACACGCGATTTTAATTTCATTTCTTGTTTAATGGAACCACCTGGGTAACACTTTACTTTAAGGGGCGTGAGACTGATGTGAACCTGACATATCACCCGTCATGAATGGTCATGAATGCAGATGGGGGCCAGAAAGTTGGTTCACCCAGGGTGCCAAACAGGCTAGGACAGCCTCTGTCTCTGTTATTATTTATCATGTGATTAAATTATTCTGAGTCTATTTATTCTGTTTTTTTGTTTTCTTTTTTACAAAACCTCCTTTAACACTGACTGAACTAAAGATCTTGTCAGGTGGACTGAATGCCAGCAGGTCGTCGTTGTGTGATGATGAATTTGCTGTCAGGTCGGCTGCTTAAAGCCTTTCACCTGGTCGCAGCTCAAAGCAGCACCGGAGCAACCTCCACCTAAAACCAGCTTAAAAGTCTTGTTTCCAGGATCTGAACCGTCGCTGTCTGAACATTACTAGAACATCTCAACGCCGCCGCTGATGGATTCATTCAGCCTGGTTCTCCTGCTCCTGCTGAAAGGTCACAGCCAAATTAGAGAATTAAAGAAGGAAAAGAAGAGGCAGATCCAACTACAGCAAGGTAATTGGTCCTTTGCAGACTCATTAGCGGCACATGTTCAACAAAGCGGCTGCACGACCTTTTGATCTCTCTGCATAATAACGACGGAGCTTTTAGATTTGCCCAGGTGTGTGCAGCAAACATTATAACACTGATCTGCTCTCCACAGGACGTCTTTTAAACATTCAGCACTAAAAGTTTTTATTTTTTCTGAACATGTTCAGAGAAAATAAAGCAATATCTTCTCCTAATAACATCCTAAAAAACCCTCTAGTAACAGTAATTGAGGATGCGTAGATGCAAGTTCAGTCTGAATCCTTCGAAACATAAATTACTGTTTGTGGTTGAGCTGATTTGAAATGTTAATAAATGTATTTAAGAAAATGAATCTGTTAAAATCACAATAAACATAAAAAACTAAGAACCTGCTTAGGGTCTCTTCACCAACAGGGGGCGACCAAGAACACTAAGCTCTAAAATATATTACATTTATGTCAATTTAATACATTTCACTGCTTGTTCATGTTAAAAAATATTTAAGCTAGTGCAAGACTTTATTTATTTATTTTTTACAATTAAAATAGTTTATTTTCAATATAGTTCAGTTGTGTAAATGGCACAGTCGCCTAAACTACAGAAAAAAACAGCTTAAAATTATTTCCCTACCACCTTCAAATGTTTTACAGTGTAAATTAATTCATTCAGCAGCTTCAGGTTCTCACTCCTCATTCCTGCTGAATCAAAAGGACGTAAAGGAAAGTGGTTCTCTTGATATGAAACATTTCATGCTCAGCCAGATATCTGAACATTTGCAGATGAATATCCGAACCGGCAGCAGGCGTCAACCCTCACGGATCAGAACCAGATCTGGACTTTGATCCAGTTTGAGACAAATGGGGATGTTGTGGTATTTATCAGTCAGTAAAATGTCAGCTGCTGGGGAGTTTTCACGGACGGCGGCTCGCAGCGTCTCCTTCGTGGTGTTTTCCTGTTTGCTCTGATCACCTTTAATTGGAATTAATACATTTTGTAATGAATGCATAAATCATCTGGATGAAAACACCAGAGAGATTCTCTGTAGCTTTGTCACCTGATGTCACTAAAGAAGTTGTAATGGAGCTTGTGACGTTCAGGCGAGGTTTAGTGAGTTGTTACTTTTACTCACATTGTGTTAATTTATAATGAAGTCAGACCTGCTGAGGCTCGGCAGGCTGCAGATGATCCTGGCACATGCAGCTTAACGAGAGCTGTCATGCTGGGAAGATGAATCCAGAGTGATGAGCAAACCTGAAGCTCACCGTTTGTCACGTTAGCTTCATGCGATGCAATGGTGAGTAATTCTGCTGCAAGAATCTGAGTCATTCTTGATGGTGCGATTCAAAGAAATGCTCAAAAGATTTATTATTTTAAATACACTGTCATTTCTAAGTATTTCCAAATAAAAATGTAGAACGGGTTCTGCTTTTTTGCAGATGGTTATGCAAAAAATGCACTTAAAATATTTTTCTTAGAGGACATAATCATTTTGATTCTTAATATCTTTAAAACTTGGGGCACCGAAATAAATATAAAAAATATTTAGTACTGTATTAGAGCGCTTTAAGTTTATGTTTTGTGCTTTTAGAAGGGGGAACTAAAGTTAAATCTATAGCTAAACTCTTTCATTTGGGAAAATGAATGTTTATCATGCAACTACAATAATGACTGAGAATGAAAACTTCAAATAAATGAGACTGAAATTCCACCTGCTGCTTTGACAATTTAATTTAAGTCAACAAGGAAACTGTTTTGGCTTTTACTCAGAAATTAAAGTTCATGAAGTTGATTTAACAACAAGAGACAAGTTGTCTAAACATTGTTTTTTAGTTTCATTAATCTTAAATTGATTTAACTTAATGCTGCAATAAAACCAAATATTATTATTTCATAACATGCAAGAAAAAAAACTATCACCTGGTTAAAGAGCCACATTTTTCTGTTATTTTACTCACATTATCAAGTGAAAATAACTTCTTATTTTACTTCAGAATAATTTAAATTCTTGTTCCAAATTGCATGAACAAAATTTCTGATCTGATAATAAATTGCATTAAACATCACAATGAATCCTGCTAAAACATTTAGTGTGAACAGGATGTTAAAATAAACATTTGCTTTATTTAAACAAGAGTCAGATCGACGTAAGGCACTTCCATCAGGATGCCAAAACACACCGCTATGCATTCTGGGAAATAGTTCCCACTCCTGTCTTTTTCTTCTTTCAGCAGAAAAAAAACCCGGTGAGAATCTGTTAACAAGAGTTCTAAAAAATGTAGTTTATCAAACAGCCACTGGTTTAGTTACTTCTCCAGTTGAACCAGTTGCAGGTTTTATAGGGCGTCTCTGAGTTCTTTTGCTTTCAGTCAGCTTTGGGTTCGCTGTTATTACAAACAAATCGTTTTAGCTCAAAGTATAGAAACATTCTATAGACAACCAACGTGCCTTAAAGAAACAGCCATGTTTTTACCGCTGATAAACAGACGTGGGAACTTCTAGGTAACTATGGCAACAGTAAACAGAAAGGCCAAAGCGCCCAAAACTAAAAGGACAAAAACTAAAAGGTGATGTGTCAGAATGGCCCAGTCAAAGTCTGGGCCATTCGTCTGTGTTGACACTTGAAGTTCACATTCAGTCAGACTGAACATGATCAATTTTACAAATACACATAAAAAAAAAAAATCTCTAATTTAAGGTAAAAAAAAATTTACCTTAAATTAAAGATGTTTTTTTTTTTTTTGTGCAGTATGTCGCAAAAGTTTCACAACTGCAATTACAGCAAAAGATGGTCGTACGCTTTGATTTTTGCCTTTTCCAAAACATTAAAATAATTAGCATGTTTTTTCTTCCACTTCACAATCATGAGCCACTTTGTGTTGCTCTGTTATGTAAAATTCTTACAAGAAGACTCAAGAGAAAAATCTGAAAAAGCTGAAGTTCCTTCCTCTTATGAACATAATATATCTGATTTTACCGCCGGAAGCAGTAAAAATGTGATTGTGGCAAACTCTCAACCTTTAGCATCTTCACGGTAAACAGAGTTTTGATTATGTTGTGTTTGACTTTTCTGTGAATCCTCCAACACGGCAGCTAATCTGGAGGAAACATCTGCTCAGGCAGTGAATCGGCAGAACGTTATTTTAATAACTAACTGACTCCTGTGTTTTTAATAAAGCTGGTGAAACTTCTGGTAAACTCTGATGCTTTCACAAGGAGAGAAACTGTTGAACAAAAGCAATTACTCTGTCACATTCATTGTTTGTTTTTCATAAGTTATGTTTGCAGGTTTCTCAGCTTGTGTTCACGTTCTTCCCTACTTTAAAGTAAAGATGCTCAAACAAACCCAGTTTTCCAAGTTATTAAAAGATAAAAGGTTATTATCACCTCTCGCAGAGCAGCTTTTCTCTTTCTACGATGTTTCTGTTTCTACGATGATGAAAGCTTGATGCGCACCAGTGCTTTTGTGATGGGTTTTCATGCATCTCTAGGTCATTAGTGAAGCAATATTAGCTGAAAATACCCAATCTCAGAAGACGTGTGTGTGACAACAGACCCATTGTGTTGTATTTTATGTTTATGACCACTTATCATGTTCCTTTTCTTACTCCAGGACCAAAGAGGCTGCAGAACAAGAACGCTATGCTCCATCTTTCTCATAAAGCTTCTTCCTATTCGGTGAAGAATCACAACCTAGAAAAACCAAAGTGGTGTTTTTGGTTGTAACAAAATAATGCTGTGCGATTGCTTGTGGCGTGCAGTGGGGGGCTGCAGCAGGAAGACATAATGAACCAAAGTGGCTGTCACAATGTTTCAGAATAATCGTTTGGTCAGGCCGCTTGCTGCGTCTTCCCAGGTAACCACTCCACCTTTACACTCACAGCGGCGCAGCGTTTCCCTGCAAGAAGATCGCTGCCGTCAGACGCTGTTAGAGAGATTTTTGGAGCAACCTGTTAACGTGAAACCGAGCACAAACAACAGTTACATTAAAAAAGGAGGAAACTGAGCGCCAATTATCGGTGTAAGTGGAAAAGCAAAGCAACAACCAATCACCAGTAAGGTTTTGGTGTAAGAGGAAAATATATGTGTGACAATGGTGTCTGTAACACAAACAGACCAAACGGTCATGCAAGTAAATAAAGGTAGTAAAGAAAAAAGAAGCTCTGACATCTTCAAAATTGCACTGCAAAAAGTTTAAGCGGATTTAGACTTGAGAATCAGCCTTTGGTCGAACACTGAAGATGAACAGATGAATTCTAGAAATTTGCAGTGCAATCACAGGCGTAACAAGTAAAATCAGATTTTTTCATTTTCTTCACCTGCTTATCTGTCTAATGTTGTCAGTGACGGTAAAGGAGAAAGCTAATTTTAATTTTATTTTGGTAGCTGGACATGAGAATATAACTATGATAGTTGCAACAGTCTGCCCTTAACGGGGCAGTGTTATGTGTTTTCCAGGCGCGTGTCACTTTATAGCACAATCGAGTAACAATGCTACCTTCAGTCATTGTAAAAATGCTATATTATATAACAAATATGACTTAAAATAATGTTTACTTTGTGATTTAATGCCTTAAAATAGAGATTCTGTCTCTTTAAAAAGTTTTTTATTTTAAAAAACCTGATTGAAATAAATAAATGAAACCAAATCTCCCATGTAGAAGCACTTGTTTGCCAAAGACACGCTCTAAAAGACTGTTGAGACAGTAATGATCTGTGCTGTGGGTGTTGTTGTTTTTCAGGCTTCGTTTATTCCTGTTGTTTGCTTATTGAGTGCTGATGTCTGTGTTAAATGCCAGCATCAGATCCAACAGAGAACCAGACTCATAAATTAGTTTCACATGAAGCTGCTGTCCGCTCGCTTGGTTAAAGAACAAATTAATTAGGTAATTTTCTCCCCCGTCTCAACCAGAGGAGAATGTTTCATGTACATTATACAGAAAGATGCAGCTATGAATCTAGTTGTCACACCAGGTGATTATTTTGGTTTGTTAAGTTGGAAATGTCAGAGTCAGACGAGACAGAAGTCCATGCTAGACCAGTAAATGAAGGGCGACTACCCACACAGGACCGGACGTTAGTCAGGTAGTGGCTAATATGTCAATACCTGAATGTATGTCTGTGTGAGTGTTAGGAAACAGGAACAGTGGAAGTTTTTGTGTGTGGGGAAAAAGTCATTCAACAGATTTGCACCTACTCAAGAGTTCTCCATCATTTTGAGTTTCTAAAAATGATCTGGAAAAAAGTTATTTCGCCTGATTTTGTTACTTAATTATTGTCATTTTTGTCCTGAAAATTCAAAAACTTTCACTTGATTTTATAATTTGTCCGTCTGATTATGCATTTGTTAAATGTTAAGTTGGTGATAATTTGATCAGTTACTGAGTCCTTAAGTGGACTTTTTACCAAATATGTTTTAGTAATTTTATGGATGGCTGCTTTTATTTGAGTATAAATATGTTTAAGTATTGCTCCTTTCACTTCAGCACCACTGAACCGTGAAAACAGAAAAAACCCCAAAACATATCTTTAAGCATAAAGTTTGGTAGACAAACGACACAGTTATTTTTCCTATCTCTCACAGTATTATTGTAAGCAAAGCCTAACTTTCTATTTATTGAAACTTGTCGTGTTAGCGCTCTTTTCTCTGCTAGCTTGTTGTAGTTTCAGTCCCACTTCCGGTTCGCTGCTACATGTTTCAAATAAATCATTTAAACTCAACAAACCCATGTAAAATCTAGGTAACATGTTGCAAATACGTTAAATAGCTTAATATAAAAATATAGGTACAGAAGTAAATATGTTTAGACCACGGGAAACTGGGTCGAAAACATATTGCTAACTTCTGGGTTAGCAAGTCGGCAGGCTAGCTAGCGCCCGCTGTGTCGTTAAAAGCAACTTTGTCTCCTGGCAATTAAACCTTTATCATGTAAAGAAATGTTATACCATCGACCAACAAGCTTTTTTTAGTTCCAGTCAGCTATCTGATTCATTCAGACATGAGGTAATGGCTCAGAGCCTGATAATTCACACTATCCCATTATGAAGCTTGACAGTTAGCTACGTGTTGTTTCACAGCCTCTTTCAGTTGCTCTTTTTAGCAGCAGCTTCAATTTATCTGTTAATTATAATGCTCTTCACTCCCTCCCAGGCCTTTAACTGATCTGGATTGTATTTATGGGAACTGTCGTGCAGAGAATGTTTTGGATTTAGCAATTTAAGACTCGTTCTCGGACCATTTACTTCAAGCTTTATGAAAACCAGTGGAGGGGGTGGGTGGAGATTGACGCCATGTGTATCTGTGAACGAGTTGGCCAACGTCAGCGTCCTGCTTTATGTCTGCAGAGTGTGACAGTGAAAATGTGTAAATAACACAGAAGCTGCGGATGACCAGCACACACCCTCTCACTGTCACTTTGTGTTTAAACTGTTGCAGTTTCTCAGCTTTCTTTGGTTTGACTCAGATTTCTGAGTCAAATAGTTCGCTCTTAATCTGACAGTGCTTTTTCTAGGTGTGACCTGACTTGTCAGGTGTTCAAGATATTTCTCAGACTATGTATGTAATCAGGAATGCATTATTTATGCATTTTTTGTAACAATCTAATAAAACAAAGATATAATAAGCAAGGCAAGTCAAACACACAAACTCTACTATTACACCCTTCTTCCATAAGAGGACAGGAAAAGTTTCCTGCATAAGAAATTAACCTGTAAGCTGATTAAAGGTTTAACTTTATTTAAAGTTTATTTTATCCCTCACAGTTTAAAGAAATGGCTTGCGGCCTATTTTAGAGTTATAGTAAACAATGTTGATTTAAAAGGGGAGAAATTGGCAGGAGAGGGGGAAAAAAGGACATTTTGAAAACGCCTGCACATCCAGCAAATTTAACTGGAACAAAAAATAGAAGAAAGTGCAGAAAAGATGGTGTCTGGGCAGGCCGTACTGTGGCTTCTGAGACGTGCAGAAAGGTGTTCACTTTAGATTTGGAATCAATCAATTCTTGAAGAAAGTGATGCTGAGCTCATTGGAGGTGTAGAAAAGTTTTTAAAAAAAATGGGAATTTTTTACAGATTTCCTTTGTGTTGCATTTTGACAAACCCAAAATCATGAAACCAATGTTAATATAAGCAAAATACAAAGAGATGTTTTCAAATGATTCATTATTAAAGGAATGAAAGAGTTCTAAACACATCTGGATGTATGTCATTGTTTCCCATGTTAAAACGTGAATTGAATGTGATAAGTTTTAAAAGTTAGGCCCAAGTTTGATGATAACCTGGCCTGCAAACTCATAAAACAGCCAAATAAAACCAGTTCGACATCAGGAATTAAACTAAGCAATTTATAGAAGCAAGAATGCTTGGGTGAAATTCAACAACAGATTATATGAAAATAATTAAAATCTATGCTTGAAAAATGACAAAGCCAAGGCTCTTCTCTGATTTGCCAAACAAACAAAGGAACTGAGGCTGCACTGCACTCTGCAGCCTGATGTGACGCAATTCTTATTGTTTTCCTTATTGCCACCTGTATTTGACCTTTTCACGACAGTCTGAACACAGGTCAGATTTTTTGACCCAGACCACTTGGACATCCGATACGTCCAGGTCGCATTCATTGACCTGAACGTCATTGATACCCAATAAGCTTCACTATTCTCCGTCCTGATACGCGCAACCGGAAAGAAAAACAAACACGAAAAAAAGTCGGCATTGGGTCACGTTAGGCTGCAATATGAACTATATTCATAATCAACTAACCAACTGTCTGCTTGCATTGAGGACCATTTGGAGTACAAAACATCAAAAATAATAGAAACAATCATTTTGATTGTCTCAGAGTTTTGGGAAAACATTCTATTAACCGTGAAAATGTTTTTCTTTTTAAAGGTGTGCATCAGATCATCATATCATTGTCCGGATTTTTCAATTCCTGGAGAATTTGACGTAATTAATAGGAATATTAATTCTGCTATTTAATTATGAGGGCTGTGGAATGACCTCAAACACATCGTCCACGCTCAAAAACCCTCTGAGGTGTGTTTATTGACTCAAGTTGCAAAAATAAGACATAACTCTGTCTTTTGCTGAAGGGCATTCTATTATAAATGGCTGAAAGTAAAATTCAGAGAACACTATTTCAGACAAGTTAATATTTTGGGTAATAGACGGCGTGCCCCACACACAGCCACATAAACATTGTTGATTCACAAGAAGCTGGAGAAGAGATCCGCAGTGTAAATCCAGAGGAGAACCGTACGCAAACTATAAAACTAAACGAGCTGCGAAGTCTGATTTAAAGCGCACCATGTCTGTTTTTGTAAAAATTTAATATACAGTCGTATAAGCGCCTCAGAAGCGCAAACACTTCAGCCCCCTTCTTCTGTGTTTTACAGTGAAGAAAAGGAAGTGAAAGCAGAAGAAAATGCTGAATACCAGACTGAGATGACTGACTGTGATGCAGATCAGCTCAGGGAAAGAAGTGGAGCCAATCAATATCAGCACAGAGATACGGTTTTTGAAGACACACTTATTAACAAATAAAGGAATCATTTCCTTCAAACTTAAACATTTGTAGTTTTTACAAATTGGAAATCTGCTTCTTAAACAGGATAATCTAGACAATCTAGATAATCTAATCTATTTTGTTGAAGGATCGATGATCATCTTCAGCAACATGTTAGTTTTGGTCACATGAATGTCTTAACATGCAAAGCATATTCCACAAAAACAGGCAATGATAATGAATTTAAATATTTTTGATTTCACCTTTTTATAGGATTAGTCTGTTAAATTACACTGAGTTGTTCCTTCACAGAGCCTATTTATTGGAACAGAGTAAACATCAGCAACATCTCAATCACTTCCAAACATCTTTAAATGTTCAAGCCAAAAAACTCGGAAATTGAGATTAAAGCTACTCAAATCCTGTTTTTAAAATTGAAAATAAATTAGCTTAAGTGGTGAATTTGAAAAACAAAAATCACAAAAAAGAAAAACCCAGTTACTTTATTTGGTTTCTTAGAGTTTTTAAAAATCTTATTGACCCATGAATTATTTTTAGACAATTTTGGTTCACATGACAAAAGGTTTGGAGCCCCTACTCTATAACTTTGCTTCTTTCCTTATTATTGTCTTTTTCTTCCATCACTTTGTTCTGTCATGGTTTTTACTGGGTGAACTGGGACTCCACCAGTAACAAATACCAGAGCGTATCCAGTGCGTTACAAATGGATAACAAGGTAACAGAACCAGGCGTCTCGGGACGAGCTGGAAGAGGGAAACCCGTTTTACTTCAAACCAGCTTGTCACCGTTTAAACCAAACAGTATTAAAAGTGATCGTGATCGGATATCACATTCTGCACTCTGGCACACAAACAGTGCTGCTGCAGTTTAGCAGAGAAAAGTGACCTCTCCTTTCAGAAAGCTCGCAGGAGCTCGCCTCTTTCTCGCCGGCCACAGAGGAAAAATAATCATCTTCTCGCAGTAAAATATTTATGGATTTCATTCAGCAGGAAGTCCAGAAAGCAGCTGGAGTGAGAGGAAGGAAGAGAGAGACAGATAAACACCAAACCACTCTGGACACTCCCCACTTATCTATCACTCACGCTGCTCTTGCGTGGAACGCAGATGGAGAAGTCTTGTTTATCCAGAGCCACTTCTGAGAGGAAGAGCAGACGACGCTTTGTGAACTCTAATGTGGAAACTTGAACAGGCGTCATTACGCCGAAAGTTTTTATCTTTCTCCTATTCAGGAAACAAAACAACATACAACTGGTGGGTCTGACTTCTGTACATTTATTAGATCATTTCCACACAAGTGATGATTCTTAGAAAGCTGTTCTTTAGTTCATGTGTAAGGCTTGCTTACTTTGACATGAAAAATGTAGAAACTCAGTACAAAGGCCGCCCCAGAAAATGCACAGTATGACGGCAACCATCACTTATTTAACGAAATGCAACCTTTGAAAATCCCTTTTGAGAAAATGTATTTTTAATCCCATCACAATCAAAACTGCAGCCAGAAAACAACACCATGCACTGGGTTTTTATTTACATCATAAACGGTCAAAGTACAACATTTCTCCAAGTTCAAGTTGGCACAGTGACTGAGCGTTACAGACAAATGACCTTTGACCCAGATTTGTCACAGTACTGAGAGTCTAGACAGTGTCCTATTCTTGTACATTCTAAATTTACAGTGAATTTCATTGTTTTATTTAATATACATGCATAAATGGTTGCACTGGATTCTATCTAGGGGTAAAATGGGATAAACATCTTCAAAATGTTTGCATTAGCATTATAAAGTCTAATCAAACTCTATAATGTGACAGTCTGATATCAATACACACTGAAGATTGATATATTAGCTCAAAATTCATACAATTTTCAGAGGTTATGAATATCTTTTTAAGGCACTTCGTACACAAATATCACAGATATGAGACATGAGCAGAAACTACAAACTGACGGATCTCTAGAGAGAAACAGTGCAGCTTCAAATCGTTCACATTTACAGCATTTTCTTCCTTAACATGTTCATATTGATACTTTTATCATTTTGTTATGAAATCCAAGCTGTTTGTCTGATATTGTTGTTACTGGAAAGCAGAAATTCTTATGTCTTTGAAAATACATTTCCAAAGAGAAATCAAGTGTTGCTCTGTGTGGAAAGTAAATGTAGCTTTATTGTTTTAGTAGAAAAAAGGCAATACACATTGAAAACAAACGATTTTCTTCAGCTTAAAAGTTCACAGGTGTAGAAAAATACCCCATCATGTCTTGTTTGGTTGCACCATGGGAAAAAAAAAAGAAAAAAAAAAAAAAAGATTTGACCCAGATTTACTTCACACAAGAATTGTGTTAATAAAATCACCTTATACAGATATACATATGAATATTAATGTAGTGCAAAATCAGACAAAAAGCTTAGATTTATTTTTAATCAACTTAAATCCCTTTGGATCACTTCGTCTTTAAATTACCACCAAACCGAAGCCCATTTTAAAAAGCACACCTTAAAAATACGAATCTTAATCAAACATCGCAAAAAGAACTTCAAATGAAACATGATCAATTTCAAGGTGAAGATTATCACATTCGCTTATTTCAGAAAACTCGAGAGCTGACTTTCAAAAGCTACAGGCACAAATAATTGAAGTTGTGAAATGATTTATTAGCACCTCAGGTAAAAATGTCAAAAACTATAGAATAACCTGCCCAACAACCATTTTGGAAAAGTAAAACTTTCAATTTGAACACATTTATTACCGGGTGCATCTATTACGATAATTCACTTCAGACACAATCCCTATAAAATAAACGTATTTTTCAAATTAACACTTTAACTGCTAACTTGAGTTAACTGAACTCCCAATCAGAAAAAACCAACACTTCCTGTTTCCCTGGGGAATAAATACAGTGCAACACAGAAGTTGATTTCATCAAGCCGCATAATAATCAAGTGGGTCAAAGAAGTGAAAAGAAACTAAATAAAACAACTAACTCCCTTTGAAACTCATCATTAGAAAAATGCAGCAAGTAGCACCATTTTGGGATCATCAACGTCTGTGAAACTGCTATTTTACTAAAAAATTATATCCTAATGTAATTTATTTATGATTGAACACGTGTATTTAAATTAAAGATTGTATTTTTCTAAATTATGGGAATAAAATGCAACAAAGGATGAATTTATTTTAAGGCTTTATGAACATTTTGTCGATAATTGTAAGGCTACGCTGGAAGGAAACCTCATCTAAACTGCCAAGAAATACAATTTGTTTTGCTAATGTTGCTTTGATGGAAACATTTTGTTGGCCTGTATCTTCAGCTTAGTCAGCCTTTTGTAACATTTTTGTACTGCATAACAGAGAGATTGTTAGACCTGTTGCTAAATCCTTAAAGCACATGAGGTGGAAGAATCTTGTTTTGCATTTGGAGCTAAACTCTGTCTGCTACTGTTGTCATGGAAACCTGTAGTTGACCCTCAGATTACTATATAGCAGGAACCATGCCTCTAGTAGTAAAGCATGCATTTATGTTTACAATGATTAAAATGGCTGAACTTGATGAACTCCAAACCAACATCAATACTGCATTTTACAAATGTTACAAACTAACCTTGAGCTAAATTGAAATTTAGGATATTAAAGTTCAGCGACAACGTCTTAACTTTCAACAGGCGTTACAAAACTGAATAGCAAACAAATGCTAAAAGATTCAACAGTGAAAACACACAAACATTTGAAGGCATCGTCAACAAAACTCCTGACAGATTTATGTAAAGTCTTTGGTTTCTATGTTTATACATCAGACAAAATGGAGACACAAACAACAGTTTAAGAAAGAGCAAGAAAAAAAGAAAGAGGTGAATTGTATCCATTTGGTTTACTGAACACGCAGTCAGTCAGCTGGAGTCACTGTTTGCGTTTACTTGTCTGGCATACACTTATACCATTTGGAAATCCGGCCCCGCTTAACGTTTGGGTTGCAAGTCAGCTGCTCCTTCACCTCGTCAGGCTGCTGGTTCCACTCATACTGGATGTCTAAGACCTGATTCCTGTACACCCAGGTAATGAGCACCCCAAAAAACTAAACATGGACACAGAGAGAGGCAGATGGAAGTGAGCGTAATTAATGCATTCAAGTCTGGAGTTAATTTGACACTTTCTGTAATTTAGTCTTGCAAAGAAATCAGGAGTTCTTTGTTTTCGATTAGTAGTCTGAAAGTTTAAGCTTTTGTCCAAGTGCATCTCAATAATAATGGTTGAAGAAGAAATTAGGCAGTGGGCTGGGCTTTGCTGGGGTTGCTAGGTAACGGGCTGGGCTTTGCTGGGGTTGCTAGGTAACGGGCTGGGCTTTGCTGGGGTTGCTAGGTAACGGGCTGGGCTTTGCTGGGGTTGCTAGGTAACGGGCTGGGCTTTGCTGGAGTTGTATTATTCTTTTTAAATCCGTGGTGTTACACAGAATTGTGTAGAATTGAACACAAAATGCATCGTCCTTATATAATCACATGACTGTGTTTAGACGAAACTTGCAGTGATATTAACATCTGTTTGAATGTTAATTTTTCTGCCTTTACTAAAAGCGTTTTTTTCTTTTTCTTTTTTTTTTTTGTTTTTTTTTTTATAAACATGTCCTTGTCTTTGACATTTCAGGTTGCCAGGGTAGATTTGTTCTAAAAAATATCTGGAGATGGTATTCTAATTGCATGGCTGACTTTATTAAATCCACACTGCATCCAGCATCAAAGTGGGCTGCCAGCCTTGATGTAATAATAACCTGTTTGTATGACGTTAAGCCCTTTGGACTATATGTGTGTCAGTATATGTGTGTGTCTGGGTGAACGTTTATGTAGAAATAATTGTGTTGAATGTGAACAATACGGTTAAAGCTGTGAAAGGAAAGAACAAAGAAGAGGCGGCCTCGACTCCAAAAGGCCGCAGACACAGAGACAAAAGGCAGCGCTTAAGGCCAGCCATGCGCTCCCACACAGGTAGAGCATCAATAAAACTAAAGTGCAGCAAAGACTCAAAACCCCCAAACTTGCCTCCCCAGCAACAAGCAGGGGAGGCACCTCAGCAGAGTCAGACTGATCTCCTCCATGATGGGCTGCACTACAGTAATTCATGCAAAGGAGCCCAGACAAAGTATTGAGTGAATAAGATGTACATTTCTGTACTGCATGGGGATCCAAAGAATATATTTCCAGAATTTCACCGAGTTTGTATATCTCGTTTATTGACCCTTTGCACATTCTTCAGAAGTTGGGCGTCAAAACAACCTCAGCCTGTCAAAAAACAGACACCTGTAGCCTAATATCGCTTCTATTTGATTTCATTTTAAAAATCGTCATAGGATGCTGCGCCGTTGGCTGCACAGAACCAGATGAAAACTCGTCATTTTCCTGTATAACTTTTAATGAGAAAAAATACAGAAGCAATGGATCGCAGCCGTCAATCATAATGACCTCTGTGTAATCGCAGATCTGCAGAAAACACTTTTTACGAGGTAGGAAGATTAACGTTCAAATGCTTTATAAGTAATTCTGATTAGAAAGATATCAAATATTGCATTATGGATCAGATATTAGATATTATCTATTGATATTGATCACATGTCTATTGTAATATGTATTGTTACTGAGCTATTCTAAATATTTAAAAACGTCTTCAGGCTTTCTAAAAGTTGAGAGGGTGCATTCACATTGTTATGCCATCGTCATTATTCGAAAATGGTCTCAAAATGACAATATTACTGTTTATCACAATAATTTCTGGGGCAATTTATCATCCAGGAGAATCTGTTATTTTGACAGGCCAGCACAGAAACTCCATTTTGTTCCTGGAAAGAACAAACCATCAACAGCGAATCATAATCAGGGTTAAAAATGAACTTCTTTATGATCGAGTTGCTTTTGTGGGAATGTGTCAAATGCTCAGTAAGTCATGTTGCATCTGCTGCAAATTTCCTCAGAACAATACACTTGATTGAATTGGGTCTTGTCACTTGGAATGGAAATGAAATGAGGAAAATGAAAGTCTTCTGAGTGACGGAACAGATTAATCTGTTTTGTGCCACCTGAACATAAATAATGAGAATGAGAAGAACCCATTACGTGATATCAATGACTGCCAGGCGGCATTTGCTCCACGTCACAGAAACGGCGTGGCGACAACCAACAAGCTTCTTACAGTCGCAGCCGATCAACATTCATGTATTCATAGCTGTCAAAGGGGCTCATATCTAAACGCATTGTGTAACTTTCAAGAAGATGTACAAGAGCAGAAATGCCAGGAACAAAAAAAGGCCCCATGCATCTTACATCCACACCGTAGAAGACAGACACTAAATGCAGAGAGGGTCAGGAAGCGTCTGTCGCTCCAGAATGGTGTTCTGACAACATAATGCCGTATGTATGGAAATGCACAGAAAATGTAAGTGAAATGAAGCAGCATTTTGTTACAACCGCCCTTCTGTTTCTCTCACTGCTGATGAAGTGAAGCCGTCGCAAGTTCAGGGGAAATGAGGAAATTTTCTGATGTTTAGTCATCAGACATGCATCTCGGGCTGGAAAATGCAGACAAATGTTTGATCCTAGATGTGTTTCTGAGTCACAGATGTGTTGAATTTAAGCTACTTTCTTCATGTGCCTCCTCGTCTCGTTGTGATTTGTGAAGGGGCTGGGACACCATGAGGGATGGGAGGGGGTCTGACGCTACACAGTTTTACACCACTTGGCTTGGCAAGAGAGGAATCGGAGCTCAAACTATTAGTGGGTGTAAAGATAACAAAATGCTATAAAACAAATTTATATAAACTTTTTGTGGATCTTTTGTGTTAAAGTATGTCTTTACAAATAAAAATCTGAAAAATGTAGAATGCATGTAGTTTTGCATGCCATCATTCTCACCTTTGTGGAAGTTTGGAAAAACCAAAATTATTGAATAATGAGACCAAATACAACATGCTGTCTGGAAAGAAAAATACAGTGAAACATGGTGGTGGCAGCATTATGATGTGGGGAGAGTTTTCATTTTAGCCGTTTCATTTTGTTTTAATGCATCATCAGATTTTTGCTGAATACATTTTAAAATATCTGGTTTAATGTTTTTTATTGCATTTACTACAATATGAGGTATTTCAGTTATGCAAAACATGCATCAAATAAGTTTTAAAAAGTATCAAAGAGTTTTTCTTATTCATTTAATTTATACAGTGATATAAATTTAAATGTATTCATATTTAATTTTAACAATATTATTAACAATATTTAAATGTTAATTGTTTTGCAGTTTATGAAAATTTGAAATTCCTATACTCAAAAAAATGAATGGGCTTTGTGTCAGACAGACTGCCATTATCCTACCCCACTTTTTCCTTCCACTCAACTTTCCAGTTTGTTCAGGGCTGCAAAGAGCAGCGTGAACAAACAACTTCTTAAAAAACTGATTTTATATCTTCATATAGAAATCAGCTTTATGTGAGCTATGAAAATATTAAAATCAGAAACGTGCGCTGTGCAGTGCAGTTTTTTACCTGAGGCAGGAGGATAACCAACAACAGTATAGCCATCTTAGTATAGTTGTCCTCCATCCAGTGTATGAACGCATACGAGCAGCCTCTCGCATAGATAACCTTCATCGCATCTGGCCGCTACAACAGAGAATAAAACAAGTCTATCAGCCCATGTATTTAGTAGTTAAATGTCAAAACAAACGCATTTGTTTCGGGTCTTACAGAACATAGAACCTCCTGGATTTTGCCTTAATTTATTACTTATAGCTGTTATTCCAACTTACACTAAGCCTTGGAGGGATTTATGAGTTGCTGAAATCACAGCAGAGGTTACGGGGTCATATCCAGCTACCATGGAGACAGGACTTTTAAACTATTTGCCTTTAATTGGCACTTTAATGAGTCTGCTCGATATGTCCAACGAGAAAACAGAAAACAAGATAATGAACTGGAGAAACTTCTGTTTAAAGAATTTTACATTTATGTTGATATTCCTATGATCTCTTACCGTTTTATTCAAGACGTTGTGCCCACACAGAGTGTTGACCACTTCATTAGGCTGGTGAGAAGAGAAGAAGACAGAAATAAATATATGTGCATTTCCTTCATAAAATGTAAAATGATTGGATGAAGGAAACAAAAACTTTCTGCAGAAGTTTCTTTTCACATTTATAAAACATTAAGAGTTCAATTGCTGATGACGTGAGAACTTTTCCTGCCTCTCTCAAACTCAGATAGCAGATTAGGAAGATAAATTATTCAAAGGTTTTCCATAAAGCATGCTTTAAGTGTTGTAATTATTTAACTCAGGTGTGTTGAAGCAGTTAAAGGCCCTTAAAGTTTTGAAGTTTTATGTGCCATTGTAAAAGCTTCAATGAGCCACTTGTAGCTCCAAATTAATATAGAAAAACTGCAACATGGAAATGCTGATGTAGCGGTATTTGCCTGCATACCATCGGTTGTAATGTTTCGTGCTCACCTGAGTCGTAACACAGCAGGTATATGGGACTCCACAGGCCAGCGGTCCACGTCCAGGACATCTGTGGTAAATGTTGACTTGCCAGTCTTGAAAATCTTTACCGCCGCAACACTTAAACTGGCAGAGACAAGAAAAATGGCAGAAATTAGAGGAGGAATGGTGAGAGGAAAAGCAAGAGGGAGAGCAGGGTTTCCAAAAAAATGGTTTGGAAAATAGCATTCATTTCTGCTGAGCTGACGAAATGCCTGCAACATTTCAGGATGAAATGAGCAACAATTAAAGATTTACATATAAATGAGTGCATGTGCTTCTCTGTGCATCTGCACAGGTGTTTGAATAGCTGAGCTATATGTTATATATTATAGATAATTGTAGCTCAGTTCAGCAAGTCAGTCACACACTGTTCTCACATCCAGCGAGATTTAATTACAACAAATCTACATAGATCAAACAGCAGTTCACTGCATAAACCTCCCATCATGTATTATATCCTGAAGGAAAATGAAAACAAAATAAATGAAGCTTTCAGTCTGTTTTCTCACCAAAAATTTAAAATCTATACCCTCTGATCTTTGCTCCACATTAGCTAACATGCGACAGGGACAAAATGAACAGTTTCCTCCAGAACCAGTTTGTGGAATCCAGCTGCAATTTGGTTCACAGAAATAAACGACGCCTCAGGATTCCCATTATTGCTGCTTCGTTTTAGGTGTTGCTTGTAAAACCCCTGGGAAAAACAAAACATCACTTCACAAGGAAAATAAATGAGTTCCAATAAGAAACTTCAGGGAGGTAATTGCCTTGACCAAAGAGTTAGCCATTTGTTTGCTGGACTGTTATCAGCTGTGATAGAAAGTATTGTTTTTTTGCTTTAAAGTCAATATGTCTCATGGTGAAACGTGGCGCTTAAGGAAATGAAAAGCATTCAGATTGTTCAGCTTTTCCAAGGTTTGCCATTTAACTACAACTCAAAAGTATTTTACTGAGATTCTCTTTGATATATGAATATAAAGAAGCGCATAAATATTAAAGAACGAAAAATAATATTTATTTTTCTCAAATAAAAAGCTAAAATAAAAGAGTGGAATGCATATGCATTTCACCCCCTTTTACTTGACACCCCTAAAATAAAACCCAGTCCTAACCGGATCGCATCCTTCATCTAAGAAAAACATTAAATAAAATTACGACTATAAAGTCATAAAATTATGAGAACAAAGCCTTCTTAAACGTTTTTCATTATTCACCTTCAAAGTCTCACATTAACCAAGTAGCTTAAAAAGAAAAATATCATTTGAAATAAACATTTGAAGCCAATTTGAGATGCAACCAAGGTGGCCTTTTCCACAGGTTCAGGATACTGAACCTGTGGAAAAGGAACAGTCTTCTCA
The DNA here is from genome assembly GCA_911649635.1 of Poeciliopsis gracilis. Classification (NCBI taxonomy): domain Eukaryota; kingdom Metazoa; phylum Chordata; class Actinopteri; order Cyprinodontiformes; family Poeciliidae; genus Poeciliopsis; species Poeciliopsis gracilis. The sequence continues at coordinate 12,556,791 of CAJVRI010001179.1, read as the reverse complement.
GTAGTTGGACAGTGTAAAGTGCTGGCGCTCCAGTCATTTCATTGAGCCAACGGCGTCTCTCTGTATGAATTCCTTTCCAAAAGTCAGTCTCAGAGTGTAAACACGGACGGAAATGCCTGAGCCACAGTGTTGGCTCAGCTCCCCATTCAATTACAGGACCAAATATTTCACTGAAGAGAATCGCAGACATCTAACGAGACGAGATGTAAAGAGATGTGATGAGTAAATGTGAGGAGACACTGCGCCAGTCATTGTAACTGGTGTACAGATATGAAGCCTGCATGCTGAGATGTTTGTCCCATTTACTCAAAGTTATTCATTTCCGATTGGCTGGAGACTAAAAAAAACAACAAAAGAGGAGCTTAAAACAATCATGGTTTTCTCTTTTTTAACCCAGGAATTACAAATTAGTTTGTTACTGTTAGTTTGTTAGTAGAGTTTTATTATGTTTATAATAAAACATATTGCGATAGACACACAATATCTGATCAATAAACATCTGACAAACGTTCAATAGTTCAATAATAACTGAACTTTGATCTAGAACCGCACGGCATTCTGGGGGATATAGACAGAGAAAAGACTTTAGGCGCTCAACCTCTCAAACAGCCGAGCATGTTTGGTGGAATCAACTAACTCGCTCGCTCTCTGGTTGCCTAGCAACTCACTCACTCACTCACTCACTCGTTGGTAACATTTGCAGAAAGTTTGAGATTTCGCCACAGTGCCTCATAACTGCTTAAAAATAAACTGTGGAGTGAAAACAAAAAAGTTTGGCAGTATTTCAAATATTTAAAAAAAACAAAACAAAACAGATTAATAACTAACAATATGAAACACTTATATTCTGATACATTTCTCAGCTATATCGTCCAGCCCTACTACAGATATGTTGTAGAAATGTTATGCGCATTAGAAGTGATTATAAGATTATAAAGCATCTGGACTCAACTGATGTGACTAATTGTTCATGTTTCAATCGAATCTCACAGCAGTATCCTTTAAAGATGTTTGGCTCCACTGGTGCTACAAATCAACCTTTTCTCTCTGTGATCTTTTTCCTTTTTATCTTTCTTATTGCAAGAAGAACAATCAAACTCAAACTAGTTTGGTCTCCAAACAATTAAATAATTAGCAGACAGGTTGGCGGTATACTGATGACCTGCTGTTCACTGTCAGAGTGGAGACATGGGGGATCCTGTCCCTGGTATTCATTATTACATGGCACCCATGAAGCTGAATTATGGCTGTGTAGGACTAGAGGTTGAACCCGGACGAAAATCATATTCCCTGCTCTGCTGGAGGTTGATATCCCCAGTGAAGAAATATTTTTGACAATCTTTTACATGTTTATTCTAATATTTCTAAAGATATCAAATAATTCAATTACACACAACGAGTTTAACTTCCGGTTAATTGCTCACCAATTAGCTGCTGTATCGTTTCTACAGCAGTTAGGAAATTGATTCCTAATTTTCCGGTCCGTAAAACTGACACGTTGTATGTAGATGATGGTTTCTTTTGCCAATAAAAAAAAAAAATGTGGCCACTTCTTACATTGTGAGAAGCAAAAATCCTGTGACCAAAACACAACCAAGAATCAGAAAGGTAATATTAAGAGGAATATGAACCAACAACAAAGAAATACTATTAAAGTCTTTTCTAACACAGCAGCAGAGCGACATCCTTATCATTTCCATGCTAACCTGCACTGATGCAGCAATTCCTGCAAAAAGAGCCCCAAATAAGTACTAAGGTGATATATTGTTATATATTCTACAAAACCTATATTATCTTCAATGTACTTGTTTAACAGTCTTGTGTGGCTTTTAAGTTTACTGAGATTTCAGACATTTTGAGATGTTTCCAATAGCAGAGAGCCACAGTCATCAAGAGTCCATCATCACTCAATATATATGAATCTATGTAATAAATTGGTCTCATTTTATTCACATTACTGAGCCAAATAAAACATTATTTACCAGTATTTAAGCTCCCCTATTGGTCATTTCAGCACATAAGATGATCATGTCTTCTTGAGGTTGAGTTTAGTTCATTGAGGAAACCTCTTCCACTGGTTTGCCTATTTAAGTGTTTTATACTTTTGGGGTAAATAAAAACCCACTGCTTGGTCACTAACATGAAGAAATACCATCATAGTAGGTCAATCTTACAGAGATCATAAAGCTGGTCCAGATTGATAAATGATTCTCCTTCTGAAAGAAATATAAAAGTTTTAGATCGCAGTGCAAAGCAAAAAATTATTGATCTATGTCTTCAGTGTAAGCTACTGATAATCCACTGGTCTATAAATGAAGCTGCTGCAGGGCCCTCAGGAAGTTAAAAAAAACAGCAATTTAAAACTCGAGAGAGGAGCCATTGCTTCATAAAATGCAGTTAAACATTAGCCAGAAAACTATTGTGTCTCCATTGGTTTTTAATGTTTTTGTTGTGGTAGATGTTGCTTCGATAGTGGTGAATTACGGCCACTCAACCAAAAATGAAGCTTAAGTTAATGAAGCAAATAATAACTCCACAGTTTTGTTATACTTTACAAATGTTTTGCAACATTTGATTTTCTTGTATATCTGATTAACTAGCAGCTTGGATGCAAATGCTTGGGGCGACTCAAAAACATCAGCTAATAATCTGTGCCTCTAATTCAAGCAACTGTTGCCCTACAACATATTTCATAAAAAAAGTGCATAAATGATGTGTATTACTGAGCAACAGTGGAAGTAAATGAGCAGCAACTATGTCCATGTAGAAGAAGTTTCTGATTCATAAATTATGGGCAGAAAATGCATCAATGCAGCTGTTAAATTTGCACTTTAGGGAAGTTCTTCTAAAGTGTTATCAGTCATCTTACCAGATGTCACATCTGTTGCATCCCACAGCAATTACCGGGGAAGAAGAGCAACAAAAAGCAAACAGGTCTCTACAGTGCAGCTGCATTATATGATTAGCTAAAGAGGGAAGCTCTTCAAATTAATTTCACAATTGTGTCTAAAGAACAAAGAGTGTTCACAGTGATAGAAACCAAGTTGGAAGAACATGTATTCGAAAACACAGCAAAGCTTTATAAAGTCAGAATCCACAAATTATTTCAATTTTGATCAGATGGGCAGATCTAAGGTAAACCATGCACAGACTGAGGATACAAAAACACCATCATGGCTTTCCGTTTTAGTTGAACCAAAAGCGTTTGACCCACATCATGCAGTTTAAAAGACTCTGAATTCAAGGAGTTTACTGGCATTTAGGAAACAGAAATAATTTGGGTAATTTATACTTCACTAAAACAGGAGAGGTTTAGTTTGATTTAACTCCAGACAGTGAGAAAAAAAAAATGTGGATGTGAATTTTTATTCCGTGTTTGTAACTTTCTGGTGTCAACTGCATGTATGTAGGTACATCCTAAAAATACAGAATAATAATGTAAATATCTTTATCATTAATTTCAGAAAGTGAAACTTCTATATCATATAGATTCGTTACACATAGTAAAATATTTATTATGTTAATGACTATGGTCCATAGATAATACAAAACACAAATTGTTGCTTTTTAAAGTTCATATTTCTGGATTGAAGCTGTGCAGACACTAATTGCACATTAAGCACAAACATCTCGCTGCAATCTCTGAGGAGTATAGATCTATAATTCAACAAAAAAAAAACAGCTCTTGTCAAAACAAAGGATCTTCAGCAGAGGATCTATAGCAACAAACCGCGACTAAACCATCACATCGAATGACTCATGCACGGCTGCAGGCGGTATTAAACCCACTTCCTGGCTGATAGATTGGTAAAATAAAGTCTTATGATATTATATATTAGACACAAACGTTCAATAAGACTGATGAGGCGAATGATTTTTTGCTGTGTGGTTGTGAAATCTTCTTGAAATACTTTTAACCTCACAATTTGTCTCCGTATAGATGAGACGCTGATTATTACATCAAAAATGGACCAAAGAAGAGAGAAAGTATTGGATGATCGTGTTTTGAGATCATTCAAAGATTTCCACAAAAACATAAAGAAAACCACCCACAAAAATAGAGCAAAAAAAACAACAAAAAAAAAACAAAAAAACAGGCTCCAATTTGTTCAGGGTTAAAAGGATTCGACTCCAAAGCCTTAGAAATACCTTTATGAGATCCGATAAGGGCGGATTTAGCCTGTTGCAGGTGATAGGAGAATCTAATAAGGTTTAAGTTCAACAACCTTTTGTGGCGAAACGTATCGAGTTCTGCTGTAAAACCTAAATATATCAAACGATCAGGATTTCTCATCAGCAGAGGCTTTTCTTTCCAACTGAGTTGTAAGAAGTTAAGAGATGGCAAAACCGGGATTTATTAGGCACTCAGTGTGAAAGATTAGTTTTGTGACCAAATAAAGGAATAAAGAAAAGTTTGATCATCATAAAGCTCAAAAGTTTGGTCTCCTGTCTACAGAGTTGGAGATTGAGATTCATTGAAATAAAAACAAACAAAAAAGAAAAAAAAACCTTCAATCCAGGAATCTGGAGAAATATTTGTATTTTTATGGTTAAAATTTGTTTATTGCCAAACGTTTTAAGAAAATCTGTTAAAATGGAAAGAAACAGTAATAATCACAAATTTTAAATTAATCAGACCTACTTCTTAAAATCTGACATCTATTCTTTGACTAATTAATAATAAAAAAAGATAACACCACTTATAATGTAAAACAGATTAAAGCAGGTTTTTATGAGAAGTATTGGAGGTGAAAATACCATCTAAACTGATAAGAAACAAGATTTATAAAAAGTTATTAAATTCTATTTCCATAGTTTTTGTGGTTTACAGTTAAGTCAGGAGTGTCCAACATGTGGCTTGGGGGCCATTTGTGGCCCTTGAAATTATTTTGTTCGGCCCTGGACTACATGTCAAGAAAGCTAAAACATAAAAATGTTTTAATAAAATACAAATTGTATTTAAAATTTTGTTTATTGTTGAGTGGGTTAAAACAAACAAACAGAAATTTAATTTAATTAATTTTATGGCCAGACAGTTTGAGTTTCCCAGTTTTGACCTGCAGGGCAACAATTTTGGACATCCCTCACTTTATGTTGTAGTACCTATACTGTTCAACTGAATAATTAAAGGAAAAAAGGAGGAGAAAATCACCAGGAAGCATCAAAGATTAGTCTGCTTTCAGCACCAAACCCATCTCAAAACAGAGAGTCTTAATGAGGTTCAGAATCAGGCTGTTTGCTCCACTCACTGAACCATAACTGGTCATTATGCAAATTACATTCAGCTGGACACAATGGGAAAGGATCTCAAAGGAAGTCATTAATTAAGAGTCCAGAGTTTATGGAGGAAAAGAAGAAGACGACTTCATGTTTGTTCTAGTTAGTTTGTTTTTTCTGACTAACCAGTCAGAAGAGAAGCTGGGTAATACAAGAGCTAATGTCACATTAAAAACTAAATTATTCCTTTTAATTATAAAACACTCTTTGGATTGGAAACTAAAAATGTCAACATTTATACTAATAATAATAATAAGTAGTCATAATGCTGATTTAGTTGTTCTCACTGTACAAAGAGGAAGGAATAATCACCATCAATAAAACTAATTATGGATCAGTTTTAAGCATCATGATGTTATAAATCAGTAAAGTAAGATTATAAACTTCAACAAAATTCTCCTTTCAGTCCCATATGTGAGGAAGAATGGAGATCTTGGAACATCACTTGCAGCAATAGGTTTATTTCATCCAGAAACTGGACACGTAGAAACAGTCCTTGTAAGTAAAGGTCAAATCTCAGGCATTCATGTGAATTACAACAGTTATTTGCCAATTCAAACGTTTCTTTTCACACACAGACAGTGCATGCTTTATGCTGTGAAGATTAGCCTCATGCTGTCAAAACTACTCCCAATCGAAGGTGACATGACACTTTGTTTTCCGCCTCATCTCCAGACCATTCCCACTGATTGGGATGTTAGCAAATTTGAAGGTCAAGGAATTTGAATTGCTGTTGACAAGTATTTTGTAGTGTCAGGCGTTTGAAGTCTCTTTTCTTTCTTCAGAGACAATTTAGCTTGAGCCCCTCCTGCCCACTTTTGATGCTTTTCTCGGCGATGTTTTGCAGAGAAGACAACATCCTCTTAACCACAGTCCGACAAACCAATCTGAGAAATTCAGCTTAAAATTGGCAGAAGAGAAAAAACGTATAACGTGTGCTTACAGCGGCCATTGTGTTGTGAAAAAACAATCGTCTCTGAGTACAGCGGTGCGCCTTTGTGAAGTGAGCGATTGTGTACTTTAAAGCAGTATGCGAAAGCACCCAAGACGTGTCAAACTCAAGGCCCGTGGGCCAAATCTGGCCCGCCATACCTTTTAACATGGTCCTCTAGATTCTAGACTAAACAATAAATGTGAGTGAATATTATGTTTTTAATCAATGCAATTTTTTTTTTCTGTTTACTGCCAAATTATATCAGTCTCTCCAGTGTTTTGAGAATTATCAAGGAAATTCACGTAAAATGAACAAATCCTGCACTTTTTTAATTGGAAAGTGATTAATTAATTGCAGACCCTCCAACTAACTTAATAAAAAAACTTTAACGGATTCCCAGCCCTAATAGCAACATGTCTCCAATTGGTACAGTTTTAAAGAATAATAACTAGAAAAATTAAGTTATACTGGAAAGCTCATTTAGTTCAGAAAGTCTTATAATGTCTTTCTGCATTCATGAAGAATAAATGCTTTGTATTCACTAGTCATAGATAATGAATACACAGCATTTAAGATGGAAATATTACATTATTAAAACATTTTAAATAAAGAATTGTTGGCTTGGTGAAAATTTCACTGAAAGTAAAATTTTGAAAATGGCTAAAAACAATAATTTCCAATTAAACTTACCGGTTGTGACCAAAGACTGGCATCTGTTAGTGCTTCAAAATAAAAAAAAAAAAAAAATAAAATCTTCCACATTTAGTGCAAAAAAAAAAAAAAATCTGTTTGCCTCATAAATATTGACATCAAGTCTGAGATGTGACTGTTCAACTTCAGCATCATGTTAAGACGTGAAGTGAAAGGTTGCAAAAGCAGAAACTCTGAACACCATAAAAACATAAAAGCGTCTATTAGAGGAGAAAAGGGATTCTGACAACAGAAAGGTGATGGGATAATAGCACACAGTTCCTTTCAAAGCTGTTTCACAGTCAAAGACGTGGAAACTATTTTACAAGTACCTAAAAGAAATGGCTTCTCGCTGCATATCCGCTAAAATTTTCATTTTAAAGAAACATTTTCCAGAACCGAAGAGTTTAAAAGAAGAATGTTTTAGACATTTTAGCCATTTATTTCAACAGAAACAGGTTTGTCATCATGTCTTATAGGCAACAGTAACAGATCAGATTCAAACATCTGACATAAACTGTTAAAGGACATAAACAGGATAACAAGTTGATTTTTATTTGAGGTTGCTTCATCAGCAAACATATTTTTAGCAAAAGTTCAACTAAACAAACTACAAATCACAGATAATAATAAAATAACATAAGATAAATGATAGATGTCTGACTGTAAGCTGTACTGTTTTCTACCTTGAAGTAGGCATATCACATTCGATGTGCTCCTGAAATGTATTTGACAATTTAATCAGAAAGTACTTTTGCTGCGTACATAAAAATAGTAATACTTCTGATTTTGACCTGCCAATAACTGATAAGAGGCAATCATGAAAAATTTGACTGGTTCTGACCTTTGGTGTATTAATTAAAATAGAAACACAAAAAAACATGAATTGTTCTCCAGTGTGGTCATTTTAACGGTGACCTACTGGACCTTCTCGAACAAGTTAGGATGTGTCTACGGGTAAAACAAAACATGTTAATTACACTTTTCGCACAGAATTATTCTCAGATAATGAGATCTTAGTCTGCTCAAAGAGCTATTTTAGGGTCTTTTGTCACTTTAAATCCAAATAAACTGTTAGAACTGATCCCAACTCAACTTTGGCATACACACATGAAAATGGCGAAAAACAGATGCACAATTATACAATTGTACATCTTTGAACAGCAGAAGTAGAGCCTTCTGCACAACCAACAAGCATGCAGCAAGTGGTTTCTGGATGGTAAGTCAACAACGAAACATTTGTCTTTTCCAGCAGCCATTGTACAGCACATCCAGCGGTAAAACCAGCTGAGCAAACATGCTGGAGGTAACAGGCTGGGCTTTGTGACTTTACATTGTAGAATTTTTTAAAATTTTTTAAAAAAACATCCCAGTTTTCAGACACCAACAAAATTTACTTATTGCCAAAAACCAGGTGGGTGTTGTTTTTTTGTTTTTGTTGTTTTTAGAAGCAGTAGAAACCCACATGGAAGTTAATTTTGCGTGACACGTCCCCTTAAACTATGTGAAGCATCAATCCATTTGCAGACACACTTCTCTGTACACCATGTATTTAATCTCATAGTCCAGTCTTTACAGCAATGCAGTCAATACCATCAGGTTGCCTTGCAGCTGTCGTTTTATCTGGAGCAGATATCTGCAGTTTTTCTCCCCTAAAGCCCCGGACACTGCCGATCAAACTTAAAAATAAGCCTTGTTCTTAATGGTGACAAAGAAGCGGAGGTATTTGCTGAGCGTGGTCCTCCTCCCGACAGCATTAAAGGTCAGCTTGATGACTCAGGTGTAAGTAGCTGTGAGCATGGAAGAAAAGTCAAACATCACCCCCTTTGTGGTATAACCATTCAGAGAAATGCTGTGCTGGTTCATGAATATTTTGTTCCCTTAAGTCAAAGGGATTCGTTTGGTTTTCAATCGCACAGGTTTTTAGGCTATCTCAATAAAAATCTGCATTGGAGGCGTTTGAATGCTAATTCAATCCAGGCCCAGGTGCTGGTCACGACTTAATTCCCTTAGTTTTCCGAGTGAAGGAGCATTTGTCTTCACTCGGATAACTAAGACTGATTTTCTCTACCAATCAGTGGGGCTTGTTGCTGACCACAGTGTAGCTTCAATGTGCCGTCCCCGGGCGCTGCAGCTTTGTGTGCTTTACAAAAGCTAATAATAAAAAAAAAAAAACGAGAGCTACAGCTTCAGGCTGTGAGCATGGCTCTGAGAGCAGGTGCACAGCAGCGGCGCTACACAGTTTGGACCATTTTTCTTCTTTTTTTAAACACAGAACATGCTGCGGACATTTAAGTACATCAGTGATCCTGTTTTAGTAATAAATCTGCACCTTTCCGGTCATAGTAGGTTTGCACTGTGTGTTGCAGGAGAGTTGGAACATGTTAGACAAAAGAGACCACTTGCTTTATTTACTCTGATTACTAAGATACATTGGGTATCAATAAAGGGTGTGCATAAGACTGACATAACACTGTCATAAACATGAAGGTGAGGACAGGTTATTTTATTTATGTCGCCCATTTTCAGCAACAAGCCAGTTCAAAGTGCTTTACATGAATTAGAAGGAAAGACAAACAAAACAACAAAATCAAAAGAAAGACAAAAAGGTAAGGGTAACAACAAAAATATATATAATAGTACTACACAATTTAAACTAATAGGAGTTACTGGACCTGAGCTGAACATAGTCATGTTTATGACTGCGGTCATCCAGGGGGATTCAACATGGGACATATGGGAGGATTTAACGTGGGAGTTAAGGTCAGTCTTATCCACACTCCTTCCAATAAAATGTTACCACACATTGTGTTTTCTCAAACGTTAGCAAAGCCATCACCTTACCCTCTTCTGGACGAAGTCCAAGATGTTTTTGAAGTCGAGGTCGTCGTAGTAGTTTTTCATGCCGTTACTGATGTTTTTGTTCACCAAGTCAAGAGTCTATGAGAGAGAAGAAAGAAAAAGCGGTTAGGATTTGTTAATAAGGCGTACGGCTTCAGGCTTTTCATGCAGCCGATCTGCAGTCGGAGTAACCAAATGCCGATTAGTGAAGGTGACTGATCTCCCCCGGCTGGAATATTAAAGCACAACACTGACTCCTCACATCTGTCAGTCACAATCTGGTGCAGACGATGAAGTCTGAAGTGGTTGCATTAACACAGCGAGAGTGGAAAATGTTTAACTTCAGACTCTGAACTGTCATGATCACAGAAGAGTTTCTGGTGACACACAAACAATTAGGCTCTAATTTTCATCTGAGCCGGCCCTCACAAATGCATTTCACATTAGGAGAGTCTCTCCAGAAAACTTGTTAGAAATATTACGACGATATCTCCACAGGAAGGTTACATTCACTCAAAATCACTCTGCTGCATTTTATATGAAATAATAAAACCGCTAACTGTAGTCTCAGTGTGCAGTGCATTGGAGCAATGAAATTATTCCACTGGTGTCTTTATTTTTGAAAGCAAATGTAGAGAAATTGACATCTATATAACCAGAAAATGGCAGAAGTCTTGACTTCTGTAATGCAGCACTGCATTATTTTAATCCTAAATTAAACAAATCATAAAACATTTGCCATTGACTGAGGTATAGCTTTTCCTTGAAATAACAGAAAAGGCAATACTTGGTGAAAGTACTTAAAAGTAGAATTATAGACTGGTGATGATGATGATTTTCAGTCAGTTTTTAACCTTTTCCCATACACAAACAAGACAAAACTAGTGCGGAAATAGATAAACGATACTTAACAAATCAGAAATAATATAAAAAAGTGGATGTAGAAGCACAAACTTAATTATGCCTTCATTTTGTTATACATGAAGCACAATCAAAGCCAAAAGCAGGAAAACCTTTCCTGTATGTTTTTTAAACATCTCTAAGGCATTCCAGATAGATCTGAAGACTAACTCATAAAATAAAACATCAAACCTTATTGTGTTTGTTTAATTACTGTCGGACATTTTTTAAATTTAAAGTTTTAACTCTCCATCTGAAATCCTCTAACTGAAGCACAATTGTTTTTAATATTCATAGTAACTTTTAGTTTTTTAATAAATCCTCTTTTAATTCATTTAATTCTGGGCCTTGATTAAATCATTAGTTTCTTTAATTCATTTGTGTTAATCTTGCAGATATATTTTATGTGAAGTCAACCTGATGTATAATGATCTGTATAGATCATGTTTATAATACTGCACAGATTAAAATACTCCACAGATTAAAATACTCCACAGATTAAAATACTCCACAGATTCTCTTTGGGGTTTAATGCAGGAGTTTGATGGCAGATGAAGCACAGAGAAATATGCTTTTATTGAATTCGGTATTGGCTCTGGTGACTGTGTGGGCAGATGCCAATCCCAGCTGTTTTTTTGTTTGTTGAAAAAAACAAAAACAAAGCACTCCATAAAGCTTCACAGAAGAGGGAAGCATGAATTGCTTTGACATTTATTGACAGGCGGCTGCGCTGACTGTTGACTTGGTGAAACACAGCAGCGGACTTGGTTGAGATAAGTCTTCAAACTGGATCTTGAGCTGCTGTGGCGTTCAAGCTCCTTCTTCCCACACTTTGCTGAGCGTCTGATGGATAAGTGTCCAGTCAGAAAGCTTCCCCATTATTGTAGCAACCTACAGAATTATTACAGTATAACTAATCGTTACAACTAATCATTGATCCTTGTTGAAATGTTTTGTGTGGAAGAAAACCAACATGGCTCATATTGCCCTCCACAGACCATAAACATATCAGACAGTTTAGTCATTTCTTGCTCTTATTTTCAGAACATGCAGCTGTTTGTTTTGTGGACAGGAGCTTTTGTCGTTCTGGTTGCAAACAAATGAAATCACTTTTCATTATTTACTTCTAGCAGGATATATTGCTGTTACACAATGAGAAGATAAACTGAGAAACAAAACGACAGGAGGATATTGGAATGGAGACAATGCCACAGAGCTGCGTCAAGAAACAAGGAAAAACTGATAATGTGCAAATGATAATGACTATGATTTGTTTAACATTTGCATACTGTCTGATTCTCTGCTACATAACCCTCACAGGTCCAATCAGTTTCAAATTAAAAGCCTAAAACCTCAGGTAGCTCACCTGGCTGCGAAACACCAGTCCCAATATTCCTCCCAGCAGCTCCAGGATCAGGCAAACTAGCAGGGTGAACATGAACTTGGACAAAACAAAGAAAGGAGAGAAATTAGTCAACGAGGCATAACAAATTCAGAAACAAAAATGCCTCATCTGTTACAGTTCTTACTCTCTTTTTGGAGACTGAATTCATTTCCGCTTTCTCAACAGAACCTTTTAAGTTTTAAACCTTCAAAATTGTTCTGCATACTAAGGTTTTATTTTAAACAGTGCTATAAAGTCATAGTGGAAAGGCAATTATTCCACCTTTGTTATATTCCAATAGAAATCTGATTACTGCAAGAATAAAAACATTTTGATGAAAATTAAAAAACGTTATTCTATTCTAATGGGGTTTCTTGTATGCAACAGCTTGTGAACCCAATTTTGGCATAAGTAACTAAAATATGATTATTTCCTGAAAAAAACTGTGTCTGAGTTGAAATTTCTTTCCTTCTACTGCTTTCCACAAAATCACCTCAGAGAGGAGGCGAAACTTTCAGATCAGGAAATCGTGTTTTGATTAGTAGCACCGTCTCTTGATTTGTATCAGAGTAGAAATGATGAATTTACCTTTCATGCATTTTAAATATTTTTAAATAAATTACCCAATCTGCATCAAATCTTTCTTCTCATTTGCATTCTATGTCTGCTTGTCCAGGTTACACTTTAAATGTTTTATGAAGTAGATGAAGTAAATCCTGAATAAGAAACGTTCTCTACATCAACATTTTTGCATTGCAGAATAAGAGTGATAAACGAATGTAAACTTCTATAGTTCAGTGCTTTGAATATATACATCTTGCAATAAATATCCTTTCACTGCAACATGTTTACAATAAAAACAAAAAGCCATCAGACTTAATTTTTACATCCTGTTTATGAAAAAATACCATGAGAAATTATATTTCAAGGACATCCAAGAAGGTTTTAACAACATTTTTTCTCCATATTTGAAAGAGGCAAAGCGTATTTGTCTACAGTGATCAACAATCCGCCAGATGGAGCATAAATGAAGGTAATTCAACAGCGTCGCTTCTGATTAGCAAAAATTACTTCAGAAGCAGAAATTGCAAAGAGTTCCCAAATCAATCTGCATGAACTTATAAACAGCGAAAAGTCTCAAGAGATTAGTGGAACTATTTAAAAATTCATAATTACCATTAAAACACTGGTTTGGTAGAGAAAACCAATGTTTTGTAAAATGAATAGACATGGTGTTTTAATGTGAAATATTAAGGGACTGCCAACCTGTTCAGGATATCGCTGCTTTAAAGCATCAAAATGTATTTGAGTATTTTTCACTTTGCCTGGGAATAACTATAGTAATTCCTTATGGAAATTATCAATAAAAATAGCAATTTAGGTAAAAAAAAAACAACCAAAAATCAAACACCACTTTTAATATATAGAATATATATAATAAATCCAATGAACTCAGCCTGTTATTTATCCTCCGTTTTATTAAAGTAATAATAAAATGCAGCAGGATGCTACACTCTGCGTATGGAATAAACACAACTTCTCTTAAATATACCAGAGTTCATTAACAAAATTAATTTACCTTCACAGATTTAACAATTTATTCGACCAACTCGCTGAGGTACCAACACACAACCACTAAAACTAATGAGAAAAAGGTGAAATGATCATCCTAAGCTACTGTTATTGACCAGGTACCGTATCTACTGTGATCAAATTTTGACAGATCGGCTCTGTGTCAAGAGTTGTTAGCTACTGGCTAGCAGCTTGGTTTCCTCGAAGGCTAGCCTAGGGCACGCAGGAATGATAAACAGCCTGCAGGCGTTGCATCTTCAGCTGCGGTCCAGGAACGGCTGAAATGTTTGATCAGGGTTCGTACAAAGTTAGAAGCTGGCGGTGAAAGTAGATGCCTCTTGAATATTTTCCTCAGCTCTATAAAATTAATAGGCCGATCTCCAACCTCCCACTTTCAAAGTGATGTAAAGCACTTTGAAATGCTATACAAATAAAATTTGATTGATTGATTGATGAACAAATAGGCGGGTTAGCAACTGCTATGCATGGTTAGCGTAGCTCAATTTGGAAAGTTGGGGCATCTTTTTGGCTCTAGTTTGAGCAGATCAGTGGTGTTCAGCTGGACTTGGTAATCTAGTGAAGATTTGCACTTTCCTCTCCAAATGTCATCTTCAAGAGTGGCGAAAGCGTTGTTCCTTTGTTCTGTTAAAGGTCCAATGACATCATAGAGTTTCTTGGACCAAAGTTAACGTAGCATTGTTAAATCAGTATTTCATCATACCTGCATGTATCCATTTCACATTGAAAGAAAATATGCTATTCTTGATTTACACCAAAATACAAACCAACATTTTATTCTGACTTAGTCTGACAGAAATGTACAAAAATGATACTAAAATATTCTTGAAGAACAAATCAAAAAATAAAACTGAGGAGTGTGGAGTATTCAGCTTAATAAAAACAAATTTCATAGCTGCATTTTTATCTACAGACTCAAATTTTTCCAGACTAAAACTTAGTCAAACTGAAGAGAACAAAATAGCAGTGACAAAGTTTCTGAGTTATTTTGGGGAAATTTTAATGTTTAAGAGAGTTTCAAAAGTAGTAGTTTGACAGAATTTGTTTCACCACAGAATCCATCCATTTTCTAACACCTTTGTCTCCAGTGGGGTCAGAGTTGCTGGTGCCCAACTCCAGCTAACGTGGGCAGGTCGGCAGTCTGTTACAGCTCCAAATAATCATCAAATATAAAATTTAAGTCTTAAGTCAGTGTTTACATAAATTACTTTGATATTTTGAAAGCTTAGAGGTTTTCATTTGGTAAAACTCAGATTTATCATAAACTTTATTGGAGAATCTTTGTTTTCTAAGAGTTAAAAATACACATCTACCAGCTACATATAAGAAAATGCATCCTAAAGTTATTTGGGTTCCTTCAGTGATGCAATACAAACATTTCCTGTTTTCCTTGTGCTTATTGTTTATTGCTGCTCCTCTCGCTCACGTCCTTTCTTTCCTTTCACCAAACCAATCTAGACAACCGGTGGCCGTTATTGTTTCATGGTGTTAGAAGATGCTGGCCAAATGCATGCATGAATGAACATGTGATGTTTTTTTTCCTGTTTGTAAATTTCCCTGAGGGAGCTTTGGTTGTGAACTGTCATTATCCAAATAAAAGTGTACTGAAATGTGAAAAATACCAGCAAATTTTCATGGAAATGTCAGTTTCATATATGTGAATTGAGTCTCAGGAGAAAGTGGGTCATGCAGCAGGACAATAACCTTAAGCACTAGGCATTGTTGCAAAGAACAGCTAAGAAATAAAAAAGTTAATGATTTGAAAAGGCCAAATCATAGTCCTGACCTTAATCCAATGAAAATGTTAAAGAGGAACCAGAAAGCAGCAGATTCTAGCAACATCCTGGAGTAATGGTCGAAAGTTCATACAAGTCAACGTCCAAAAATTGATCCACAGATATTGGAAGGATTTTGAGGGAAGCCAAGATACAGAAAGCAAAAGGAAAATGTTCTTACACTTAAACTCTTTGAAATAATGCAAAATTTCACCTGAAACTATGTGTAAAATCAGCATGGAAACATTTGTTGGTACCCGTAAAGCAGCGTTTTTCAAACCTTTTCAGACTTAACCCATTTAACACTCATGGATCACCAACTTTAAATTGCCCTGCAATAACAACATCTTTATACGTACAACTTTAAATGAAAATATAAGTCTCTCAACTCACGTATTGACTTTCAGATTTCAGACCATCCAGTAAATCATAGAAATTATTGATCTCGCTTTAACTGATCATAGGATTAATAGATTTATTGTGACAGGCCGAGTTGTGGCACAAACTGGCTTCTGGTCAAACACTAAATTGGATTTGGTGAAGGATCACGAACTACAGGGTTTATCAAAAATAAAGCCAATTAGGTGTTTTAAACTTTAAAAAAGAACAAACAGCATCCCTACTGCTGATCTACTAAGAACATAGATTATAATCTTTTGCAGAGGAAGAAAATTATTTAGATATTGACACTAGTCGGTGGGCATGACGGCCATGTTTTCCTTCAGTCTCCTCTTTAAATCTGTCTTTGAATATTCCACAACATTTCTCTTTACTAAATACAACCTCCGAGAGATTTTGATATTTTTCCAAAACCCTGGAGAAAATCTAAACTGTGAGCAAAGCAGCAAAGAGCCACTGGCTGTTCGGCAGTACGAGGTTGTATGGACGTCCCCAACAGAGGGCAAAGCCTCCCAAACTGCTGCTGGCTAACAATTACAGCACAGTTCTGAAATGTTCTATACTGGAAATAGACCCTCTTTTGTCGATGCCCCCATGGAGAAAGAGTTTCAAATCTGAGTGAAAATTGACCACATTTATCCAAGATGGAGCATTGAGGCTGCAGCTCAGGTTTCATTGTTCGGCAGCTGCAGAGCAACTTGGCAAGTTTAGAAGGCTCCTTAATGGGCAACTACCTAAAGAAATTGGATTCTTCAGAGAAGCTTTTGATGAAGGGATGCTAAAAGCATTTTTAGACGATAAAGGATCTATTCAACACCAATAACCCTGATGGGAGGGGAGCACTTAGAAAACCTGTGAAACGCTGTTCATCTTCAGGAGGCGTTGAGCCGCCTTGTTGGTAAACCTGCACCTTCAGTTTATTTTCAAATATAAAATTGTTAAATATTACAGGAAAAAATAGTTGGATATTTGGTTTTTAATAAAAAACATAAGGCAGGCTAACCACAGGGAAATTATTTATTTTTAGATGCGTCACGCTGTGGACAGTTCTGAATCTATTTGCAATTGTTAAAAGTAAATTTGAATCATGTTAATGACTGACCTAATTTAGAGGAACAGTGCAGCTCTCAGACAGTTTATGACATGCATATTAACAGAGATAAGATCAAATGGCCCTGTGACACAGAGCCTGCACACACAGCATGACAAGCAGAAACGCTGCAGCTTCAAAGGACAGAAAGGAAAAATGTCCTACAAGAAACTGAATTAAATGGTTCAGAATCCACAGATAATGGATTCTGAACCATTTAAGACACTGCATATAAAAAATACAGTTTATCTCTATCACTTTTCACTTAAAAAAAAAGAAAAGAAAAAAGGGTTATGTGTGTTTTTCAAAATAAAGTTAACCAAAAGGTGAATTTCAACTGTAATTTGTTTTTTTTTAACCGATAATCTTTTTACTTAATCTATTTGGGTAGCGAGGAGGGAAATCCATCATTTATCGTTTGCACACTAACTATAAATTCTGCTTTTCTCTTTTTAATAAAAGCATTAATCTTAGTAAAACCCTTTATTCCTGTGCTCTTGTTGGTCACCATTTATACATTTGTCTTATTTGGAAGGACTCAACATCTCTTATTGAGAGCTGATCAGCTTACCGTTAACAAAATTGCTAGCATATAAATATCTGACATTTGTGCCATTTTCTCTCATTATTTATCGACTCACCTGCAGTTTATGGGTCATTAAGACGCGTCTCAATCATTAATGTCAATTTAGCAGCATAACTCATTTTATCACTCTGATAAACACTTTTAGTACGCTGATGGCATGCTAGCTGATGCTAAAATACCAAGATAAATGCAGGTAACCATGGTAACCAGAGAGCACTTAAAGGATGGCCCAGCTCTTCCTGCAGTCGAGTTGTGTGCACATCCGCTGTGTTTCTAAGCAAATGATCGCTTCACAGAGCGGGATTTTATGGGACGAAAAGTAACGACCCTGATCACAGGACTTCTTAGTTTTTCCTTTTTAAATTTCGATATAGAAAATCGACAAATACTCACCACATTCAGAAGTTTCAGGTTATCCCTCAGTGAGCCCAAAACTCCAATGAAGGAGACGACGAACATCACAATTCCCAACAGGATGAGGATTATAGACGGGGCCAAAAACAAGCCATCCAGGGTCTTAAAACGCAGTCGCTCCGCCTCTGCATAGATGCCAATGGCCAGGATAAAAGTGCCTATAAACTGGAAACACAACAGATTATCAATCAAGGTGGATTATTTTAATTTCTGAACAGATACGATTTTAGTTGGATCACGGATTAAAGAAATAATACATTTATTCCACCATTTATTATGGTAAACCTTAAAACCAAACCTTGTGAAAAGCCAAGGTCGCTTTTTATGTTTGTCTGGATTATAATTTAATACAATTGCACTGAATGTAACTGGATTTGCATAAGATTGTGTTGGGAGTGAATAATAAAACTGCATTTAATTGGATCCCAGAAAGGGATCCAATTAACAACTTCTGTTGTAATGTGGCAAATAAAAAAATTTGTATTTTGTTTGCAAGGCAATTATTTCTATTATTCACACTAATGAGGAAATGTATCCATGTTTGTTAAGATTTAAAGGAAAAAGTTATAATTACTCCTTATAGACTTCAATAGCAAATGTTTGCAAACATTCAGATGAACATATAAGCTTTTAACAAACTGTGAAAGACAATCCCTTCACTAAATGAACATCCAGTTTAAACAACACCTCAATAAAACCAACTCAAGTTTGAAGAAAGGAAGGATTTATTTATATAGCGCTCGTCACACATAAGCTAATCCAAAGTGATTTACAAGACATCAAAGGAAAAACAAAGACCTTTAAAACTGGGCTTAGAGAGCTTAATACATCACACAGTAAAAAGTATGACACAAAAGAAATTTGTTAAACTATAGATATAAATATCTGTAACAATAACGACAGACATAAATTTAAATCCAACTTTAGACTGAAGTATTGTTTTAAATTTAAATCCTATCAAAGCATTGTAGCTCCAGAGGTGGCGCAACAATTTAATGCTTCCAACAGGCAAAATGTTTCATGGGTCTATTCTTTGAAAACCTGCTACACAAAAAAACAAAAAAAAAAGTTTTCTTTTTAAATGATTTAAAAGAGCCAACATTTTCTCCACATCTCAGGTTTCTGAGAGCTTTCTCCAAAGTTGAGGAGCACAGAAACTAGGGCTGATTAATAAATCAATAACAATATATGTCACGATAGACATGTGATCAATAATAAATAATACATCTGATCGTTGACTTCACTGGACTCTGGTCCAGAACCGAACTAGGAGATGTAGGAAGACTCCACCTGTCACTGCCAGCTAAGTAAGGTTGCATTAACTCTCTCACTCACTTTTTGGTTACCTAGCAACAGCTTGTTTGGTGATACAAGGTTACCTAGCAACAGACTTGGGTAACTGGCGCAGCAGCAGTTTAAGTTTTTACCACTGCGCCTCATAACTGCTTAAAAATCATCTATTTAAAAAAAATAAATAAATGATAGCTATCAGTAGACCGATATGAAACACTTGTGTACGGTTTTCCAGTTATAGAAACCATCCGCTGAATCGCCTTGTTTAGAAAGGAGAATATGTTCAGACAATAGGATGGAAGCAAAGTCTATAAATAAAAATATTTTTCCATTTTTTATTAAAACATAAAAGTTTTACATTTCTAACGGTGGAACTAGAAACCCTGAGTTACAAATGAATCAACACAGAATCAGATCCAGGCATTTGAACAATTTAAGTTTCTCAGACAGTAAAACCATGAAGTGACACCAAAGAGAAAACACTCCTCAGCCGTTCTGCAACAGGTAATCAGTCAATCCCAGGTGCAACACGGGAACATCCTGGACAAACGACCAGGCACACGCTTCATCATTTTCAAGATCACTTTTACAGCAAACAGCCACAACAAGCATGCTTTCTGTTTCCATGAGCAAGAAAACCCACACAGGAAGACTCCAGCTGGGACTGCAGACCTATTGCCTCACACTGAGACAAAAGCCACGCAGCAACATCCCACCTGTACTGACTTTTGCTTAACTGACATGTTTGTGTATCTAAAAAGTCAACCATAGCCCCCTCAATCTGAACAAAAAGTGATTTTTTTTTTATTTTGAAAGCTTTTATTTTTGATCCTCTGGGAGTCATTTCTGACAGCTATGATAATTCTGCCCTCACAAAACTCCAACAATTACACCCCCACTGGGAATATCCACCCTCACAGCTTGTTTTTGCCCAGGTTACTTTAGAATAATTGGACTATTTACACTGCAAATATCTGACCTGATGTGCAAACTAAAGAGAGGCCAAATTTTAGTTGCAGGCAACAACATGAGAAGCCATTTTGAAATGATACACTCCTGCAGACTGGCGTAATTTCATTTTAAATAGAAAAAAAGGGATTTATTTGTTGATCTACAAATAAATCAAATCTTTTAAAAAGATGAAAATATCTGAAACTTACAAGGTTAATGTTTAAAATAAGTAAATAAAGGGATTAATGTTTCAAATGCGCAGAGACACTTAAAGGGGCAGTATGTGTTTTCCAGGCACATTGAGTCACTTTATAGCACAATCAAGTAATTATATTAACTTCAATTGTCATATAAATGCTGTATATATTAAGTACGACTTAAAGGAAAATGTTCTTCCTAATTTAACACCTTGAAATTGGGCCTCTGTCCCTTTAAAAACTCCTGCTCATTTCCTGAACTCCACGTTCAGGAAATCCCAACATCTGTCCTCCTTCCAATAATCTTTTTACAGATGTTGCAATGAGAAGTAACTGGTATATTGAGGTCAATTGATTGTTTGCTAAATGCTGCTGGCTAGTCTGAAGGAGCTGAGTGTTGGAGTTGCAGGAGAGGCTGATGTGTGAGGTGGACGCTCAGAAACTGCAGCTTGGAGGAGGAGCTGTGTCTCGAAGGCGGGGCTTGATCCACCTAGGCGTTTTGCAGCGCTTGACTTTTGCCGTGGAGATTAAAGATTTCCCAAACATGCCTGAAAGAACCAAGGCAACACTAGGCAGGATTTTGATGTGGGAAAAACATTATCATGATGTAAAGCTAAAAAAAGGTTGACTTCATATAACATACGTGCTGAAAACTGCAACAGTTCAGCTGCATGCACTTCACCCGAGTATAGAGAGAAAATCAGTTAAAGGTTTTGTTAAACATTCTTTCATCAAAACCCAACACAGAAAAATATTGCAACTCTTTCTTAAGAATCAGAGCAC
Source organism: Poeciliopsis gracilis (assembly GCA_911649635.1). Taxonomy (NCBI): domain Eukaryota; kingdom Metazoa; phylum Chordata; class Actinopteri; order Cyprinodontiformes; family Poeciliidae; genus Poeciliopsis; species Poeciliopsis gracilis. The sequence continues at coordinate 12,535,687 of CAJVRI010001179.1, read as the reverse complement.
ACACACAAACACACAGAAGGAGAGCAGAGCCAGAGGACTGTTCATCTTTAAAAGCACTGGTTTTCTACAGTCATCACTCAGATGCTGAAACTGCTTTGAACACAGTAAGTTTCGGCTTTGTGCGTTTCTCCATTTTGCTCGGTGAGCGACAGCAGAGCAGCAAATTCAGCTGACAGGAAGACAGCCGCTGACATGTGAATGAGTCCTTATCTCGTGGGTTACTCTACCCAGCCATTCAGTGTGGGAAGTGAAAGAAATGACATTTTCTCACTTCTGGTTCTCATTCTGTATGTAAGTGAAAAAACAGACCACCTGCTGTGTTTATGTGGTCATTTCAGCAGGCAGCATGGTGTGCTGTGAATTTAGAAAGCTGATATGAATGCAGGGAAACAACTCAAAACGTGGGTTGGAGAGTGATAGCAGGTGAAACTGTAGATCCTGAGGGCTGCTTTACAGTCACTGTGTTGTTTTTATTCCACTGCAAATGCAGGAAAAAATATGGTAGAGAGCTTTGATGAGGATTCAGATGTATTAAAATGCAGAATGTGAGCGCTGGGAACTGGAGGCCAGCAAACATTTGTTCAGGGAGGAAAGCAGGTAACACTTTCAAGAATTTTAATATAATGCAACCGTGTGATGAATATGAGATTTCCTGGGTGTGATGAGAGTAAAAATACAATGCTTTTACTGTGGCACTGAAGAATTTTGTCTGAAAATGTATGACATGATCTGAGTGTTTGTTTTAAAAAAAAAAAAAGAAAGAAAGGAATTATTTTTCTGCTGCAAAAAAAAAAAAAAAATCAACTGATTATTTTGATTTGACGATGTTTTTTCTCATACTGGTGGGATGAGAAGAAAAGCGTTAAACCCAAATCGCACAAATAAAGTTGTCTGATTTAATTGTTTTTGTAGGCGATGGATTTTCCTCATAGTAGAGCCAAACATACAAGGACTCTGCTGCATTAAGATAAAGAAAATTAGTTTTCAAATGGTTTTGGGCTCCATTGAACAAACTTATCCTCGGTTATAGGAACAAGATTTTGGTCATTGGATTTCAAAATACTTTAATAAATTCAATAAAAGCTGACGTGTGTGCAGCAAAGTCAGGTTTTCAGTGCAAGACACTGAGTCAGTGTGGATCTTATTATAAAAGCCGGATTATAAAAAGACGAAGAGAAGCACAGTGAATATCTGCAGAAGTTTTGAGTAAAGCATTACATGTTTTGAGAACAAAAGACATCAAGTCCTGCTTTCAAATTGAAAATGTGTGATTTTGATTTATGGCAGAAAAATTGCCCGGTGAACTTTCTGACTGTCGTCTATGTCCTTAATCCTGACTTCAAATGCTTCTTTGTCGTCCCTAACTCCATCCATAAGTCTCATCTTAGGTCGTCCTCTTTGTCTTTTTCCTTACATCTCTAACATCTTTCTACCCACCACCACTCCACTCCGCATGTCTAAACCATCTCTAACTTTATCTCCCAGTCGGTGCTCTGATGGCTTCATTCTTAATCCTGTCCAGCCTTGTTACTGCCAGAGAGAAACTGAGCATCTTCAGCTCTGCCACTTCCTGTTCTGTCTCCTGTCTTTTTGTCTCCACATGCCAGAGGACCCCTGCTGTGCTTTATTCAGTTTCTTGAGCTCTTTTTGGTTTTCCTAGAATCACTAAAATCGGATCTAATTCAGTTCGAGCTTTCAGGATGAAGGACAAACCTGAATAATTTACACCAGTACTCTTGTAGTTTGGGTCAAATAAAATATGTGAGTGATGGAGTAGATTCTGCGGTCCAACACTGCGTTTGTTTTCTTTGCTGACCCAAAATAAGAATGAGGTGCAGTCATGCTGCGGAAACTTAAGGTGTGTCATAAAACATCCCTGAGGATCATGTGTTTTAAAACCACAACTTGTAAGCTATGAGTGATGTGTTAAACAGCTGACTGCAGACTAGCTGCCAGAGCAGATAGCATGTCTAATTAGCCTGCTAATGTTAGCTATACTTGTTCTACTCTTAAAAAGTGCATAGATTCTGCTCACATAAAACATATTTAGTAAAAAGGTGTCACAAGTACAACACTTTCATTCTATTGGCTGAGAGGTTGTCAGGGAACGGTACTTTTTTGTTTTGAGAGCAGAAAATGATTCACAAGCAAGCAGAAAGGTTTGCAAGCGAACATTTGTTCTGAGCAGAGGCACGTTTTGAGCGCGAGGAGGAAGGTTTGAGACAGCACAGTGAAAATTTGAAAGAGCAGAGATTTTGAGTACAAGCATTACAAGTTTTGAGAAGAAAAACATGAAGTCCTGCTTTCAAAATGAAAATGTAAGTACAGGTTTTAGACGTTTTGAGAATCATTTTCAGGCTGAAAATGTGTGCTTTTGGAATATGGCAGAAAATTTCCTCCGTTACAATTTGGCAACAATCACAAGATAATGAAGAAATGTCTTGTCCCATTCCTGCAAAAATACCCGGATATTACACAACACCACCACAATAAACACTTTAAAGAAAGGTACAGCAGTTGGCTGATTAGCAGGTAGGAGGGAAATCATTAGTTTTCCCTCATCAATCAGGAACTTTAGCTTACTAAAAAGACTTTCTAAAATAATATTTTAGCGCTTTTAAACAAGCAACTTTTTAAAATCTTGGTACACCTACTAATGCTTAAAGCTGGAATATGTAATATTTATTAAGAAATATATTTTATATCAATGTATTAAAACCATTAGGGTGTTGTGACATGAAAGTATATCTGTAAAAAAATATTTCCTTTGCCTTCTCCCAGTGCCTCAAACATTGCTATCAGACAGTTTTAACAAACATGTAAAAACAAAAAAAGAAAAAACAAGTTACATAGTGAATAACTAGGCTTGTTTTTGGCAAAGTAAAGAATCTCGCAAATTTGTTTCGATTGCGGTTTTTTTCCTGGCATTTATTTTCCCTACTGGATTCTGTTTTTTATCAATATTTTAAAAGAAATGCTGGAGAGAAGAAAAGGAAAAGAAGTGTAGAAGAAAAAAACTGGTGTTTTCACACATGTAGATGTCAGAGATTCAAAAGCAAAAACTATTTCGCCTGTTTTTCTTTACCTGTCCCAACTCGCCATGTGCTATAGGGTCAGACTGACTTAATTCGTCTTACAAGGGAGAAGAAAAAACCCTTACGAGCATATAAAACCTACTGTCAACATTGACAAAAGAATGTCGCTGTCTGGAAAGTATTCAAATTCTGAAGCGATACAAACACATTTTGGCAAAAAACATTGATGAGGAACGCTGCACAGTGTAACCGATGTTCAAATATTCTTCATAATCTTATCAAACTACAAACAAAGAGGTGGGAGCATACTCTGCCTCAGCTTTTACCGTGGAGGAGCAAACTCCAGTAACACAGACAGGCCTCTGTTTATCTGCATGCATTTAAAGCTGTGGATGACTGATATAAAGGAAGCAGGCCGAGGTTACGCTGCCAAACTGCTCTGCAGAACGTTTGTGAAACCATCTAGCCAAACTTGAAACTCAGAAACAGTTCAGAGAACAGAGGGGAACATGTATGTAAACAAGAAATACCGACCAAATGAGGAATACCAGAGTTCAGAGTCCTTCACTGATAAGAGCTGGACTCAAAATGAACCCAAGTCAGTCTGTTTTACTAAATCATTTTTAATTCAGCTGACATTGAACACATCAGCTCCAACCTTAAAAATCATTCAAAAGCTTTCAAATCCAAATGAGTTTCCTGTATATTTACATTATTATCCTAAAATCAACAGAACATGGAAATCAGTAGAGAAAAGGATTATATCACAAAATATTCAAGTTTACATCGTCGTCATGATAATTAATGACACACTTTTATCAGCACAAACCTTTGCATAAGCAGCAAACGTAACTTCTTACAGGAGTATTGTAATAAACTATTAATATGTATAGTTTTTCACTTAAAATAAAAAATATTGTACATTAGATTCAAACACTGATGCATAAATTACCTGTGCACAGTCCAACTTCCTCATCTGTGCTATCGATTCTTAGATCCCTTTATTTTTGTTTGGCATGAATAAAAATAAAGATAGAAGTTGCTCTGAATAAAAGTATTTCTGTTGAATGACAGTCTAATTTAACTGGTATTTAGATATACTGGCTGAACGTTTCAGAATCTGCCTCCTGCAGACTTTTAAAAAATTTATTTTTTTTTGTCAGAGTTAATTAAAATGTCTAAAATAAGGCGAGATAAGCAGGTTCATATGTAGGGGAGACTTTTAAAGTTTTTAGTTTCAGTTACTGATACAAGAAAATCTAAGCTAGTGCCGTTTTAATTGATGGCCGAGAAGTAATGAAATTCCAAAACATAAATTATCTTTGTACACTCCAACTTTCTTATCTGTGCTATTGCTGCTACCCAGCTCTGCGATTGTGTAATGAGTCACGTATAACTGAAAAGAAAAAGAACTAGGAGGTGTTTTTAGTAAAAGTATTTCTACGTATAATTGACCGACAGTCTAATATAATGGAAAACTGAACTTTTAAATTGTCAAATCGTGTTTTTCATTACATTAGTCTGTCAGATGGTGACTGGCTGTTTCAGGATCTCCCTCCTGCAGACTTTCAACATATTTTTTTTTCTTAAAAGCTAATTAACTTGTCTAAAATAAAGCCCCAGAAGCAGAGTGATGTGCATTTTAAAAAGTAATCATTGCCAGATCCATTTTTTGTTCCCTGTATTGATGCAATAAAAACTTGGCTAGTGCTTTTATAGTCAATAATCAAAATCTATTAATCTAAATGTGATTTTAAAATTTAGAGTACTGACTTGTGTTATTATTTTCTGCACAGTTATATTTATTTATTTATTTAAATCATGTCCTAAATATGCATTTGTGATTCGTAATAGTCTGTGTGCAATTATAACGCAAGGAGTTTTCTCTAAAACCTAATATTTAATTATTAATATTAAACTATATTCTGACTTCTGGAATTTGTACTAAGTGTAGATGGATAAGGTGCAGCTTCTGTGAAATCAACATCAGACCTTCTACATGTAAAACTTGCTTTCTGACTAGAACTGGCAGGTTGTTGCAGTAAAAACAGCAGGACTTTCTGCCTTTTCTTCTTAAAATGAAATAACTGCTTTATTGGTTGTTTATAATCTAACAGACTCAATCTGATATATTAGATATATTCTGCAGTTGCAACTCAATTTTGAAATATTATATAGAGATTAAATTCATTACGGAGGATAAAATTGACACAGTTGAAACACCAAAAATACCTCAATGTGTGTTAAGTTAAGATAACGTCAATAGCTGTTCTAGGTCTGCTCTGGGGAGTTCAGCCAATCAACAACTAGGAAAATAATCGGCGCTCCTTCATTGGCTGCTTGCAAAGACATCTCAAATAGCTTTGCGGCGAGATATTTAGGTTTTCTAAAGAAGATTTTCTTTGAAATACTTTATGTGTGCTCTTCAAAAGAACAAAAATGGCTTAATTTTCCACAAATAATTTGGAGTTACGCTGCACAGAAACATCTGAGAATAGTCAGGGATCCTCTGTAATTGTATTTAAGAAATGTAACCCATATATTCAACATCATCATCATTATGTCTTTATTCCAGACACAAACAGGTCCATAGTAAAAAGATAAAAACAAAATAAGAAGTATAAAATAAACAATACAAGATAAAAATACACATGACACATAATATTCACTGAGTCACCAATAAATGATGACGCCACAACCTTAAGAAAAATCTCACTGCACTCGGTGCAGGGCTTACTAAAATTGCAATTATATTATAAACAGTCCCACTAAACTCTTAGCAGTTTGAACTGATTTTATACATTTACAAAATATTTGGTGAAATCCTCTCCTACTGATTTACTCAAAATCCAAAGAAAACCTGTGGTTTTCTCATCCACTTAGTGGTTAGTTTTAGTTCCTATCTAAAAAGCTCCATTGTCTTTTGTTACTTAAATCATTGACCAGAGCATGCAGGACATTACTCATGTTTCAGACCATTGTTGTGTCGCTGTAAGGAACTGTTACTTGGCTTGTTTACATCCTTGGCACTTCCTGTTCAGCAACACAGACAATGAGAATGTAGACAGGTCTGTATCGATTAAAAACATTTAAATCTATGAAAGTTTAAGTAACACAGATTTCCCTCCCAACTGCTTTCTCTGTGCTATTTGCATTTGGTTACTACTTCAATATTTGCAATAATCAACAAAGCTTGCAGAAAGTCAGTATAGAGTACAGCATTCATTAAAAGGAGGAAAAGCTGAGCTCGCATCTAATCGATAAAACACTGAGTGGATTTTGAGTGTCTTCGCTTTCTTGAGAAAACAATAAGACCGAAACTGCTTCTATTTTTTCCAGATTAACTACATTCTTCTCAGGTGCTGAATAGAAAATGTCTTTATCATAAAAGAGTTGCAACCTGTGGAAGCAAAATAAACGCAGCTCAATTACTTTCCTCTCCTCCCACCATCAGCGCAGCATTCAGTCCCTATAATGAACCGACTGCTGCGTCTTCTCTAGTCTCTGCTTGTCCGTGCCAGAACGATTTGGAAACAGATAAGTGATTAACAGGAGTGTCTGTCTGCCTATACACTGTTATTCCTTCTGTTAGGAAGCCCAGCTGCAGCGCTGCCTATGTTAGGGAAAAGTCAGACAATCACAGGATGAATGCAACCCATCAGCATGTTGCTCTATTTGAATTGAGACATGGGATGTCCTACATGGAGTAAATAAAATTAAAAAAAATCTAATTGTGTCTCTTTAAAGTTAAATGACCCTGCTAAGAATATCCTAAGCTCAAGGTTTCCCCAAGAAAACCTGCTAAGCCTGTTGGTTGGGAAATTTGGAAATATCACTTGATAATTATGTGTTATTGAAAAATTGGAGGATGAACACCAACTATAAAGTCTGAATAAAAACCTTATATAAATAAGCAATGCTAAGCCTGGCGGGGTACAAGTAAAGCCTGGTGGCCCGCCAGGCTTATAATACACTGGGGAAAACCTGCTAAGCTGGCATTTTCTAACAAATATAAACTAATTTTCCCAGTAGCAAAAAGTTGAATTGAGCTTTCTGTTTAATGCATAATCGATTCAGATGACTTTGAAATGTAGTAAGTGCATCGTTAAACTGCAAATGTGTTTGAACCTGGGATAAAAATGAGTTTAACGTGCAGGATAATGTAGAAATGGAAATACATCATGGACATTCTGTCCTTATATGGTGACATGTCATCATTATTGTTTGAACAACATAAGATTTCCCACAAAGATTAATTAAAAGCAGAAATGGTCAGGATTTATATTAATATTGTTGTTTCTAAATGAATATTAAACTTGTTTTCTTTGCATTATTTCAGGTCTGAATGTACTGCATCTTTTTCTCATTTTCTGCAAATAAATGCAAATTTTTTGCTTGGAATTTCAGAGACATGTCAGTAGTTCATAGAATAAAAGAACAAAGTTCATTTAATCAAACATGTACCTATAAAACGTAAAATCAGACAAACTGATCATTTTAAGGGATCTATTCTTTTTTTTCCCCCAGAGCTGTATATATTCTAACATTGCTTTATTACTGTTTGAGAGAAACAAACAGTTTCTGTCAAGCTGCAATATACATGTATTTTTATAATGCATGTAAATGTTGTTTTGAGTTTTCCATAATAATAAAGAAATACAAAAGGAACAATTGACATATAATTGCTCTGAGTGTAATAAATCGGTCAAATGAATAGATCTATCACTTACAGGAACTAGAATTTAAAACCGATGGTGTGGATCCTGCAGACTCCTGACCACAATGACATGCGCCTCCAGTCTTGTTCTGCTTGTGGTCATAGCTCTGACACAGCATTTTCACAAAATAGACTTCAAATCGTATTCAACATAATTAAAGATTAACATAAGCAGTCAGAAGTATGTAGATGAGATGATTTGAGGCAGCTAATTAACCCAAATTAGAGGAAATCTTTATAGGAACTGAGATTTGGTGCTTTGAAGCAAATCATTTGTTTACAAAATGAGTGATTTGATCATGCGCTAATGCAGACATAGTCTCAAGCTCTCCTGATTGTTTTTTTAAAATCTGATTTCCTCTGTGTGTTTCTCAAGAACAGCCGCTTTTTGGAGTAAAGGTGAGCAGAGGAAGGTGTGACCAGGAGATAAAAAGCGCAAACTCTGATGCGAGAGACATCGTCACTCCACAGGTTACACACAAACAAACAACAAATAATAACAACCCGAGGCTACTGTCATAAATCACTCTCCATCAGAAACCAGAGCAGAACTAAACGAAAACAACTTATATCCTCAAAACACCGGCAGACAATAACAAGCTGTCACTCAGTCCTCCAGTTAGCCGGACTCTCTGAACAAACAGGGGAAAACTCGACGTTTACGGCGACGCTCACCCAAAACACGCAGGCGTAGGAGAACAAGATGAACTTCACCACCGTGTAGCCAAACCTCTGAGGGCTGCAGCGTCCAGGCATCGTCTCCGACAGCGGAGCGGAGCGGACTGAGGGGCTCAACGGCTGCCGTGTTGACAACAAACTCACTTCCGGGTTGACATCGCTGCCACACCTGCACGCGCCGCTGCTGAATGGCTGGATAAACGCCCCGAAATGCAGGTGCGGCTCAGTCTGCAGCGATATTTACTTCACTCATTTATTCACTACATCCACTGGGAAGGGGAAACTCTTTCACTAGTTCAACTGGCGGATTATTTCACTTATTATTGGGGGAAAACCTGTTATAGGTGAAATAATCTGACAATGGGATTCATCTAATTTCAATCAATATTAAGGAATAATTTACCTAAAACCAGCTCACATCTTCATGGAAAGTTACTTGTTTTGTCTCATCTCAAGTACTAACAGAGTTGCACCAGAAACTAGAGAAAATACTTTGTGAGATTTTGTGTTTTTGAATGTTCTGTACATAATTCAGATTTTTAAAATTAAATCTGAGATGTCAAATTTACTTTTCAATAATATAACTGAACTGTACCTTCAGTTCAACCTACTAAAATGTATTTCCATTTTAGGATCCCGAATTAAAGAGGGCTGAATCCAGGCTAAAAACAGCTGGATTTTATATTATGAACGCCTAGTTTATAAGTATTTAAATATTTAAATATTGAAGGATATTTGTTCCTCTAAGTTGTATCTCTGGTGCTTCCTGTTTCACAGTGGGATCTCCGACTTCAGGTGTTGAAGATTTTTCCGATCGGGAAATTGGAACCTCCCATTTCTGAGTAGAACTGGAATGCATCATGGTGTCTGACCTGAGTGAGGTTGGCCCCCCCACCTTCTTCAACTCAGACACAATAGGTGTCAATCAACTCGGCTGTGTTTGTGCTGGTACAGAGCACAAACATTTGACACCAAATTGGTTTGATTTCTCAAACGTGGAGGGGCTGGTTGACTTTTTGACCTTTAACATTTCAGAAATATCTTAAAAGCCAAAGCAGCACAAACAACATTTTATGCTGCACAAACAGAGTCGAGTTGATTGACACCCATTTTGTTTGTTTTGAAGAAAGTGGGGGGCCTAGTTGACCTATGATGATCTCTAGAAACATTTCTTTATATCTTTAAAATGATAGCAGCAAAAATGAAAATTTTTGCTGCACAAACGTTTGACACCAATTTTGTCTGATTTGAAGAAGGTGGGGGGGCAACTTCACTCAGGTTGAGGTCTGTTCTCGCTGCAGCAAAAATTTCTCCTCCACCAGATTCACCGGCGCCCGTCTGGCTTCGAAAATACATTTTTAAAACATCAATAAAGACATCAACAACACATTTTTTGCGATTTGCCAACTTTTTCTTCTTTTTCTTTTGTCTCCTTGCTGATGATTTAAAGCAGGCTGTAATTGAAAAGACACAATCAAGGCAAATAAATTGGGTTCCAGTAATAATAATCAACTGTAATTGCATTGTTGAGGCTTTTCTTTCAAAACACTGTCATTTTTCCATGAATCCTGCAATCCATCTGCTTTCTGTCATTCCCTCTTTTCTGCATTTTTTTTTAAAAAGGTGTGTTAATTTGCCACATGTAATGAAATTAAGTTTGTCAAACTTACTTTATTTACGTTTATTCAACATGACAACTTAATCAGCATGACAGTCTTAATTTTATTATCTATTATTATTGTGAGTGGGATCAACTGACTCACTCGCTCTCTTGTTACCTAGTAACGGAGTAACTTGTGGTTACCTAGCAACAGCCTGTTGAGTAACTGGCCCCTTCACCTCATAACTGCTTAAAAAATAAACAGCGACGGTGTGGAGTGGAAACTGCAGATAAAACAGGAAATGTTTAGTAGCGTTTCAGATATTTAAAATAAACAAAACTAAGCTGTAATTATCGTAATAAACTGACATGAAACGATTATGTCGTGGTATGTTTTTCAGCCGTCTCAGTTGTTGAACAACACAAAACAAATCAGCAACATGGCAGCAGCTCAATGTGTTTTTGGAAATAAGTTGTCGATAGAAAGTGGCTTCACAGTGTTTTGGTTGATCCGCTGGCCGGACCAGTCAGTGACAGCTGTGTGTAAAAAGCTACTTCACTGTAAAACATTTCATTTATTTGGGTCAACTATCTTCTACTCCTAAAGTTAAATAAATCTACCGAGTTTTAGATTTTGATCCTGAGTTGTGTTTGTGAAAGATAAACTTACAGTAGTAAGTTGCTAATTTTTTATTAAGAGTTAATAAATTAGAGTTTTTGGATTAGCACTTAAAAAACTGGAAGAAGAAAAAGGCAGGAGTGGGAACTATTTCCCAGAATGCTTTGCGGCATGGTTTTGTATCCTAAGATGAAAGTGCGTTACGTTGATCTGACTCTTGTGTTTTATTAAGGCAAATGTTTTTTAGCTGAATTCATTATAATGTTTCATAAAATTCACTATCAGGTCAGAAATTTTGTTTTTGCAATTTGAATTATTGGAAAGTAAAAGAAGTTGATAATATAGAAATGTGGCTCTTTAACCAGTTTTTATTTGCATATTGTGAAATAATTATTTGTTTTAAATTGCAGCATTAGGTTAAAACTCACAATTCAAGATCAATTAACTTAAAAAAAACAATGTTTAGACAACTTATTTCTAGTTTAATCCACTTTAATTTCTGAGTTAAAACCAGAGTAATTTTTGTGTTGATCTAAATTGCATTTTTAAGCCAGCAGGTGGACTTTCATTTTCAATTTCAACCATCTTCTCATGTTTTAGTGTTGCTGTTAGAGTTTGATATCAGAGAAAATAAACAGTATGTAAAAGACCATCTCTAAATTCACTGCACCTTGAAGTAGCTGGGCTACAGCAGCAGAGGAGTTTATCTGCTAGAAACAGATAAACAACCATCCTGGCAAAGCCTGTCTCAGAAAAACACACTGAGTGAGTTTTGTTGCAAACTGCCAAAGCTTTCATTTCTTCTTCCCTCCATGTTGGCCTTGGCCCTGCTACCCATGTGAAAGCGCCCACATGCTGCTCATACTGTGTACACACACACACACACACACACACACACACACACACACACACACACACACACACACACACACACACACACACACACACACACACACACACAGAGAGAGCGAGAGAGAAAAAGTGCAGTCAGCTAAATATTCCTTCTTCCCTTCTCGTCAGTGTCAACGGATGCACCTACTTTCACTTCTGGGGAAAAAAGCAGACCTGAGGAACTACAAAAAAGTGGCAGTTTGGTGACAATCATGGGAGTAGAAAAGAAAGAAAGGAGTGAAAGTGGTTAGAGACAGGTACCATCAGACTGTTTGCTCTGCAGGACATGAAACACATGCAGAGACTGTTTGTGAGATGGCATCACTCCAGCTGCAGCACTGCGATACACAGCCAGTTCCCATTACACCATTATTATGTGAGCGCTCAGTATTCATAGGTTAGATTACAGCCGTCTTCAAACCCGGCTGTCATGTCGATCCCAGTTTCACTCCTGAGAGGTTTCCTCAGCTGCACCGTTGTGACACTTTGATGTTGACAACAACTGGAGATAAAAATGCTACAGTGACAAAACATTTAGGATTTTTAAGTTCATGTGGTGGCACCGTAATGGCAAGGTAGCAAATGTAACATTTAAAGTATCTTGTGTCCAGATTAAAGCTGCAGCATGTAACTTTTTTTTTGTAAAGAATATATAGTTTTTGCATATTTGTTAAAACTTGTTGTGACTGTTTGTTAGGAGACAGTTAATCTGTGAAAATCGCTCAGGGAGGAAGTTCACTTCCTCCTTGAACTTCTACTGTCGTCAGAAGACATGCAACGCTCCTGACCAAAAACAACCAATCAGAGCCAGGAGGAGGGACTTAGAGCTGTCAATCAAACTCATGTACTCACTGCTAAATGTGGTAATGGCTGAGAAACAATGTACCGTTATAGGAAGTTACCTGTCCTCATGGGTGGACATGTCAATGAGCTAACAGGCTATGCTAGCTGCAGCAGTAAAAGGGGTTGGGAGGGAGGATGAGCGGTGCTACACAAGACTGTGATTGACAGCGCTAAGACCCGCCTTCTTGCTCTGATTGGTTGTTTCTGGTTGGTAGAAAGCAAAGGAGCGCAATTTTTTCACAGATGATCTGTCTCATACTTTACAGCTACAACATAGTAACAGTTTGAACAAATATGTACAAAAAAAATACTTTTTAAAAAAATAAAAGTTAAATAGTGAAGTTCTAATAACAAAGGATCAGGAGCAATTAGGATGTTCAGAATCCCAAAAGTTTCAGGGCTTAATTTTGATTCTAACAACTAACTTTAAATTCAAACAGAGAATTTCAAAACAATCAAACTCAAACAGTTCCAACTCTCACCGAACTGGAAACACTTTGAAGGCCTGGAATGGCCACAGCGTAGCACAGATGTTTGACGTCTGGATAGGCGACTAAATGGGTCACACCAGGTCCGAATTTTCATTCCGATAACGGAAAGAAAAGCAAAGATTTCACGATGAAATTTTCCAATAGAGGAGAGAAACAAAACCTTCCTGGCTCTAGCAAAACCAATTTATCCAAAGATTTTAACCTGGTCTAGTTAGTCAGGTTTATCTATTACATACTTCAGTAACATGGCAGATTAAAGTGCTTTTCATCATAAAAACACCAACAATGCAAAATCATAAAACACACCATGCAGTCAACAATTGAGGAAGAATTGCTCCTCAAATTAATCAATACTCATCACTGGATGGAACAGCTGATGGCTGGCGAGACAGTGTAGGTCAAAGTTCACATCTGAACAGAGTAAGAATCAGTTTTGACAGAGACGTGTGCAGCAGGTCGGCTGCTAGATGTAGATGTTTTTTTCGTTGTCATGGAAACCTGACCTAAATCAACAAACACTGAAACTTGTGAGCAGAGAACTGATGAAGTCTCTGTGTGTTCTCCTTCCAGGGGAATTAAAAAAGTCAAACGGAAAAATAATAATAATAATAAAAAAAGAGAATACACAGCAGGCAATTCAGCCGAAAACCAATACAAAAGCAATTTTCAAGTCATCTCTTGCTTTTCTTCTGGTGAATTTTCTTACCCTCGTTCCAAACATTTTATCTTTTTTTTTTTCCGTCTTGTTTGATCCAAAAAAAGGCTGAGTAAGAGAAAAGAAACCGATTTTCAAAAATTATATGGAGGGTGAGGGTTTTAATAATGTTTCTGATAAAATAAAAGAAACACTTGAAATGTTATTGAACTCCTAAATAATCCAAAGGTTCTTGGAGAACAAGAAAAATAACATGTTTACAGAATTTCATAATGTTTTTTGTAACATATGTAATGTTTTTTGTATGTATGTAACTAATAAAGTAATTTTGATGGGATTTAGAAACAACACATTTAACACAGAAGTTAACTTTCTGGGTTTTATTGAGTAAAATAAATATTTAGAGACGTTGGCGCTCATGCAGAGATTCATAGATGGAATAATACCACTGCTCCTGAAAAATACACGAAACAGATTTATGTTGCTTATACTGTGCTGATGAGGTTACCAAGAAAGATTAAAAAAAATGTAAACAGGAAAATGTAAACTTATCATCTTTTGAAACAAAAGTACAGTTTCTCCTAGACTTTGAAGTCCACAGTAGTTCAGTCTGTCAGAGAGAAAACAAGCTGAGAAAAAAGACTTTTAATTATAAAAAAAAAAATGTGTTTTAACTAATAAAAATGTTTGATATTATTGAGCTTAATTTTTGAAAATCTTATTGACATAATATACTTTCTTAGCATAATAAAATACATCAGGGGAAAACAACAGCAAAGACGAAATGGGTTCAGAATTTCATGGATAAACATGAACAAAACAGACCAGGATTATGCTAAGCAAAAGTTAAATATATTAAAATAATGTAAATAAACTAAATAGAGCAAAGAAAGCTGAAGCTGCAGATGGATGAATGACATTTTGTGACATCATACTGAAGGTGCAATCAGAGAGGAATGCAGCATCAAAGTCTGGCCTGACGGAGCAAAGCTGAAAATGTCCCCCACATTTCTGAAGAAAGCATTTTTTCTTTTCTGCTACAGGGAAGCTCAGAGCTTTACAGCCACATCCTAAAAACATGGTGATAATAGGGGTGTTGAGTTGAACAGCACTATTTTTAACTCCACGTTTGCTTCAGGAATCGAACTCTGGTGAGCAGAGAGAGTCCTTATTCCATGAAGGCAAACCAAAATGTCCGGAAAACAGGCTGATTACGCTCATGCAAAACTGGAAAGAAGCAAAATGAATTTACTGAATGTCCTTCTGCGCCACTGCATCCATCATGCATAGTAGAGATAGTAGAGACATTTATAAGTCTTTTAGTTAACATACTAGGTTTGTAAAGTTTGCTTCCACAGTTTTTCTGACAAGAAAACACCAGCCCAAAACGAAGAGAGAGCCATAAAAATGACAAATCTGTGGTTTGTTGATGTGTTTTGCTGTTCAACATCTCTCACTGTTAAAAGCTAAAATATCTTGTGGAAGACAGCGTCTGAAACCAAAAGTGTACAAACCAATAAACGACACATACACCAACATGTCTCGTTTTAGAATTGCCACAATTATTTCAGAGGTCTGTTTACTATTGCCTTCACAATCAGAGTGACTACTTTAAGCAAACAATGGGAGAAGGGCTAAATTGTCACGACTTGTGGTTTGAAACGGAGAGGAACTTCAAATTATCATGTATGTAGAGAGACACAAACTTACCCTTTACCTTAGCAGGAGCAAACAAGGCGAAACATGAAATGAGTGAACGACAGAAGGAGGTTAAATAGTGAAGGGGACGAGTGGAAACGACAAAAAAGAGCTAAACATAGGTGAGTGGATGCAGCTGGGGAAGGGAGCAGGGAGAGAAAAATCAGGAAACAATAAACAAGTGTTCACTTCTTCCTTCTCCTTTCCAGACAGAAAACCGGTAAACAAATAATTTTGTTCTTGGTTATGTATGCACGTTTCCACTGATTGCTTGTTCTCTTGTTTTCTCAAAACCAGTTCGAAATAAATAAATAAAAATAACAAAAACAGCTAAGAAGGTGGAAAGAGTGGCAGGTTGAAGGTGAAGTGAAAGATAAACAAGAAAAGTGGAAACACCTGGACCTGATATAAACAATAAAGACAAAAAGCATCAAGCATGTGACATAAAGATGAAAATATGTGAAAAGAGAGAAGCAGAAAGCGATTGGGGAGTATAATAGTTTAAACATTATTAAAAAAGCACACCAAAAGATTCTAGTTAAACTATTTTTATTTTTTTTTAAATCTAATTAGCAAAATTCCTACATATTTTCACAACTAAACAGAATCATTGAAAGCAAGCTTTCACTTTCTCTACTTTGTCATAGTTTTCAGCCTTTATCTGCAAATACTGCATAAGTATAAAAACTTAGAAATATAAAGCTGAAAGGAAACGTGTATTTATGCAGCTTTAATAACTCAAACCCACAAACTTAAGAATAGCAATCAAAAGAAATGATCCAAAGCTCAAACAATGCTAACGATAAAGATTAACATAAAAACGAAATTTTGAGCAAAAAGTCAGAACTTTAATTCTTTTTTTTTGTGCTTGTTTGTTTTCAGTGGCACTAATCTGCTTCCGTAATTTCACTGTCTGAAATTCAGAGTCTAGAAATTCTGTAAAATTCAGTAAAAAAAAACAAAACAAAAAAAACAGGCAAGATTTCTGAATATATTTTAACACTGAAAAAGTAAGCGCACAAATATGCAACATTCAAATTTCAGGGTCATTATTAATGAAAACCCTGGTGACAGTATTTACTGCCATACTTATGACACTTTTCATGTCATGCCGCCCTGGGCCGAGAGCCATGTCGCCTTTAGAGGACATGCAGATTACACTGAGGTTTGCTTCAAACCCGAAAAAGAGTCTGAGTGAGTAATCTTCTTCTGCTGACTTAAATATTATTAAATATTTAACCCACATTTCCATTACTGTCGTTATCCAAAAGCTGGACACAATCAATGGAGCTAAAATGTCTCCAACCCTTTTCTCCTCACAGCTCTTGTGTGACATGTCCAATGAAATGCTATTTCATTCCCACACTCACACTCTGGGAACCGGCTGATGACACTTCCTCCCCGTGGTTTTTGCGCTGTCCGCGTGGACCGAGGCTCGGCGCACGCGGCTCTGCGCCGCAATGTCCGCGCGTCTCGCTGTGGAGAAGCGCGTCGAAGCTGGTAACGCATTCCAGCAGAGGGAAAGCGAGAGACGCAGCGCCGGCGTGTTTGCGTGAGAGCGCGGAGAAATGCATGAATGGATTCTTGGTCAGACCTGAGCGCCCATTACGCACCTGGCGATTCGTTTCTGACCTTTATCAGCTATGGAGCGGAACATCTGGGGTTAGTTCTCACGATATAATCGAGGTAAGACAGATAACACTAAGAATGTTTGGTGCGTTTGAGTCATTGCTGCAGACATCCACTTTCTGTACAAATGGGAAGAGTCTGTTTTATTGTATTTTTCATGAGTTTTAGATCAAACAAAGAGGAACAGTTTCTAATAATAATAAATAAATGAACCATTTAAAAATACAATTGGACTGTTGACTTCACAGTTAAATTGTGGCATGTTTATTATCTGAATTTATTATTTTAATTTAAATAAAGACATGGAAATCAGGGTTGTGATGGATGAACACACACCATTTCTCTGTGTTGTTTTAAGGAGTTTGAAATCTTTTTAACACGCACAAAGACAAATCGCAACGTGAATTTGTTCGGATTCCCGAAGCCGTTCATTTCCTAATGAGAGCTCCTTCATCAGGACGGGCTGTCCGCCATCCGCGGTTCCTCATTACGCACAGCGGACTCGCGGTTCTCCACAAAGTTTCTGCCAGCAGGTGACGCAGGGAGCGAGAATGGATGCCGAGAGTCTTATCAAGCACTTCCAGCGAGACCCGGAGGCCACTTTGATGCCGCTGTCAGTCACCTCTGACTGGCTGGACGACGGAAACGAGACCACCGGGAACCAGTTCCAGCAGCCCGACTGGCAGGTGAGAGAGGACGCAATGGATGAATGAGTGATTCATCAAGAAGTCAAATTATTTCAACATTTCCGTTCAAAAAGGAAAAAAATGAGTGATATGTTGGTGACTCAAATTAGTTCCTCTGAAAAGAGGAATCATAGCTGAGACTAATAAAAAAAATCTTTTTAATTGAAATTGTCTGAAATAGACAGCTAATGATGTGGCAAATATCCTGCTTCCTTTCCAATGTTATGTTGTCCTTTCACTCAACTTTCCACTAATGGGCTTCTAACCGGTTGGCTTGTGACGTCAGTGTGGTGTTGTGCGGGTTTTGTGTCCAAATGCAGAGGGGAACCTGGAACTGACATGCAAAACATTTTTCATGCAGACAGGAAAACTTAAAGATGGAAGGAGCCAGAGGAGAATAATGAGACTGGGAGGTTAATGAACAGACTGAAAAGGCTAATAATGACAAAATGTAAATTCTAATTACACACTATAAAAAAAAAGAATATGATTTAATGAAAAACACCGGCAGAATTTCATTGAATTTATACAGTAAAATCCTTATAAATATGGATATAAATACGGAGTTTACGATATATACAATATATGGTAAAGTTCTGGCAACCACAGTTGCCTGTATTTTACCATAAATTTTAGAAAAAAAAAACAATTTCTACAGTGCAGAAATTAATGTAGCTGGGAAAGGAAACAAATGAAAGTCAGAGTGTAAAATCAGACAAAGAAGATGGAAGGGGGGAAAGGGATTTACTGAAATAAATACTTCCTGATGATATTCTAATTTATGGGGATTTGCCCGAAAGAGGCAGATTGTAACCGATAATGGTTCAACGCTTCATTTCCCAGTGTTCTCCTCCCCTCTCCTGATTGTCTTCCTCCTCCTCCTCCTCCTCCTCTTCCTCTCAGGTGGCTCTGTGGGCCATCGCCTACTCCCTCATCATCCTGGTGTCCATCACCGGGAACGTCACCGTGATCTGGATCATCCTCGCTCACAGACGCATGAGGACCGTAACCAACTACTTCATTGTCAACCTGGCCTTTTCGGACGCCTCCATGGCAACGTTCAACACGCTCTTCAACTTCGTCTATGCGCTTCACAACGACTGGTACTTCGGCCTGGGTTACTGCAGATTTCAGAACTTCTTCCCCATCATGGCCATGTTTTCATCAATATACTCAATGGCTGCCATCTCAGTGGACAGGTGAGATCATGTTTTCACTGTAAACTATCAGCTCATGTTTGTCACATGTTGATGTGCCGTAAAAAAAGCACTTGGTCTCTTTTCGATGATGCGGAAGCTGCTCTGTTTAGCAGACACGGCAAAAACACAAAATCTCACCAACTATTTTTGGTCTAGTTTCCAGTGCAAACATTTCAAAACAAATTTCAGTGTCTCAGAAAAAAAAATCACAAAATCTTGAGTATCTTTGTCTAGGGTAAATATCTTAGTACACTTGAAATACGACAAAACTAACAGTGAAGTCAACCGACTAGAAACTATTTCCATGTACTTTACAGTATGCTTGGTTGCAGATGTGTTCGGATCCTCAATTGAAGAGAATGAACCAAGGCCAAAAACAGGATTTCATATTGTGGGGGCCTTGTTTATGAGTAATTAGATCTTTAAATCTTGATATAAGTGACATAATCTGTCAATGAAACCAGTACTTTTTCATCAAAATTAAGGAATTGTTTACTTAAAACGAGCCTCTACATCTTGCTGAAAAGTTACCTGTGAGTTAGTTTTGTCTTACTGGAAACTAGACAAAAATACATAGTAAGATTTAGCTTTTTTGTGGTAATAATGGCAAACAATTTTACTCAGAAGTGCAGAATTGAATTGGAAAAAAAACAACCCACATAAAAACTAGCTATGTTGTTTTCCTCACAAAGCTGAATTTCACTTCAAATCAAAGCTTTGTCTTTTAAATGTTGGCATTCGAGGAAACTAGAACATATTAGATTTATGAAGAAGCAGCCTTTTCATTTTCCAGAGGTCTCAGTTTGCACATTTTCTTCTTAGATCACATAGCACCTCTTTGTGGAAATCATTTAGTTACACTCTGTGAGCAGAATCGCTTGGAATTATGTTAAGCAGCAGCCACACAAAAACTAAGCTGCAGCACGGAGGAGATGTGGGTCAACACACAGCTGCAACACAGATGTTATTAATGCTTACTGAAGCAAGGATGGTCAGTCTGCTGATGGTGAGTCTGTGCTCTGCATCTTCTATGCGTTCCAAGTTGCAATTTTAAATTCACCGCAGAGTAAAGGTTGATATTTCTATTTAATTCTGTTTGTTTTCCCAGAACTAATTCACACCACAGCTGGACAGTAAGTCAATAGTGATAGACCCGCGGTAAATATCAATTAATAAAACATCTGCTACAATATTTAATACTCAATATATGGGATACTTATCAAACTCTGATCCAGAACCGCACAGCATTGTGGGAGATGTAGGCAGAGGAAGGACTTCAGCCGCTCAAACTCTCGCGTCCAGCTAAGCTAGGTTGGTGGAATCAACTAACTCTCTCGCTCTTTTGTTCCCTAGCAACTGGTTACCTAGCAACAACTTGTTAGGTAACTGGCACAAACAAAAAGCAGTTTAAGGTTTTGCCACAGGTGGCTCATAACTGCTTACAATTAAAAACACAACAGTGTGAAAACTGTGGATAAAACGGTCATCAGTCTGGCAGTATTTCAGATATTTAAAACAAAAAGCTAATCAATTATTATTGATATTAGTGGATATGAAATGCTTACACTGTGGTATGTTTTTCAGCCATATTGTTCAGCCCTATCTGGGAGTTTGAAAAGAAAGAACATAAATACAACAAACATAGATGCCTTGATTCAGAGGTAATTTCTATGTTACACTTATGCAGTTAAAAGTGACCTTACATTCATCTGCTACTCTTTAAATTACAGAGTTAACGTCGACATCATTTGTGTTATTTTGCTGAAACCAACTCTGGGTCAAATATGAACAAATCCAGCTGTCATTTCATTTAACCCAACAAAATTGTTCTATACATTTGACTCAATACTGAGTTTGGTTTTCTCTCCAAAAAATGGCTTAATGTTGAAATGAATGTTCTAGTGCTGCAGGCCTCTGTCTCCAGCAGGCAATTAAATAGACAGGGTGCACTATGGATGGGGCATCCCAGGGAAAATGATGGTGCACTTTTACCCTGGGGCAATTTATAGATGGGACTGACAAACAACTGAAAGCGGAAAACAAAATGAATGGTCAACATACAATCTCCAACCACTTCATTGGTCCTTTTTAATTTCAGAACTGCCTTTGTTGTTTGTGGCAGGCATTTAACAAGGCACCTCTTACATTCCTCAGAGGTTCTGGTCCATATTGACTTAACGGTATCACAGAGTTTCTACAAATTTGTCAGCTGGACATCCATGACACCGATATCCAAAAGGTGTTTGATTGTATTTACAGGATGTGGACATCCTAAAACAGGGGACTCTTTGTTATGATCAGGAAACCAGTTTAAGTGAACTGGTGGAAGCAATCATCAGATGATGGGTATGCTGTGGTCGTAAGGAGATAGAGATTGTTAGCAACAATACTCAGCTGTGGTGTTGCTCTAAGGGATAATAACAATGACCATGAAAAAATATACCACACACTATCGCACCACTTCCTACAGACTGAATTACCGTCATACGACAGGATGGATCTATAGTTGGTTTTCTGGTTTTCTGGCCCGTTCGGATCTCACCGTCTGAATGCCGCAGGTAAAATTGAGACTCGTCAGACAAGGCAGCATTTTTCTAACCTGTTTTTTTCCTGTTTTGATGAACCTGTGTCAAGTTTTTTTCCTCAGCGACATTTTCTTATTCATCTGTTTTCTTTTGCGATGAGTCTCACCAGCAGGGCTACGTTAGTAGGTTGATAACCTACAAAGAGACCAGAAAAACACTAACCATCACAAATAACAATAAGCACATTTTAACTATTAATATCTTAAGTCGAGCTTTAAATAATTGACTTTTGACTTAACAGTGAATGAAACCGGTAAACAAACTGCATATTAATAATATGTGTTCAAACACACGACAAAACTTTGAATCAAGCAGTCACAAAAAGATATTTAGTTTTCTGAGTTAAACACGAATCATATAAATTTTGAATAATGTCCATTATTGCAAGTTTATTCCTCCTGATAAAAAGAGTTATTTCTTTCCACTGTCGCCATATACTTACCGAAGGAGGAGGGATTGGTGCAAAGTTAGTGACTCGGTGCAATTGGCTGGGCCTCCCATTGATAACTCTTTGATAATTGTCATTATAAACAAAATTTGACTGCAAATTTATTGCAAGTAGCACCAAATTGGCTTTGAATATAACATCAATTTAACAACATACCTATATGACTGAACAAATCTATTGAAACAAATGATGATTGTCAGCCCTTCTGGGGGCGTTTCAGGTGAAATGTCTTTAGATTATATTTTTTTTAGCTAGATAAACTTGTATGGTACAATTTAACTGAATTATCTCAACAGCCTGGGTCACAATGTTTGATTAAAACTCCCCAACTCCAATCCCTTCAGAAAGAGCAGCATGTAGGTTAGAGAAATAAAGGTTTTTTTATAATGTAAAGGTTTGGACTCCTCTTACTGTAAACACTCTGCATTTAGGAGAAGTAGAATATTTTGTCAAGGAGAGGAAGATTCAGTGTGTCTATAATAGGAACTGTCACGTTTCATGGTCGGCACATTTTAAGCTGAAACATTGTAAACCAAATGCAAAACACTGGGTGTTCATTGGTTTTACTGTAGCACTCTGTTGTTTTGGAAAAGACCCAAAGGCCATGAATGAAAAGATATTTTTATAACAATGTTTCAAGACAGTGAGGACGGTTTTCTCATCATCTCTGTGAAGTATGAACAAGATTATGGATGAACATATCTGGATATTCAACCTGAGAAAAAAAAAATCTCCTTATTCCCAGAAAGCATTGCAAAGATAAAAGAGCGAAAAAAAAAAAGTTTCTTTTCAAGAGTTAAGAGCAACTTATTCAAGCTGAAAATGTTACACCAAGAAGCAACCAGCAAACCGAACTACTGTCATTCACTGTTAGAGGTCATTCACACAGGGATAACGAGTGAAGATGCGCAACACAAAAATGGCTGATTTTCCCTCCTTAATCTTCTAGTCATCTTGATCTGAATACACAATTAGATTTTTGATTATCTAAAGATAAAACAAAATGATCACTTTTGATCTCGACCAAATCTCATCACAATAATTTCATGCTCTGCCAATCTCAGCCTCGGTAGATTTAAGCATGAAGCCGGTCCTTTATTGGAATGCGTTTAATTTATCTAAAACAATGGTGCAACGTATTTTAAGATGTGCTTGGAGTGAAATGTTTTTTATTGAGACACTTCAAGCACACTTTAAAATGTGTTATATGTAGTTTTGAATTATTCCTTATTCACAGTCCACTTTCTCCACGGAGAAAACCCCATTATTCTCACAATTTTTATATAATAGGACTCCTCAAATTGAGTTATTATTAAGCCAGGATATAGAGAGACGTCCAAGCCGAATGTAAAAGAAAAGAAGACAAAAGTTATGAAAAGCAAGCAAAACACATGAAAACACACAATCACAGTTGCTGAATGCCTTGAAGAAGGATGTTAAAAACATGTCGCCTATATGCAAATCAAATTATGCAAGATCTCACTTCATTAGTCATGAAACACTCAAGCTGTCTGCCCTGAATGGTTCAGATGTGTGATTCACAGGCTTAGCCTAATGATTAGACCATGACGATGACACCACTGAGTAATTATATTTTGATGAAAATGTCTAGTATTCTTCTTGATTTTCACAATATACATTGTTTTGACCTCTTCACACTTACATGTATAATTTGCATCATCAGGGACTTATTTACAATTATATGTTAACCATAATTGACATTACTATTATTATTATTATTATTATCTGAATTTAACACGATGTAGAATTACAAAAAGGTGAAGTGAAACATATTTAAGAATTATTTATTTTGGAGAGAGGAAGTCTTTTATTTTGAAGAACACTTAACAGGATCTAGTTATAGCCTTTCGTCACTACCTTGCCTTCGGTTGCTAGGATACGAACAGCCGTTGCCGTTATCTGCTGTCGCCGTTGTTTGTTCAATTAAAAACTGGACAGAAAGTATTTAGCTAAATACCTGTGAGCCTCTGTCAAGAAACTTTCGCTCCGTAATATACACTGTCAAACAAAACGTCTCTGATTTCTCTAACAGCGGCAGCTGTGCTCATTAGCCACATTATTTTACCGTATAAATATACATTTCACCGTATTTTACGTATAAATACGGATTTCACTGCGTGTGTGCGGTGAAATTCTTTATAGAGATGTTCTTCTGGATCTGGGCCTTGGACCAATAAACGTCCGGGACTAGCAATCCATACCGCCGTTGAAAATAATTGTGCATGAGCATTTTGTCTGTAGATTGGATTATGTTGTGTTATTGTTTCAATGCCAGCTGGTTAGGACAAACCCAGAGGCAGGCAATCAGGTTTCATTTGTTGGCTTTCTGCAGGTAACCGCCTGCTAAACCAGCCTGCTTTTCATTTCCTGTCACTAATACAGATGTTAACACCTTCCAGGGTAGCACATTCCTTTTTAAATCTGATTTTGTGGTGTTATAGCCCATTTCTCATCTTTTATACATTTTCTCACATCACAAACACAAAGTTCAATGTATTTTGTTGTGATTTTCTGTGTTGGACCAAAACGCAGCAGTAAGTAAGATTAAAAGTTGTGGAGAACAGGACGAATGATTGTCCTGCCAACAGATTTTTCCCACCGAGAGTCTCCATGCCATTACCTGGCCTGCTAATTTATTGCGCCATATTTTGGGTGTTTTGCATGTGTGCCACACTACTTTCCATTTTCACATGATTAAATGTCAGAACTTTAACAAGTCTGGTTTATTTATCTGTGTTGGTCTGGATTGTTCGTCCTCATGTGTGTGTATGTGTGTTTTGTTTTTACATATTTGTTGAATGTGTCACTGTATCGTGGCTGTATGGTATGCCAGCTCCCAGTGCCAGCTAGAAGCAACCAATCAGAGCCAAGAGGCGGGTCTTAGGGCTGTTAATGATCCCTGTGTTTATGCTGCTCATCCCTCCTACTACAGTACAGCTTCTCCCTGCCAGCAGAACCTGTTGCGAATGTTCAGGTTAGTTATATGAGGATGATTGTCAGCGCTAAGACCCGCCTCCTGGCTCTGATTGGTTGTTTTTTTTATTAGATTGGTGTATTTTTTCAGAGATCAAAAGCAGTACAGGGAGGTGGAGGAGATAGATTTTTTTCACAGATTATCTGCCCCAAACTGTCACAACATAATACATATGTAAAAGAAGAAACACATTTTTTAAATAAAAGTTACATACTGCAGCTTTGAGAGCAACATTTTTCTTAAAGCTGTAGTTTTCAATTAACTTAAGGGAATGTTTGCAATTAAGGCAGAAGATAGTCTTTAGGGAGTCCTGTTTCTTGCTTTAAAATAATTATTTCCTCTGGTTCTTTTCAAGGTACATGGCGATCATCCACCCACTGAAGCCTCGCCTCTCCTCCACCTCCACAAAGGTGGTGATTGCCCTGATTTGGATTGTTGCCTTCTCGCTGGCTTTCCCTCAGTGCTACTACAGCGTAACGACATTTTACTACCCCAGGACGGTGTGCATGGTCGACTGGCCGGATGATTACGGAGGAACCCACCAGCTCAGGTGAAAGAGGGAGACAAAGTGAAATACACGCAGGGAGAATGAGTCAGATTTCTATGTGTGTTTTGTGTATTTATGCACAAGATTCACAGTGTGTCAGAGGGTTTGGTTTCTTTTTCTGTGTGCATGTCAATTGGCTGTTTACTTATGTGGGTAGAATACCCAAAAATGGTCCTCAATAAAGAGCAGCACTGCTCTTTGTTGAGTAAAAGTAAAAAGTAGCTATCCACAAAATAAGACTAAAAAGTATTTGGTAAAAAGTTTTCTCAAGTAATGAGTAACTGGTAATTTATTCATTTAATATAAAAAAAAAAAAAACATCTTCAGACAGACCAAACTATGAGGTTAAGAGGACATTTAGAGGACATTTCGGTGTTCTAAAGAACCAAAACGTCAATAATTCAAATAAGTAGCAAAAAATAACAAAATTAGGTAAAGGAACGTCTTTTCCAAATCAGCTTCTTCCAATAAAAATAAAAAAACTTTAACAGAAACTGCTGGTGTGTATCTTTTCCTGATCATTTTTGGTTAAGACATGTTTGTTTTTCATTCATTGCGTAGAAAATCCAGAAATTTCTCTCAAGTAAGTGGAGAGCTGTGAAAATATTCCCGTTTTCAGGTAAATGTAAGAGTAACTGTAACGCAGCTCTGTCTATGTGTCCAGTTACCAGTTTGCGGTGATATTGCTGATCTACTTGCTCCCCCTGCTGGTCATGTTGGTGACCTACAGTTTAGTGGGCCGCTCGCTGTGGGGGGGCCACATCCCCGGAGAGGCCACCGAGCATTACCACAGCCAGATCACCGCCAAGAGAAAGGTCGCCAGCCACGCTTCCCTTTGTCTGACTCGCTCCATCTCGTTTCAAGCTGACGTCTCGCTCATTTGTTCTGCAACTTTCCGCGCTGCAGGTGGTGAAGATGATGGTGGTTGTGGTGGTGACCTTTGCCCTCTGCTGGCTGCCTTACCATGTCTATTTCATTCTGGGGTCGTTTAACAGAGACATTTATAAGCAGCATTACATTCAGCAGGTTAGACGCAGATTTCCTCTTCAAAGTGAGTTAATTATGTCATAATATAACGACTCATCTCTCGCTGTCTCTTTGTCAGGTGTATCTGGCTATTTTCTGGTTGGCGATGAGTTCGACTATGTATAATCCGATTATTTACTGCTGTCTGAACCAAAGGTAGAATTTCGAAACCTTTTAGCCATTTTGCACGAACAATACGAGCTTTCGAATGACATCTCCGTCTCCTTTCTCCAGGTTTCGGGCCGGTTTCCGTCATGCTTTCTCTTGGTGTCCCCTCATCAAAGTGTCAGAGGAGGACAAGATGGAGCTGCAGTACACGCACACCTTCAGGGTCACGGTGACGCGCAGCCGCCGCAGCGACACCTCATACACGCACGCCTCCATCAAAGCAAGCGGCGCCAACTCAGAGAAAGACGCGTGCCTACAGCGGAAAAAGTTCCCGCGCGCCAGTCGAAACTCCCACGTGATCACGAAGCGGGACGACTCCAGACCCCCGCCGTCTAAGATGGTGGCACACGACCTCTGACCTCTGAGCAGCATCATGTTGAAAACTCAGCAGAAAGAGCAGGAGGTGAGGAAGACGATGGAGAAAGATCTGCTCAGACTTGGAAATCTATTGAGTGCTGTTCGTAAAGTTACAGAGTGAAAACTAAAAATATTTTAGTTTATTCAGTCTGACGCAGAGAACACAAAGGTAGTGTTAGTCATTTCAACTTCATATTTTCAACATGTTGTTCATACATTTATAAATGTCAGACGTCCAAACTAAACATTTAACCTGCAACCTGGAAATTTAGTTCACAAGCTAAATATTTAGTAACCTAGATATTTAACTAGCAAAAATAGAAATAAAGGTTAGCTTAGAAATTAAAGGTTTAGATTTTAAAATAAATATTTAGTATGGAAAATATTAGAGTTTTACTACATATTTAATTAGCAAACTAAATAGTTAGCCACCTAACTAAATATTTAATTCACAAACTAAACTAAACAAAATATTTAGTTTTCAAACCAAAAATTTAATTTCAATATTTTTAAAATATTTAGTTTCAATATTTGAAATTAAATATTTAAATATTTTTAAATAAATATTTAGTTTAAATATTTGGTTTACGTATTTTAGTGAAAAATATTTATTTTATAAATTAATTTAGTTTTTAAAGTGAATATTTAACTAAATATTTATTTTTAAAATTAAAGATTTAGTTTGAACCTCTGGCACTGATAAAAATATGACCAGCATGTTGGAAATATGACTGAAAACAATGAACCCGCACATTTTGTCTGTATGGAAGGCTAAATATGCCAAAAATATTGCTGTAAAATGTTTTTTACTGTGTAACTTTAGAAACAGCACTGTTTAGAAATCAACAACATGATGAAGGTGTTCTTGTTTTTCCTCATGACGTGGTGAATCTCATGCTCATATTGTACAGGGATTTGTAAAATATTCACTCTTTGTTTGTTTGTCACATTTCGTCTCTTTACAGCCACACATTTTGCAGCATTTATTGGGATTTTTGGCGATGAATCGACATTAAATGTTGCATCATTGTGATTCCTAGCGGAGTGTGACTCAGACCTGGCGTTTGGGGTCCCACAGGGCTCCGCTCTAGGACATGTCCTCGTTCAGATGATGACATTATTATTACGAGTGAACCACAGAAATTTTCAGAAATAAAGCCAATTTCTAAGGTTAGTTTTATATTTAAAAGCATTTCTAGATTCTATAGTTTATTTTGTTAAGTTGTTATAAATATGTGAATCTATAGCTGTTTGTTCCTGGTTGAGGAGAACCTCCATGTGTGGTATGTCTAGTTCAGATCATTAATTAAATTGAGTTTTTCCATCTTGTTTTGATCGTTATCTCTAGCTTGTCTGCTGAGCTCTTTGCTCTTCTTGTTTGTCTCTCTAACAAACATCTAGTAGACCTAGATCTACTCTAGGAGTAAATTAAATGGAGGCTGATTGTATTAGTGTCTATAGAGATCATTTCTATTCACTAATGAGGTTGCACTGGATTTTATTTTGGGGTTTAACAGTAAAGTTGTTACATATATACCCCACACTTTTGAGATTTTCGTTTGTTTAGCATTTTGAAAACGACGCACTTTCGTCACAATTATGCACGACTTTGCGTTGGTCTGTTGTGTAAAATCCCAGCGAAACGCAGTGAGGTTTGTGGCTGTAATGTGGACAGAATGTGGACAGAATGTGGACAGATTGTGGACAGATTGTGAACAGAATGTGGACAGAATGTGGACACGTCGACTGGATGTGGATCATTTTGCGAGACGCTGGACATGAGACGGGGAGAAGCGTGGCGCAAACTGAAACCGACAACCTTCCTGTGAAATGCTGACCTTTGAACTGCAGCGTTCATTTAGTGTTTACATTTGTAAAATACTGTATATAAGAGGCAAAAAGACTAAATGTGGCATTGTAACGTTTGTTGATGTGTGGAAATAAGTATCTTTCACCTTCATTCTCTCTCTCCAGCTGTAAACTTTTACATTTTGAAGTTGCTTTTAAAAATTGTAGTTTCTGATTTCGCAGAGAGAGTTGAGTGCTGTTGGTGCCAAACTTTAAGGTAAACCTAATAGTCACTGATGTTGAACAAGTTTTTAGTAAAAACAAATCCAATGTTTGCTGCAGGTTTGGCCTCATTAAAGGCGATGAAGAAAGTCGCATGCAGTGCTGAGAAAAAGCGTCGATCAAATAAAAGTTAATATCAAACAAATTGGAAAGTGAGATTTCAAAAGTAAGGTCAGAGAAAAAACTTTTTTTTTCCAGCTCTATTTTCTTCTGCTGCGGCTCCAGCTCAGTAAAACTTTAAATCCCCTTAAAAAAATCACAACAATCACTAAGAATGTTGTTTCTAAAAATGTAATTTATCAAAATATGTGGAGGAAAGGATCAGTACAATCCTCATAACTATCTAATTAGCATATATTAATGATATGTGTTCAATAAGCACATATTAAATATATTTATGGTGCCGTTTTATTTAAAATAATTATGTATTAATTTTTATGGCCAGGTTTTAAGAAAAAGTTACTTGTTGAGGCTATTAATGTTTAAAATAGTCATGTAAATATCAATATTTGACCTGTGATTATGTTTTGATGTTTCAGAATGTTGAATAAAATTCATTGAGCTTTACATCGATGTGTTTTTTTATTTTATTATTGTGGCCTACAAGCAGAAAATCAACATGGGAGTGGTGGGAATGGACTTCCTGTTTGCTAATAATGATAATAATTAATTTAATACACGCATCATTCAGGAGTGTAAGTGTGAATCACACAGTCAAGACATTTAAACACAATTTAAATATAATAAATCAGCATCTGAGGGTAGCAGTCTGGGGAAGAAAGTGAAAATAACTTATTAAAATTTAATCCAAAACAAAAAAAGGATTTTTTTTTGTTTCTTTTTAAAAAAGGTGGGTTTTATGAAGAGCAAAAACCTCCTAAAGGAGCATTACGCAGATTATCTGAATGATTGGAAACCAGTGGAGTTGTTGCAGGTCAGGTGTAAAGTGGGCTTCATTTTTTTTACTCCACACATGAACACTACTGGCTACTTTCTGAAGGCAAGACGTGAGAAATACAAATGGAGCGTAAAACATATGCACGCCACACTTTTTAGATTTTTATTTGGAAAAATTAAAAACCCGTTTCCCATTTTGCTTCCTCTTTACAATCTTTGTGTCAAAACATTGATGTTAAAAAGCTGATTAAATTAAATGAAAGCAATCGAGCAAATATTGACAGAAAACCGCTGCGTCAGATGAATCGAGGTTCAATTTATTAAGAGTCAGACTGACAATGTGCAACATGTGCAGTCTGGGTTTTGCAGACCAAAGTAAGAAAAACACCTGGATGTCTGGCAGGAGCTTGCAGACAGACAACAGGACAGGAACGCAGCCTGAGAACTGGTTTCAACACAGCAAAACTCATCCAACAGAACAGAAAACAGAAAAAGTTCCACTCACAGAGTCAGATTTTTGAACAATTGATCAAATATCTGGACAGTTTCTACAGTGGAAAATGCACACTTTAAAATATCCAAGTACTTCTTTTTGCTTTCAGTCAAAGAGTCGCACAACCTTAAAACTTTCCTGAGACTTTTCAAAGAGAGAAAAAAAAAATCTACTTTATAAAGTGGGGGTAGGTTTATGTATCATATATGTATGCTGAGCAGCTTGGTTATTTTTTCCCACTGTGTTGGCACTTTGCTCTTGCGGGTTTTCTAGCACCAGCAGCACGAACTGTTTACACCTGGCTGCAGAAAAACTCTGCAGCCAGAGAGACACGAAGGTTTTTTGTGCACAGGAAAGATTCAGTGAGGAGAGATTAGTCAGTGGCGAGTTGTGTGCGCGTCATATTTGCAGCAGTAATATTTTTAAACATAATATTAAAATAAATAACAATGCTGAACACACTGCATCGTATCTGGGTGAGCCATTAAAACCTGAAGCACAAATGTTCCCTTTCTTCTCCACACATATTTCTACTCCATCAGATCTCTTTAAATCATCCTGTAAAAATAGTAATATCTCCAAATTGGCCGACTTTGGTTTGAATTGCTTA
The DNA here is from genome assembly GCA_911649635.1 of Poeciliopsis gracilis. Lineage (NCBI taxonomy): Eukaryota > Metazoa > Chordata > Actinopteri > Cyprinodontiformes > Poeciliidae > Poeciliopsis > Poeciliopsis gracilis. Next base: position 12,504,750 of record CAJVRI010001179.1, on the reverse strand, counting down.
AAGTTTTGGATGTGTAACAATAAAGCTGATGGGAAAGCAGCCGGACTGCAGTAACAAGAGGAATCCACCAGGTGGAGACAGAGGAGCAACCAAGAGTGGGTAGTAAAATAAATAAATATATGATTTATTTATGTTTCAACAGATGTTTTATGCTTATAATTAATTATGGTTAACCTTTGAAATCACAAAATTACACCCTAAAGAGGCCGGATGCTGATAGGTAGAGTTTAATCAGAATGAATCACCTCTCCTGCCAAACAGCAGAGAAAGAGGACGACGTTCCGCCTTCTGTCTCAGGAAGACACATGGATGAAGTAGCAGCTGGAGTGTGCGGCGCTGAGGACGGTAGCAGTGGACTGAAAGCCATAAGCTGCCTGATATGTGGTTATTTTTTACTCTTGACCTCTTTCCTCATGCGGCAGGCCACCGCTGTGATCAGAGCGGCTCCTTTGCCGCTGCCGTCTTCAGACAGCAGGAAGTTGACGCTGCACTTCGGGGCCAGATCTATGACCGTCTGCTTCATGATCCGAGAGAAACTGGGCAGAAACACCAGACATGTGGCAATGAGTTTTACTGGTTGATAGTGAACATTTAAAGACTGGAGCCGGAAAATATTTCAAATATACAAAATAAATACAGAAAACAACAGAAACAACAAATAAAATGAACTATGAAGCATCTGTAAAAAAAATTATTTTGTTAGTTGAGCTCAAAGCACCAGATTTAAGACTTTTATCATTCAAGTTTTAGTAAAAAGCATAATAATAAATCAAGCGAATGATTTATTTATTTATTTATTGTGCAATTGATTATTGATTTATTGTTCATTGTGACAGGCATAATTCTGGGTTGAACATCACATATCTTAAATAGAACATATATATTTTTGTACCGTTTTTAGCTTCATTGCTGCTCTGAGTTTGTTGTTCTTTTGTTTTGTATACTTCAGTTAACAATTAATCAAAGGCTAAACCAGTTGATGATTATCTAAATAATCACAATTAATCCGATTCACGGCTTCGTTATGTCACACTTACTGTGGGTGTAACTTGTAGAGTGTGCCGTCCACTCCCACAGTGATTTTCAGGTGCTCCAGTTTCCGGTTCTCCCGTATCTTATCGACGACAGCCGCCACTCCGGCCCCGCACAGCTGAGCGCCGCGCCGCGACACCGCTCCACACACCTACCGGCACAGAGCCTCATCATCACTGCAACATCTAACACATGGGACCGGCTGCCGCTCTTTGCAGCCACAGAATGAGGATGTCACTGTTTAAACGTAGAAAACATGCACAGGTCTGTCTGCAGACTCTCCTGTTCTCGGTTTGAGTTCATGACTGAGACATTCAGCTTTTTACTTAAGCTTCCTGTTCGCCTTACCTCCTTGACGATGATACTGTCATCACAGGTGCTGTCCAGTCCTAAATGCTGCAGGATGGATCTCACCTGCAGCAAAGCCAACCCGTCACTGAAGACACAAAACATTACGATTAATTGAAATGAACCAAACCAAGAGTTGGACAACGTGGCTGAAAAACGATGGCAGTGTTTAATATCACTCAGTACCAATATTTATCCAGGGTTTCTCTCAGGGTATTAGAAGCCTGGCGGGTCACCAGGCTTTACTTGTGCCCCCATCAGGGAAAAGCACTGCTAATTTAATTGAGTTTTTTAAATGTTTGCATTTTTTAAGACCTTATTGTCGGTATTCTAGCATTCATCTAAATACAGTGATATTTTCAACCCTGTTATTGTTTAGTTTGCTTTTTGTTTAAACATCTAAAACGCTTCCAAACTCCTGATGTCACGTTTCCCGTTTTATCCACAGTTTCCTCTGAAGTCGTTGTCATTTTCTCCTTTCACTTCACGCAAGTGTCATTTTTAGTTTTAAGCCGTTTTGAGGCGCAGCAGCAAAACCTGAAACTGCTGCAGTGCCCGTTACTTAGCAACCAAAGAGCAAGTCAGCTGTTTCTAGGCAACCAAAGAGAAAGCGGCAACTGTTTTAACTTTAGGAGAAATTAAGAGTTAGGAGAAATTATTGAAAATTGTTTTAGACGTAATCTATATTGATATTGATCACGTGTTTGTTTATTGATGCATCGTCGAGCCATAACCAAACCCTTAAACGTTTTCTGCACCACAAACTTCCTTTATATTCGTTTCTCGGAATATAGTAATACATCTGCAGCTCCTGCAGATAGAAACCCACAGACAGGCTGCTTGTGTCTTACCTCTCGATCTGTGAGAGGAATTTCGTTTCAAAGATGCCTCGGGTCTTCAGGGCTTCAGAGATCTGCCCTCTGAACAGGAAGCCTTTCTTGGTCATGTCTATGAGGATGTTCCTCACGATCTCGCCAAGGTACATGCCGCTGATCATCTTCTCATATCTGGGACGTGAAACACAAGCGTGTAAAATCGCTCCAGAACTGAAAACATCAGCGAGTGTTTCTGGGGAGGATGGAAATGTTGCTGATCACCTTTGCTTTCCTGCGTTCAGAGAGAGGACGTCCACGGCGTGGTCGTACTCCGTACTGAAGTCGTCGAGGCAACCGTTGTCTCCGAAAGCTCCCCACTCCATGTTGACACACATGCGTCCGTGATCACCATCGACCATCTCAATGTTCCTCATCTCCTCCATGTAACAGGCGTTACTGCCGGTTCCTGCGGCCAGACGCACATTAAAGCCGACGCATCGCAGGGAGATGGATATCGGTCATTTCGGCTGCGTTCACACTGCAGCCTGAAGTGACTCAGTTTAAATTTTTTTTTTTTTTGCCTTAATGTGACCTGAATCTCATCTCATCAGTCTGAACAACACAGGTTGGGTTTTCTTCGAATACGACCCAGGCCACTTGGATAACCGATATGCATCTGATTCAGATGTGATCTAATGTCGCATTTATCCCACCTGAACATCACTGACACTCGACAGACGTCACTATTCTGCATCCTGATACCAGCAAGCAGGAAGAAAAACAACATCCAAGATGGACGACATGAGGATTAAGTTGTTAATGTGTCGGTATGGCAACCACTGCAAAATCGTAAGCTACGCTTCACCATTAGCATCCATGTTTACTTCCGCCAACACATAGCACTACTTCTTCTTTTTCTGGCGGTTGGGAAAACATTGAGAACGCTATCTATATGTGACGTTATTGCGCCCTCTACTGTGCATGCGGGACACTTTCAGGATGTTTTCAGTTCCTGCTGGAGATCATTTACAAGCCGTGTATATTCGGAAGTGTGAACGACCGCGACGAAGAAAATCCAATTTGTCAAAAAAATTGGAATTGGATCACTTCAGGCTGCAGTGTGAACGCAGCCTTAGACTCCAGACATAACAGGAACTAACCAGCAATGAGTCCAATCTCACAGGTGGGCTCTTCGTAGGCACAGGTCATCATGGTTCCCACGGTGTCGTTGACGATGGCCACCACATCCAGCTCAAACTCCTGAGGAAGCAGCCCGACCCATCATGCTAAGCGACACTTTAAACTACCGCTGTAAATCAAAAGCTGCTCGTTTTCAAATCTTACCTCGGTTCTCTTAATGGCTTCCCTCAGCAGTCCGACAACGTCTTCAGACTCACAGCCTGATGCTTTGAAGCCTTTGGTCCAATTCAACAAGATGCCCTGCATGCAGAAGCGGAGCGTCATGAACTGCTCAGCGACTCTGGAGCAAACGAAGGAGACGCTTTACTCACAGCGTCCAGACCCGTCTGTAGGCAGGGGAAGGAGAAGGTGAAGCCCAGAGGAAGACATGCCGTCTTCATCCCCATGTAGTCCAGGAAGTCGCTGATGCAGTGCACTATGTGATCGAACAGCTGCAGCAGGAGAAGTTATTATAAATGTACAGAACTTGATGAAACAGCTTCACGTTTTCAAAGTTATTTGAGTTTTCCTACTGAGCAAATCACACCTGTTCATATGTGAGGAGGCTGTATGCAGAGAAACGATTTTCAGACCCGAAAAACCTTCTAATATCAGACAAGATAACTTCAGAAAATACAATAACGCTTTATAAGATGATGAATTAGTTCCGATAATGTACATTTAGACCTTTTTTTACTGTGTGGAATTTGGCCCCCGTCCAGCAGAGGGCGCCGCTGGCCGTCCTTAAGCGGAGCCAATTGATACAGAAATAAAATGACGGCTGTCTCAGAACAGGACAGAGAAACGGTCCAAAGGCGTCTGATGGGAGTGAAAAATGCACTTTAGGCGGTTCTGGAAAGAGTTTATAGACGTCAAGGACTTAACTTCTCAACTGACTTTATTTAGATCTGGTTTGTTGTTGCTTTTTGCATCTTTTATGTTACGCAGTCAGACAGATTCTGTCTAAGTGATTCATTGATTCCACGGGTTGGTAATGAACTTGTAGGCCTATAATTATCCCATAAAGCCCAGTTAGTTTAGATTTATTTTTCTCTTAATTCAATCATCAATGGAAAATTACATTGTGTATTAACTCTGATTATATATATATATATGACTAATGTTGAAATTATTTCGATGATCTAAAACATTTAAGTGTGACAAACTTAGATCAGAAATATGTAAATGGAGCAAAACGTTTTTTCACAACACAGTAAATAAACAGTTATTCACTGTTGAATAACTCCATCACTAATTTAATCTCACGGTGACTCAGGTTACACTCAATAAGTACGTCAACAAAAATTAACATGGAAAAAATACTGTAAACCAGGGAAAAGGTCTTTAAAGGTCTGAACATGTTGGTGGAAATATGTTTGACTAAATCTCAAGCTGTGAATCTCAATCCATCTTGAGATTCACAGCCTTCGCCCTCGGAGTGAGGAAGATTTAAGGAGGAAGCAGATTAGCTTCAGCCAGTGCAAATCTGTTAAGTTCAAATCTAAGCTTTAAAGATTGTTAACTTGATCCTAATCTGAACCAATCACTTTATCTGTGTTGTCAGTTTTCCTTCCAGCCTTTATCTTGTAACCAGCAGTCATCCTATTCCCAGTCCCTTAATCCTCCCAGTATGATCTGGTAAACAGGAACTAAAGGCTAAAGCTTTTCATCAACCCTTGGCTCTTCTCGGGAATCTCACCTCTTCTCCTGTGCCTTGCATCACTTCAAAAGGAATCGCGTAAATCTTGTTGTGCATCTCCACCGATTTCTTCCCGGAGCGAATCTTGACCAGCAGAACTCGAAAGTTGGTTCCCCCCAAATCCAGAGCCAGGAAATCGCCGTTCTCTGTAAGAATGAACAAGCAAGCAGCAAAAACAGATAAACGGCACAAAGACTTCAGCATTAAAATGTAGAAATTAAAACTTGATCACAGACTTGGTACCTTGCAAAGTTTTGGATTTTAAAATGTTAAAATTTAAAGTTGATAAAAGTTTAACAGAAAGTATGAGAGGTATGAGCTCATACTGAATTGAATTAATACGTTAATTAATTAATTTGAGTAGTTCTGAGTAGTAAGGCTGAAACAATTAATCGGATTAATTGATTGCGAAAATAATCGTCAAATAATTTAGTAACTAATTGGCTGCTAACTGAAGCATACAGACACATTGAAAGAACACACTCAGAGCAGCAATTTAGCCAAAACTGTAAAGAATATACACTTATATATATATATATTTAAAAACTTTGTTTGTAAATATGTTCAACCAAAAGCTTCTTTACTTGGTTAAAATTACTGTAAAAAAATTAGTCAGCAGAATATGCCAATTTTTGCATCCATGAGAATAAACGATAGATTAATTGACTGTCGAAGCTGCGAGTGAGCATTACCTGTGCCGTCAGGTGTGCTACAGACAAACGTGGGCAGCATTCTGACGACGGCGACGTCCTGCGTGCTTTTCGAAAGGCCTTTCTCCATCTCTGTCCTCATTCTGTTTTTCACCTAAAACAACACAAACATCAGCAAACCAAAAGGATCGCAGACGGCGGCGGCGGCGGCGGAACTCCCTCCTCACCTCCAGCAGCTGCTCCGTCGTCATGCGGAACTTGGACATAATCTTTTCGATTTCCTGGGTCTGTTCGGCGAGTCTGTAGGCCACGGCCGTCACCATGGCAGCTCCTTTCCCGCTGCCGCTCTCTGACAGGAGGAACCGGACGTCGCAGTCGGGGACCAAACGTCGGACGACCTTATGGAGGCGGCGAGCGTAGCTTCAAGCGGACGGAGAACATCAGCCGCTGTCTGCATAATCTGTGTCGTATAAACTGAGGGTGTGTGTATCAACACACTCACTGCGGATGCGTCTTGTACAGAGAGCCGTCGACGCCCACGGTGGTTCTGAGTCGCGCCACTCCCTTGTTGTCCTTCAGACGCAGCAGGATGCCGGCCAGGGCCGCAGCTACCAGGTTGGCGGAGCGATGAGAGACGATGGAACAAACCTGGAGGATCGAAACCAAAGACAGCAGAACGCTCAGGTAGCAGCTGAGTGCATGTGTGAAAAATCCTTCAAATGAACATCTACTACACACAACTGGTGCAAAACCAGAGAAGGATCCTTGTAGAACCAGGTGTCAAACTCATTTTTATATTTGGGCCACTTCAGCATCGAAAATATCCTTAAAGGGCCGGTTAAATGTATCGATGAACTACCTGATAACAAGCTGTTAGCTTTTCTCTACAAATTTAATATTTAACATATTTTAAATTGTAAGTTGACACTATGCAAAAATTTGATTTGATCTTTATGGCGTTCTAAAGCAGCGGTGACCAAAGTGTGGCATGGGGGCCATTTGCGGCCCTTGCACTGAGTTTGAGTGGCCCCCCCCAAAAGCAATTTGACAATGACAGAAATCCGGCCCGTCCAAATTGACTTTTAATTTTTAAATCAGGATGAAAGTATTGATAAAGACTTCTCCATGTTTATGTCAGATGTTACATCGTGTTTATGTCAGTCTTATTCACGCACCTTCAAATAACGTGTTACCAAATTTATTTGAAATATACTAAACCTGGAATAACATTTTTATGTTTGAGATCTATAATAATTAAACTCCCTTTTCTAAAAAAAAAACAAAAAAAAAAACACAAAAAAAATGCTATCACTTTATTTGCTTTACTTTGGTTTTTATTTTATTTTGAGCCGCGAGTTCTTTTGAGTCACGATTTTGACAAACGTGACAAAAGGTTTCGACGCTCCTGCTTTAGAGTGTTGCTTTCTGGTAGAACTTATCACATACTTTGTTTGGTTTCTTTCAATGAACTGTATATGCTGATTCACCTGCAAAGTGACGTTATACAAGTTTTTGTTTTTCTTTTGCAAGAATACCCACATGCTGTACAGCGAGGCAGTCCTCTAGAGACGGTTCCAAATTAAGTCGACTTAAAATCTCTTTTGCTCTGCTTCTACCTTCCTTACTCCTAAACAAAAGCAAAGGTTAGAGAGAGATTTAATATGTTAATTCACTACAACGACAGATATTCTTGTAGAGTTACTTTGTGGACTTACTTCTCCATTAATGAGATGAGTTTGGTGGGAAGTGTGCCTTTGGTCAGAAGCTCTGCAGTGATTCTCCCCTCGAACAGCAGCCCCTCCCGGGCCATCTTCACCAGGATGAGGCGCACCAGCTCCCCCATGTACATCCCACTCACCATCTTCTCAAAACTGCAGGGCACAGAGGAACACAGCTGTTTTTTAATATCTAATAGTGTTATAATAATTCAACCGTCTCATCTTTTCTTCAGTGACAACCACTAAATTTCAAAGCTTTTCTTTTTATTTTTTCTTCTTCAACAACTTTTTCTTCCAGAATTGCAGGGGAAGTACTTGTGTGTTTCATAGCTCAATCAAGTTGTTCAAAAGATCCTATACTTAAAAATATTTGACTTTGTAAGTTGATGCCTTAATATTGTTGAGCTGTTTTGACAGTAACTGCTCTATGAAGACAACGGCCCTGAAGGATTAACTCACAGCTGTTGGCCCGGGTTGAGAGAGCCTCGGTCTATCTCGATGTCAAACTGAGTCCTGATGTCCTCCAGACTGCCGTTGTCCCCGAACGCGCCCCACTCGGTGTTCACGCACATGCGGCCCTCGTCTCCTTCCACCATGTCGATGTGACGCAGCTCCTCCATGTAGCAGGCGTTGGTGCCGGTTCCTGCAGGGACAAAAAGGGGAACCAGCGCTTTAACTCACTCCGCCAACGGGGGCCCACCCCCCCCTCCTGCTCCGGCAAAGCCGCACCGATGATGATGCCGACTTCGCAGCGCTGGTCATCGAAGCCGCAGGTCATCATTGTTCCCACGGTGTCGTTCACCACCGCCATGATGTCAGCCTCGTAGTCCTGAAGTGAATAAACCGTCATACGGATGAGTTTTTCCCGGATACCTGGGCCGATCCACTAGGAATGATAACGAGACTCACTCCTCGTTTTTCAATGGCTTTGTTGAGCAGCTGGACGACATCCGCCCCTTCTACACCGCTGGCTTTGAAGCGCTTTGTCCATTTTATCAAATATCCCTGGGGGAAAAAAAATGAAAAAGAAACATTTCAGATTGGGCGTCAAAACATATAATCCTCAACATCTGGTCTCAGCTGCAGCTTCAACACCTTTAAGAGACGTTTACCTCGTCCAGCTTGGTCTGTCGGCAGGGGAAGGAGAAGGTAAAGCCAACTGGGAGTTTCTTGTCTTTGATGTCGTGTTTCTTCATGAAGTTCCCGAGACACTCCGCCACATGGTCGAACAGCTGGAGGAGGGGAGCGGAGGGACAACGTGAAGGGAGCGGAAGGGAAGCTGCGTTCGTGTTCCTGGTCTTTGAAATGAACTCACTCTCGTTCCGCTGCCGTGCATGATTTCTTCCGGCGTGTCGTAGACCTCACTCTCCATCTGAACGGTCTGCTTGTTCCCGTAGCTCACTTTGACACGGAGGATCCGGAACTCACTGCCTCCCAGATCCAAAGCGATGAAATCTCCTTTCTCTGTCGATTCAGAGATGATGGAAAGACAGGAGACAATGGAAAGAGGAGAAGAGATTAACAGAGAGAGAGAGAGAGAGAAAGAGAGGGATTACATTGCAGGAAATAAATGTACGGTTTTGCAAAACAGGTTAAAACCACAAACCAAAAGTATATTTCTCCAAATTTAAATTGATAAAACAATACAAATTAAGAAAATGATGCTTAGATTTCAAACTTCTATGTGAATTAAACTCTAAACTGTAACCTTTGACTGGTCCATTCAAACTTTGAGCTAAACTGGTTTATTCTGGTTCTAGTTGTGAGTCTAGTCCAGTTGGAAAGTCTTAAATCTTTTGGAGCCTTGAACAGGTTTTCTTGCAAAGCCGCCCTGCATTCATCATGCGAGCTGCAAACTTGTTGCGCTAACTATGGCGCACTATGTGACAAACAGCCTGATTCCAAAAAGTAAAGAAAGGCGTGCCTTATTAAAATGTCTATTCTGCAATTAAAGTTATGCAACGCTTGCCACAAAATAATGTAAAACAACAGAACAGGATCATTCTGTGCTCTGTTGTAGGATCATTCTCCATCCACTGCAGAGTTACTGAACATTCCTGTTTCTTCATGTACCAACAGGCAGAGTGGAGACCTGCAGCTTCAGACTATTCAGTCCATCCTGGATGGTCTGAGCTCAGTGGCTAACATCACCAGAGGCTTCATGGCCTCTGACATTAGATGACAGTAATCACCTAGTCAACGAGGAGGATTTTCTCCTTTGCCACTTCAAAGTTTTCATTTTTAAATCCGTTCATAAACAAGGCTGTGAAATATAACATATAAAGCTCTGGAAAAAAGACCACTGCACTGAACCCCGTTGAAAACATCCTGGTTGTTCCACCAAATGCTGATTTCTGAACTCCTCCTGAGTTAAAACATTTGTATTGTTGTTTTTTTTGCATTATTTGAGGTCTGAAAACACTGCATGTTTATTATTTACACCATTTCTCATTTTCTGCAAATAAATATTAAATTTCTGCTTGGTATTTCAGATACAGTTGTGAGTAGTTCATAGAATAAAAGAACAATGTTCATTTTATTCAAACCTTTAAAGAGTAAAATCAGAGACACTGATCATTTTAAGTGGTTTAAGAACTGTATATTTATGTTGGATTGTGTAAAATATACTGAAAGCTGTGAAGAGACGCTTTTACGTAATGTTTCAAATGAGATAATCCACATACATTTATTACATAGATAAGTCAACTTAAAATTGCTTTGATATTATTTCCTACTTCCCGTTTCAGTCCACTACTGTATATGAAACAGTACTGCTCTCATTACAATGACTCAATGCAAACGTCACTGGCATGAACTGATCCAAGGTATTGATCGTGAAACAGCTTGAAAATCCATCATGCCTGTGAGCGGGAATCACTTTGAATCAAGGTTAATTTAACAATCCAGATGAGAGCAGGTCAAGAACCCACAAATATTTCCAGTCTCTGTGGGAGATCGCCAGGCTTTTATCAGCTTGATTCAGGTCAAAACATCTAAAACATGAAGAGCGGGACTGAAATCTACCTGACTATTCTAGACACCAACACATTTAGTTTTTAAGCAGGGCATTTAATTCTGAAAAGCGCGAGAAAGATTAGTCTGTGTGAAAATAGCAGCAGCATAATTCTGGCACGGACCCCAGGTATTTGCACGGATCGCGATTAATCTCAGATGAACTAACTCACCTGATCCATCCGGGATGGAGCGAACAAACGTTGGCAGCATCTTCAGGGAGGCGGTGGCGTTGGAGTCGCTGCCCAGACCTTTGCTCAGCTCCGCTCTGAAGCGACTGGTGATGTCCAGCAGCGTCTCATCAGAGAAGCGCATGGCATACAGGTACTTATCAATCTGAAAACACACATCAGGAAAACATCATTACATCACTGGTCGTAATTAGGGATGCACCGACTTATCCGTGCCAATTTCCCTAATTTGGGGAAATCAGTGATGGGCCGATTTTTACATGTGAAGTCGATCTTAACCACCGATTTTATCTACTTGGCAAAGATACTTAAATCAACTGCTATGTTCTTCTGCTGGTGGGCCGGTTTGACTAGCAGACCGGCCCACCAGGTCAGTTATTATTTCTATCATGGAATCATCATTAAAAATCTGGTAAATCGTTTCAGCCGCATTGGTCTCAGATTTTAGTCAATGCACCACATTTTGCAACATTATATAATGAGAGGAAAGTCCAGGATGTGTCAAACAGTCATGTCAGCATGACCAAGAATGGGATTCTCTATCGGTTTGACAAAAGTCAACAATCAGTAACAGAGAAAGCAATTCAAAAGCTAATCTGATTAGTCCAAACTCATCTGATAAAGAGCCATAAAGTAACTATCATGGTTTCCAGTAACGTTAAAGCTGCCCTGCTGGCTCCGCCCTCTCCCCTGGTCATCACTGATCCTCGTCAGTCGTCTGAACTTTTAGGGAACAGGAGGTTGAACAATTCTTGTGAAATTCAGTTTTACTTCACACACTGCTATAAAGCAACAAACTTTATGTGATATGTGTGGTGAAGGAGAATCAGGATCATAAGAATCAGCATTCATCTCGGTTACAGTCGACGTGTGTGTGTGTGTGTGTGTGTGTGTGTGTGTGTGTGTGTGTGTGTGTGTGTGTACACTGTGGCGTCCATTTGGTTTTATGGGGGGAAAAAACACAGTCAAATGGAAATGGCGAAAGTTCCTGTTTCACAATTTACACATTTGCTATTTCCTGTAACACCACAATCTTCAAGGCAGCCTCCGAGGGCGTGAATAGTTTACAGGAATCTCAATTTTATAGATCACAAAGCATTCAGCTGGCCATTAAAGGGCGAGGTCAGCCTTTCTGACTCACAGCTAAAACAACCTGACAGAGAACTGAATAAAATCACACATTGATGACGATAACACTGCTTTATCTGAATATCTGAATGAAAACACTGGGATAAAAAAAGGTTTTTTGGAAGTTGTCCATGTTGAATTTGGACTATTTTCCACTATTGAATCCAAAAATGACATCCACTTTTATCAATCAGGTCAGATTTTATTCTAATTTGATTCAGAGAAATTGTACCTTCTGACTAAATTGATTACATTTTTGGGAAATCATCAGTTCATTTCCGTTAATATTCCTCATCCAGAAGAGGTTTTAGGAGAAAAAAAAGGTTTCTAACAGAGTGTATTGACTAAGTGTCAATACACTACGTGTAAGTACGTGTAAATTGAACATCACGTCTTGATTATGCTACATTCTCCGTCTCTTTTGATCCATTGATCCCAGATGCTCAGAAAACCGATCCTAATGTCAGAACAAGTCATGCATTTTGATGCTCATGTTGCATCCATAGTTCAGAAAGTTGACCTGATTGAGCAAAACCAATGTGATTTCTGGATGCAGCACATCAAAATTACCCTAAAACGGTTGAAAAACCCCAGACAGAGTAATGGATAAACACACAGGACATTTGAATTCAGTAAAAACAATTTCTCACTGCCAATTATACGGTAGGTGTTAAATTCCTTATATGAGCTTTAAATATGGTCACATAAACACCTCTGACTTCTTCAAACTGATGAAAAGAAAATCAAGTCATACTGACTGTTGGGAGTTAAATTAATATGCTTAATGTAAATGTGCTGACGTGACACAACCGAACGCACAAATGAAACGAGTTTTTTTATTCTCCAAACAAAGTTGCCCTTTAAAAATATTAATCACCACAAGGGAAATTGTAAAGCTTATTTTATTAATTTATCAGGCTTTGCTGCTAGCTTTATCTCCAAAGACACAAGTCAGCTCTTTGGTTGAACGTGTCAGATTATGATGCAGCAGACAATTATCAGGTTTTCTTAATATTTTTAATATTTAAAGTTACGTTTCAAAACAGCAGCCTCACTGCTGTGCTCTCCTGTTGTACAAGTTGTGTAGAATAATTGGGATGCATGATACATCAGTCTTAATTAACGTTGGTCACAGCCGTTGCTGGTCTTCACTTGACACATTGGTAAATTATTGAACAGATAACATACTGGATACCTTATTTCAGATTACATTGTTCTTAAAGAACTCTTCCGGTGTGGAAGTTGTGACTCTTCCATCACAGCCGCTGTTCGTAAACGAGCCACTTAAGTTTGAGGGTTGTGCAATTATAGCTGCCAACTCTGCTTATGCCAACAGCTACAACTCCCCTCATGTCATCACAGAGTCTCTTCCTGTTGGAGCTTCAATAATTAAATCATTATTGCTGGCTACCACTGCTCTGAAACACAACGCGCGTGTTTCATCACGCTCAAACTGGATGATTATAATGTTCTTCTTATAAAAAAAGCAGCAGTTTTAAACTCTGCTTTCAGCTAAGCAACGTCACAGGACTTTCTCTCAGCTAATCCTCTTGTTTAGAGGCTGCGGAATAACAATGTGCTCCACGGGGAAGCAGGGAAACAAAGGCATCCTACTGGAACCAAAGTGTCCTCAGCTGCCCAAATTGATCTTTTATTACAGCAATGAGAAGTTATCAGTGCAAAAGCATCCAAAGTTTTTTTTTTTGTGTTGTCATATTTAAATGTTTCAGATCACCAAACATTTTTAAATAAATAAAATATAACCAGATTAAACACAAAATAGACCTTTCAAATGATGAACTGTTTGTTTTAGCCTGGCTAAAAACATCAATTGGCTCTAATAACTGACAAGGTTTACAGATTTATAAAAATTAAAAAAAAATTCAAGGACGAACAGCCTGTTTAAGGTCATGCAGCATCTCACTCTAATTTAATTCTGGGCTTTGACTGGACCACTCCAAAGCCTTAACTTTTGAAGCCAATCAGGGTCGGGCTTGGTGGTGGGCTTCTGATAACTTTCCTACTGCACAACCAAAGAAGGTCTAATATTTTACTTCAGGTTTTTCAAGTGGAGAGGAGAATTTATGGTTCCATCGATTACAGCACGAAGAAGCGAAGCAGCCAGAGAACGACTCACCATCACCATGTTTTACTGTAGATATGGAGATGTTCTTCATGGGATGCACACCTTCCAAAACATTTATAGCTATAGTTTGTGGATCATAAAGATTCTTTGTGACAAACTTTCCAGACCTTTAAAGTCAATTGCTTTGTTTCTCATCTGTTTTTGAATTTCTCTTGGTAGCAACATGATGAGTGGCTTTTTGAAATCTTTCAGCCTACTTCATGTTGTGAGACGGGACCTATTCCAGAGGAGGCAGATACATTTTCACATAATTAAAATGATAAAACTGCTGTTTGTATTAACTGAAGTTGCTGAAATTATGTGTTCATAAACAATGTAAAATGTGTTTGCTAATCGCGAACAATTAAGCTCAAAAAAAAAAAGCAAATGACTTTGTAGAGGCAGGAGTGATACGTTCCCACCACTCTGCTCCTGACTCAGGATGAACCGCAGCATTTCTGACTCAGCATTTTTCGCTAATGCATGAGCATGTTTTAAAGCACTGCATCATCTGATCCGACAGAGCTCCAGCAAATAGAGACTCAGAATAAATATTTTTGCTTGGAGGTGAAACTGCCTAGTTTTTTCCTCTCTTGACATTCCCGGAGGTAAAACTGAATCTCCAAACGGTTTTTGGAAAGGTCACGTTTTTCCCTCAACTCACCTCTAACACAACTCAAGAGTTTGCTTTACAACTCCTCCTCCCAGTCCTTTCACCCATCCTCCTTTCTGTTTGCATTCTTTTCCTTAACAAAGCCCGGTCCGCCTCCTTCACACACGGGGATTCAGGAAAACTCAATGCAGCTACGTAGAGTGTGATAGGTGCATGCGAACACACACAGCCTCACTATGTGGAAAAATACTGACCTCCACACTGCCCCCTTCTGTACGGTCTCTTATCCCAATTTCAGCACGCACACACACACACACACGCGCGCGCGCGCGCACGCACACAGACATGGTGAGCCGCCGTTTCAGATGGGAACTAGCAGCGTATCAGGAAGTCAGACAAGGTCAGCGCAGCAGATTCAGCATGAAGAACCTCAATATTCTAAATACTTTTAGAAAAATAAAACTGTTCAAACTTCAACTTTAACTCAATTTTGCAAGAAAGTTTAAGCAAAAACATTTCCCAGTTTTAGTTTTTGAGCTGGAGAAGTTTTTTTTGTTTTGTTTTTTTTTTATCTTTTTGATAATTGAGGCCCTGATAAACTCCACGTTGGCAACACACCTGCCGATCGCTGTGGCAGGCATAAGCCCTCTGCTGTCACCTGTGGTCACATGGTTCAAAGCTGGCCTATTTTAGGGAGGCAGGGAGAGGAAGAGAGCAGGAGTAAAGAAGGGAGGGAGACATGATGTGTTACATCAGGCACCGGCAGCAGCTGAGGGCTGTTTCGCCTCTACAGGGCAGGATCTGAGAAAGGCAGCCGTGAGGGCCGCCTTCAGTGATTTGGGGAAATATGGAGGTAAAAACAGACGTAGCATGTGCAAACTTTTTTTTTACGCTTACAGGAAAAGAGAGAAACTACTGGTGACGTCATTCAGACCCTTAAAGAGACAATGCGGGACTCAAAGGAGACAGAGAAAGCAAAGTTTTGATGTAAAATCTGACTAAAATAAGAATAAATAGTAGTTTTATGCCTGGTTTTACAGGAACTGAGAGGGAGTATTAGAACTACAATAGCCTACATTCACACACCCACGCACACATACATCTACCATGCTGTAAAATCAGTTAGAACTGGTCCAGTTGGTTTTTACCCAGGAAGCCATGCATACTTAAAAGCAACACTAAGTATCCTTAATCATTCACAACATTCATGCATTACAGATGCACTGACTTTGAAGGAATGTTATCCATTGCCTCTCTTTAGTTTTTTTCCTTTTAACAAGAAAGCAACACAGATATTACATCTGTGAGCAAAACTGAAATGTTTCAATTTGGCACCAGCCAAAAACTGAAACATTTCCCTAAATCAGCTCTAAGCAAAGACTAAAATAATTATCTGTTCATTGAAAATATCAAAACTACAAGCTCCCACTTTTTTCAGGCACTGAATGCATCAGCACACTCTATATCTTTGGGTCATGTTAAAAACTGATTGGGAGTCACTTACTGTTGGATTCAAGCAAACAGAAAGTAAACCCACTGGTGTTTATCAAGTCTTAAAGTACAAATACCCACCACAGATGGTGGATTTATTGTATAAAAATGTACAGGGCAGTGGATATTTACAAAAACCCAGGATGAATTTACTTTCTGTCTGACCCCGATGAACGGCACTAAGCCAAAACGCGTTGATCTGCAAATAAAGCTGTTTCCTAGTATTTCGAGTGTTGTCCTCACTTCACCAGATCTTTGCTATATCGCAAATACGAAGTAGATTTCAAAGATTACAAAGACGGGAAACCTGTGAGGTTATTTGAGTTTTTATTCCAGGTGCAACACGTTCAAATTGCTGTTATTTCTGGAAGGACTTTTATTGAGATGCTCAGACATGGTATACATTTTAGTGACGGAGACGCTGTAGCTGATGAGAATGGTGGAAATAGAAAAAAAAAAAAGTGAGGAAAATATGGGTCAATAATAGCAGATATCATAATTGAACTATTCCATATTCTGCAGATGGAAGCACATGTTGATGTTGCACCTTGTAGTCCATGAAATTGCTAGAAATCTGCCCTTCATCTGGCAGAAGCTGACACCAATCAAATCCAAACGAGCAACTTTATATAAAACAAAACAAACTTATAGCAATTAAACTGGATTCCTTGTGCTCGTGAATGCCATTTGTTTTTTAAATTTTTAATTTTCCCTTTTTTTTTTTAAATAATAAAATAGCTTAAAACTTATTAAGTATGCATTTGTAACAATGTAAATGATTGTTTTTCTGATATTGAGGACCCCTGATATTTACATGGGTGAGGAAAACCTCCAATAAAACTAAGCAAATTTGAGTCAGTTGTAACTAACAGTATCAATGTAGGAGCCAATAATATCACAAGTTCATGCTCAGCTCTATGAATACATATTTGTGTAATCAATACTGCGATAGACACGTGATCAATACGAATCGATAATACATCAGATAGAATATTCAATACACAGAATATTCACTGAACTCCATTCAGAACCGCACAGCATTCTGGGAGATGTAGGCAGAGGGAAAACTAGCTGCTCAACCTCTTGTGCCCAGCTAAGCAAGGTTGGTGGAATCAACTAATTCACTCACTCTTGTTACCTAGCAACAACCCCTCAGGTTGTTACATAGCAACAACATGAGGAGCAACTTGCGCAGCAGCAGTTTAAGGTTTTACCACCTCACTCATATCTGCTTAAAAACAAAACAAGAAAGGTCAAGCCACCAGTTTGGCAGTATTTCAGTTATTCAACACAAAAAAACTAATCAACAATTATTGATATTAAACTGGCTAAAATCAGTATGAGCAGGTTGGACCCAAAAAGACAACAGCACATTGGCATCAGCCGGTAAAAGTTTGATCTGTTCACACCTGGAGAACAGATCTGGATCTGAATCCCTTCTGTCTTAACGGGTGAACAAAAGACACTCGCTGACCCTGAAACGACGAGCCGCCTCCTCATCCTTGAGGTCTGCTGTGCAGGTCACTCACTTCCTGCTCCTCTACGCCACACCTCCCGGGTTTTACATCACGGCTTCAGTGTTGCGTGCCACCCCTCTTTTACGCACCTCACCACCCAAACAGTGCGGTTCGTCACGTCTCGCCGGGCCACGTTGGGGACGCAAATGATCTCCAACGGTCGGGAGGGTTTTCACCAACTTTTTACCAAAATAAAAGTCGGTGTTCCCCGATTGAATCCCCACATTTCAAAGCAGTGCTGATGTGTGGAGGCGAGATGGACACGCGTGTGTGTGTGTGTGTGTGTGTTCTCCCCCCAGCATCCATCGGACAAACACTCAGATTGGATGAATGATTGAGAAACAGACTCACCTTTTTAGCTTTGTCATCCTTCAGCTCTGTGAAGAAGTAGGCTAGTAACTGAGCTGCGATCATCCTGCGGCTTTTCCCTTCTCAAACACTCATACAGACCAACTCAGAGACTCCTGTCTCTGCTTCCTACCCGAACCCACGCAAGTAAATTTAAACAAAAACTATTTTTGAAAGACCTAACTAAACTTCGGTTTCCGAGTTCTATTTCCCAGCGCGGAAGATTTGAGGACAAATCCAGACTCCAATCCGTTGTGGCTCTAAAGCAGCGGGACACTTTTCGAGCTCCTCTGTGTGAGAGAGATGAAGCCAGGAAACACGAGTGAGGCAGAAAGTTGCGGCTGAAGCAGGAAGGGCCACGCAGAGCGCAGAGACGGCCCACTTTCTCTAAGCTCATTTGGTTTGTGCCGCGGATGACTCCGGTGGGGAGGTGGGGGGGGGGGGGAAGGGCGGTGCTGCGGCCTCAGCTCTGCGCTCTGATTGGCTGCTCAGGCGGACTCAAGTGATGGAGGAGGAAGGAGGAGGAACAGAGGAAGGTCAGGAGGAAACTTTGGTTTCCAGGAAGCTACGTTCTGGTTAGCATGTTGTAGTACGGCAATGAATCACCGCGTACTGCCGTATATTACAAGAAGCAGCGTGTAATTCTTTAGTTATTCATCAGCAGGATGTGAGGAAGTGAGGGGGAAACTTTAGCTCCCTGCTCATTTACTCTTTAAGTTACAGTCAAGGTCAAAGAGAGAAAGTTTTCCTGATATCTTCGCTGCTGTTTGGGAACAAAGATGCTGATTTAGATCAGTTTATGCTTTTCCCTGTTCTAGGAGATCAGATGAGGCTTTGTGACATTCAGAAGGCCACTTCAGCAAAAAAAAAAAAAAAAAAAGAGCTGATTACTAAATCTTTCCCTCAAACAACACCAGAGGCTGAGCAAATCAATTTAGGATTGTATTAATGGGGTTTTAACTACCCATGTGCTTCTGTACCCACTGACTTTCAATTCAGTCTTATGAAACGATAACGTCAACTTGATTTTAATTTGTAAAGGGTTTCCTTTCCAAGTATCAGACTTTGCAGCAATTCCTCCTCTTGAGTAAGAGAGGTCAGTTCTTGGCATTGACTTGTTAACTTTGCAGCAATCTCCCAAACTCAGCATGCACATGGTGACAATGGTAAAAAACAAACAAACATTATTTTAACAGGAGGGAGGAAGCCAGCAGAACCACTCTGGGCAGTATTACTTTTAATTATTATTGTTATTATGCCTGCAAACAATACCAAACCTTTTCACTTGTCAAATTAATAACATTGTGTGATTGCAGTTTATTTCTTTTATTTCCTACTGGCTTGACTTTTGTTCTGTATCAATCTGCTGCTGGTCTGATTTATAATTTATGATTTGGTTTGTGTGTGTATGACTGCCATTTTGGTTTTCTATTTACACAACAGCTGTTGGCAAAACATTATTGATGGGTGTTTTTATTGCTTTTCTCTTCAGCATAAATGCAGAATGAGGAGCACTTACCTGTGCCTGCAGGTGTTTTAAAGCACCTGCTTTCTACAAGGGAACACTGTGGGGTCACAGTGACTCAGCACTTCATAGATGGCCACTTTCAGGCTCCACAGTCCTCTGAGATAGACGCTACATCATCTTCCAAACAAGGACTGTCTGTTCTCTGGACGCGCTCCATAACAAAGGAAAACCAGTGCTTTCCTCGTAATGGGCCTGCAGAGCGACGTCCATTCAATGCTGACATTCCCGACACAGCAGTTTGGTTCAGGCTTTGCTTGAAGTTTTTATCATAAGATCAATGCAAAGGTGTGACTATGCATCAAAAATGCCAAGGAGTGTTTAAGAAAGCCAGTTCTCTCAAATAAAATTCTTCCACATTTTCTTGCATTTTGAGTGTAACGTCTACCTACTACATGTCAGTGACTTGTATTTTCTGCTGCACCAATTAAAACTCTCCCTGCCAGCCTGTCTGGGCTTGTAATCCTGCTGCAAGAAGTGAAAAGCAGTGATGCAGCTTATGCAATCTTTGTGTTCTGAAAGAAATTGTCTGATTTATGCGCCAATGATCCCTTTTTTGTGGATCTTACCATCAATCCAAAAACCATTTTCTTTTTTATTTTGGTAACGGAAATCACGAATACAACTATTGTGAGCTGGAAGCCTAAGCAAAACAGAAAATTGAATAAAACGTTGAAAACCTTGTTTTAGGAAAATCAAACTCTTTACAAGCATCTTTCCAGCACCTCCTAAACAAATGGAAACTTTTCTGACTTTTTTAAGATGCTACTTTAAAGTCAGAAATAAAAAAAAAAAAAAACACAAGCCAAAAACTGGAAAAGTAACATTTCACACACTTTTGCTTTAAAAATTCCTCCTCTTCAGGATGGTGACTAACTTTGTTCATTTTCCATACCTTCTTTGAGAAGTTCTCCATGATCCAGCTGTCATCACAGGAATGTCTCATTCTTTCATTGCCCACTCCATCGAGGGACCTAACTCAAGACTTCAAGCTCATTTCATAAAAGAACCAAAGTGAAATGAAAGCGCCGCATCCATTTCATGACCCAGGGGAACCAGCAGCTCCGTTCTGCCTCTCTGCTGGAAACCATATCTGTTTGGATGTGCATGTGTGACCGACAGTGAATGTGTGTCAAAGCTCTTATTGTTGGTTTGAATAGGAGGCAAAGACACATGCACGCATTCTTCTGCACACAGAGGGACTCGGACACCTTGCTCCCTGAGGAATGTCCAATCAGACTGAAAGAAAGAGATCTTAAAGCTGGAGGTGAAATATTTATGGGACGAGGGGAAAATGCTCAGAGTGTGCGGGTTCTGCAGGAGCTCTGGTTGCAGCATAGCTGCAGCGTCATTCCGTGTGTGATTCAGCAGGGAGATACTAGGTCAGGACAGTGAGGGATTACCAGGTGTGACGTCGCCCTCATCTGGTAACACTCTAACATTTTAATCCCTAGCAGATTAACCACTGCTGCTTTTCATTCTGACATTTCTTGCTTTGTCTTTCCTCGCTATCTGTATTTTGGTGCAGTGGATTTTCTTTAGTTTCTACTCAAACACACAGTTATCTTAAAAAAAAACTGTTAGTCTGTCACTGGTTCGAGCGGACTAGGATACAAATATCGTATCATATCTTTATACTTAGATCATAACACGGCATGTAAACACAATATTAAGACCATCTTGTTCAGTGATACTGTGATAAAATGGATGAAATTGTGTGCATTTTCAGATTATCACATGCATAGACAGACAAACCAACGGTCACACGATCTGAGAATCAGCCAAAAAAAGCTGAACAGAGCGTTTGTTGTCATTGTTGAGAAATCTGGTCGGCAGGATTCCTTTCCTCCTCCTGGTCTGCATCAGTGCCGGCATACCGCTGACTAAACCCCCCACACGTTCACAAATACACAGTGACATAACCAGGACTTTATCGGATGTTCAGTTACACAAGTTTTATTATTTTTACAGATTTACTCTCACTATTGTTACATTTATGTCATCATAAGAGCAGCCAAATGTAAACTTAAGTTGCAATATTTAATTTTATGGAGACTTTTTGAAGCCAAAAGTACTAATGGTTGCCGTAATTAGTTTTTTTTGACATATAAAGGGAAATATTACTTATTAATTGTAATTCACTAGCTGTTCCTAACATTAATGAAAAACTGAGTCTCAAACCAAGAACTGAGGTTTTGAAATAATTATTTTTTAATATCCAGACTCCAGGCAAAATGTAAAATAATTCACCACCTTTAAGGAATCACAGCTCAATGTAAGAAACTTCTTATGCTATAAAAGGAAATCTCTTCAAATGTTCTTGTTCTCACAGGAAATAGAACAGAATAAAACATACTTTATTCATCTCCCTGGGAAAGTTGCTTATTGCTGACAAGCTACTTCATCTAAGGTGTTAAATAGTAATAAAACAAATGTAACCATAAGAGTTTATAAGCATATATCACCTGTGAGAGATGTAATTCATCTAACCACATGCTAACCACAGACGGTATGCGACTGTTTATGTGTACTCCTCTTTCTAAAACCCAACATAAACCCTCATATCAGGAAAACCGAGAGTCTAATCAGTGCAGAGCTAACGGAGGCATGTGGTCGCACAGCTGCAGCGTTGACACATTTCCCCACAGCGCTCTGATAATTAGACTGGAGAGCTCTGCTTGGAGGAACAGAACAGCCAATACAAGTTCAAAACAAAGTTAAAATTCTCATATTTACAGCAATGCTTGCAAAAGTAAACTATTTAGTCAAGTCAAATCCAACAAATGTAATTTCGTTGGAATTAAACCAACACAAGAGAAGTAGATAACTATGAAGAGAAGGGAAACGATACATGGTTCTTCAGTTTTACAACAAAATATCTGAAAACTGCTTTGTGTATATATTTAATCTTCCATAATCAGATAATCCTGAATAAAATCTTCTGACTCCTTTAAGAAGTAATGAAATTAAATAACATGCTAATAGAGGTACAACAGAAGGTTAAAAACCAAAACATTACAAGAGCCTAAACATATCAGATATCAAAATCCATTTGAAAAAAATTTGCAAGATTTAAAAACTGATCTTTATATACGCAGTCTGCCAAATGTTACTTTGCACAATTCAGATTTCTTTCTGCGAATCCTTTGAAAACAATGAGTCCTTTCACCATGATTCACTGCTTTCTGAATTTCTAAATCCTAATCATTTAGAAATGTGACAAGAAATTAAAAACGTGAAAAGCGTGATCACTGCATGTGTTTCTACAAACAAACCTCACGTTGAACCATAAAAAGAGAAAAAGTTTTCACAAGTTGGAGGAAAAGCAAATCTAACCTGTAGCAGGTCATGCTAACTATTTGCATGCCCTGCTACATGTGCGTGACGTATAAGAGTAACCAGACAGTCACTCTTATACGTAAAAATCCCCTAATTAGGTGTAGTTCTCTTAACATTGAAAGTTATTTGCACTTTTTCTTTCTTCTGTGTTGTTTCTGGGGAAGTGTTATTACTTCCTGTCCTGTACACTCACATCTCCTGCTTCTGTCGGACCACGGCTGCAATGAGGGCGGCGCCTTTTCCGCTGCCCTCCTCTGACGGCAGGAAGGTCACATCGCAGTGGGGAGCCATGACCCCCACTGTCTCTTTTAGGACCTGTGAGAAACTACAAGCAGCAGCGGAGAGAATAAAGCATTTAGTGATTAATGGATGATTCACACAGCAGCAGCAGCGGCGGCAGCGGCAGCAGCGGCAGCAGCAGCAGCAGCAGCAGCAGCAGCAGCAGCAGCAGCAGCAGCAGCAGCAGCAGCAGCAGCAGCAGCGATAACTCACTGTGGATGCAGTTTATACAGAGCGCCGTCTACGCCCACAGTGGTGCTCAGACGCTCCAGTCCTCGGTCTTCTCGGATTTTATCCACCACTGCCGCCATTCCTGCTCCACACATCTGAGCGGCGCGACGTGACACCGCTCCGCACACCTGCACCACAATCGAAATGCTCATCTTAACTCATAATACCACGACTGCTCAAAACGAAGAAGAAGTTAAAAAAATGGAGACATTCTGTTTCTAAAAATGATCACAGGTAAAGTAAAATCTTCTTACAATAGAAAAGGTCGGCAACATCGGCAATTATTACACCAATTATTTGTTTTTAAATAATCAAAGTTTTTGCTTTGTCTTGCAGGCACCTCATCTATCATGTGACTTTTATTGAAAATCTGATTTTAATTAATTTGTTAAACTTTCCTAAACACAGCAAGCGTTTTCAAACAAAGAGCAACTTAAAGCCTTATTTAATTGTTCACAATTGACTACATTTTGTTCCATTTGTTCCTGTTTTTAAGTTTGGATCTATGATCATTTATACTTTCCTTCCCAACAACACATCTGACTTCTTTGTTTAATTAAAGCAGAGTATGATTCATTCATTGTTGTCTTTTTTGGTCCTTTGAAACCTGACAAACCATTTTGCTGTTAGGACAGACAAACAAAACTCACTGAGAACCATAAATGTCACATGGATCTTTGAAAACAGAAAAGACAAATATCTACTGCAGGAAATTTGTTCTCGTTTTTTTAAAAACCACCATGTTATTTCTGTTTCCAATATTTAAAATAAAGAAAAACATAAAAGTGGATGGATTTTCTTTTTTTTTTTATTCTAGTTGGAAAATGTAGAAAAAAACAGAGCTAAAACATTTTATTGGTACTTTTCATGCCATTATTTTTGGAAGTCCAGTGAAAAAGTGTTTAAACCATACATTTGTTGTTATATCTATATTTTAAAAGGTTTACGGGTGTTTTCTAATTTTTAGTAAACGTTATGACGAGTCATTGTAAAAGGTTGCAGACCCCTGATCAATGATATATCAGATTAATGTTTTAATAATCTTCTCTTATTAAGAATAATCTTCCTCTTCCAGGAGTTAATAAATATGAAACCTATAAAACTTTCACTGACACATTTGAGTGAAGAAGGGAAAGTAGGTGTTAAAAAGTGAAAAATCTTGAACCTATTAGGTTGTTGTTTGTTTTTTTTTATATCAAATATAGGCTTTAAATGTTTTACACATGTTGCAGTTCCCTTTAGAAAACTAGAAAACTATCTCGTACCTCCTTGACAATGATGCTGTCATCGCAGGTGCCGCGCAGCCCCAGCTGCTGCAGAATAGAGCGGACCTGCAGCAGAGCCAAGCGATCGCTATGCAGAGGAAACATAAAGTAGCAAACATTTAAAACTGGAGAAACAAACAACAACAAAAAACAAGCTGGGAATGCACCTAAATATCCCTAAGCCTCTTCTGCTACCTCTCTATTTGTGAGAGATATTTCGTCTCAAATATCCCCGGGGTTTTTAAGGTTTCGGTGACGTGTCCTTTGAACAGGAGGCCTCTTCGGGTCAGATCCAGTAAAACCTGTCTGACGATTTCGCCCAGATACATCCCACTGGTCAGCTTTTCGAACCTGAACACGAAGCAGGAGAAAATAACTTGACTAACGAACACATTCGCACGGAGAAACAGGCTCTGCATGTCTCTGCTGCTGGAAGAACAAGAATAATAAACGAGGAATATTGGATGACCTTTGTTTTCCAGGGTTCACTGAGTGAATGTCCACCTCGGCGTCATAAGGTGTGATGATGTCTTCCAGACAGCGGTCGTCGCCCAGACCGCCCCACTCAGTGTTTATACACATCTTCAGGTCCGACTTCACAGCAGCCTGATGTCACAATAACAAAACCAGAAATTAGGGCTGCATCTAATTATTATTTTAGTAATCGATTATTTGGATGAATATAATCTCTTCATCCCTCTAATTTCCTACAATCTGCCTCTTCACCTCGCTCTCCTCTCCTTCTGACGTCTGCTCATTTGTCTTCAGGATGCCGTTGCTCTGTTCCAGCTTCTCGATGTTCTTCAGTTCTTCCATGTAGCAAAGGTTTGAACCCGTTCCTGAAACACAGAGCGCCAGCTGGTTGCAGTTTAGACATTTTTAACCGTTTCCCAGCAGGAGTGCATCATATGCCACGATGCTCCTTCTTCTATTGGTCAGGTTGAATCCAGAGCTGATGCCTCCCTACTAACCATCATGCTGTCAGAGCCACAGTCCCAGAGAATGTTTTTTTTTTAATCCGTAGAGATTCTCTGTCACGTACCTGCAATCATTCCAACTTCACATTTAGGATCCTCGTAGGCGCAGCTCATCATGGTCCCAACTGTGTCATTGACTAAAGCAACGATGTCCAAGTCAAACTCCTGAAGGAAACCAACACAGATGTGACTGAATTGGTTACGGCTTACAAAAATACTGAAACCTCTGGGATTTTTTATTTTATTTTGACACATAGGATCCAGAAACTTCAAAACATTATTTTGATTTTATAATAGACAGACACAAAGTAGATCTTGATTGTTAAATGGTTTATTGGAAGTGCTGTGCATAAGACTGATATAACATGTGTTCATGAACATGAACGTGTCATTGGTAAATAATGACACTTTCAATGCAAAGTTGAGTTAAAAGTACATTAAAAGAATCACACTTCATGACAACATCCATAGACATTCATGAAGAATGTTTCTGGATGCACCTAAATATCCCTAAATATCCCTAAGTTGTTGTCATGTTTACATGTGTCTTAATGCTGCAATTTAAGCTAAATAATTATTTCACAATATGCAAGAAAAAAAAACTTGTGGCTCTTTCACCAAGTCAAAGAGCCACATTTCTCTCACAATATCAAGTTAAAATAACTAATTATTTTAATTTAGAATAATTTAAATTTTTGTTTCAAATTTCTGATCTGGTAATAAATTTAAACATCACAGTAATTTCAGCTCAGAAACATTTAGTGTGAACAAAACATTATCCTCAAGCTTTGCAAACTTAATAAAACACAGGAGTCAGATCACTTCCATCTCCGGACACAGAAACATGCCGCCAAGCATTCTGGGAAACAGCTCCCACTGCTGTCTTTTTCTTCTTTCAGTCTTTTAAGCGTTAACCTAAAAACTCTAGTTTATTCAACTCTTAATATAAAAGTTAGCACAGCTTACTACTGTATTTATCTTTAACTTTTAGGATCAAAAATCTAAAACTCACTCAATTTATTAGACTTCAAGAGTAGAAGATAGTTGACACTAAATGTGGCTGAAATGTTTTAGCCTTTTAAATGAGTAAATTATTTATTATTTGGACTCACGTTGCGTCTTTTGATGGCCTCTCTGAGCATGCTCACAACATCTTCTCCGACACAGTCTGTAGCCTTAAAGCCTTTGGTCCAGCTCACCAATGTGCCCTACAAAGATACACATTCAAAGCATTGATCTGTTTGCATAGACAGTTTAAATAGCAAAATAATGCTTGAAGTTTTTTTCTTGTTTTTTTAAAGAAAGTGACCTACTGTATCAATGCCTGACTGCTGACAGGGGAAAGAGAAGGTGAATCCCGCAGGAAGGCGAACTTTCTTCAGCCCCATGTAGTCCAGGAAGTCACAAACACACTGAGCCAAGTGGTCAAACAACTGAAAGAAAGAGATTTGACAGATCACTGAACTGGATTTTAACTTCTACTGGAACTTTTTTAGACAAGGTGATATATGAGTCTATTTCTCTGCAGTTATTTTGTTTGCATGGCGGTAAAAGGCTTGCCTTACCTCCTCTCCAGTTCCCTGCATTATCTCCAATGGAATGGTGTAAATCTTATGGTAAAGTCGACATTTTTGTCTTTTAAATCGCACAAGCATAGCTCTGAAGTTCGTTCCTCCCAGATCCAAGGCAAGGTATTTCCCACGCTCTGAAAAACAAAAGAATCTGATGAGGACTGAAATGTTTGGTACTAGAAATGAACTGGGCGTTGCTTGGAGAAGGTGGGATGTCGGGGTGAAGTCGAGTTTAGTTTCACACCTGTGCCGTCTGGTGTGTGGTACACGAAAGAGGGAAGCATTTTAATGGTGCAGCCTTTGCTCTTCAGCCCAGCCTCCAGGCCTTCCCTCATCCTGGACTTCACCAGCTGGAGCTTCTCTTGGTTCAGAGTGAACAGAGACAGAGCTTCATCCACCTGCAGGAACGGAGAAACACACGTGACGTCACGCTCGGCATAGCCCCGCCCACTCTGCCACGACGGTCCTCAAAACCAGCAATGCGCTGAAAACAGACGTCTGTAACCTAAAACGGCTTCTATTTCTTTGATTTCACTTTAAACTGGTCACAGGGTGCTGTGCTGCACAAACAGACAAGGATGCAGACCCAACCTGTCATTTTATTCTAACTTTTAATGGGAGAAAATATGGCGGCGACGGGGAGCAGCCGTTATTAGTAATATGTCTGTCTGCCGTCGATATAATCGTAGATTTGCAGTAAACACTTTTTACAAAGCAAGATTACCTTGTAATACCTTGTAAGTATGATAATAAACATATTACGTATCGAATTATGGAGAAGCTAAGTGTATGACCGTTAGTAACCATGGAGACGGTGGCACCGTCATGTAGCCTAGCATGTGTGGAACAAACCCGGATAGCGTCTCGTCTTCTGTACGTTTCTAAGGCTTCTCCGGTGTGAAGGGTTTATGAAATACTGATATGACTCATGTGGTGTGAATAAAGTATTGGTCGGTTTCTATGCCAACTACTTAACACTGTTATAAATACAGGACCGCCGTCTATGACTATGAGCCTCAATCAGGTGTGTGACGTTCACAGACAAATTAGCTCGACGCGAACAAGCAGATCCATGAATAAACTGGCAAAAACACTTTGGAAAACAATTTCAGCTGCTCTGTTCAACACTCCCTTCCTGCACGTCCGACGTCCATCATGGCGCCTCGAATGACCATGTGACGCAGTTCCAAAAGCTCAATACCATGGAGGGTGGGGTTTTTGGTTCACCTGCGAAGAAAACGAACACAGACACCCAAATCTGATCTGATCGAGGAGTCTGACCTTTCGCCTCTGTGAGGTCAGACGCTGGGCGACCGCTGCCACGAGCGCAGCGCCTTTGCTGCTGCCGCTCTCCGAGAGGACGAACCTGACCTGGCAATCAGGGAGCAACCGCCTCACCACCTTATGGAGGCGCTTAGGATACCTGAAGAAGTGTGAAAGTGTGTGAGTGAAGCAGCGACACACCACCCTGTCTGTGAAGCATGGTGATGGCAGCATCATGCTGCAGGGATACATGGTCCAGGACTGGAGCTCTTGTAGCTAATTTGCTCTCCACCAATCAAAACGCAAACGATTCTCAGGACTTTTTGTTCAGCAGAAAGTAGATACTTACTCCACTGCACATGCATATAATCATATAATTTATTTTCATGTTCTTCAGGGTCTTCTTTCTAATGCCATAAAAAAAAGTGACGTAAAGCTTGTAGACAACTGATAAAAAAAACTACAAATGGGTCACAAAACGGGCAATAAAGGAAGCCCTTAAAATTATATAACAAAGGGGTTAAATGCAGCAAAAACATGGCAAAAGACATAAATAATAAACTTTCTGTATGAGTTGTGATAAGAATGGCTTGTTGTTTCAGAATTTAATCAGGTCCCAGACTGGCTTGAGAATAAGTATTTTCTGTGCTTTTGTCCTATATTATCCATCTAGTGTGATTTCTGTCCATGACGACTTACTGTGGGTGTGTTTTGTACACAGTGCCATCGACGCCGACTGTGATTCTCAGTCCTCTCAGGTTCCGGTTCTGCCTGATCCGGGTTAATATGGCCGCCAGCGCCGCCGCCACCAGATTCGAGGACCTGAAGGACACAATGGTGCTGACTTGCTGAACAGCGATGCAGTCGTCAGGTGAGGGGGACAAATGCAGGTGAGTCAGGATTTCCTTGGTGTTTTTCAGACCGTTTCTGTACCTAAAGAAGAAAAACAAAACACATTATTAGGGTTCGGACAGTTTTCAGATATTGTGAAGCAGAAATATGAAGTGGGCTCACTCCTCCATCGCTGCCACATCTGCAGTGGTTATCTTCCCTTTGGTCCTCAGAGCATCTGACACATGCCCATCAAACAGCAGTCCCAGTTTAGCCATCTTCAACACGACCAGCCTCACCAGTTCACCCAGGTACATCCCACTGACCATCTTCTCAAATCTACAAAGAAAAAGCATTTGGGGAAAAGGTATGAAAAGAGTTTCGGACGAGTCTGCGACGAAGAGTCACGTCGTACAAGAAGAAACAGAGAAGTGTTTTGTCTAACGTTTGTTTTCCGGGGTTGAGGGAGGCGGCATCGACGTCCCTGTCAAAGTCAGTGACGAAATCGTCCAACGCCCCGTCGTCTCCGAACGCGCCCCACTCGGTGTTCACGCACATCCGGCCCTCGTCTCCCTGAACCAGGTCGATGTGACGCAGCTCCTCCATGTAGCAGGCGTTGGTGCCGGTTCCTATACACACAAACAACACACATCACACCGAGCATATACACACAAACACACACATCACACCGAGCATATACACACAAAGACGCGCGTTTCTCTACGTCACTGGAGCTTTTTCATACTTTTCACATTGCAACCTCATGTTTCACTGCAAGTTGATGTGGTTTCATGTGATGAAATAAAATCAAAAAGTGTTCCGTTTGATAAGGGCGATGAAATAGTACATGATTTCAAAATCTGAAACATGTGCCCTCTTTAACTCTGCTGCCTCCAATTTAAATCTAGTTCAATGTACTCCCAATAGTAAATGAAGTCCATCTGTGTGTAATTTATTCTCATTATAAACGCAGCTGTTCTGTGACTCATAGTGGAGGCAGCATCATGCTGTGGGGAAGCTGCACCGCAAAAAAGTCTCTAATTTACAGTAAAATAGAGGGAGCTGTTGGGGCCAGAACTTTACAGTATTTATACGGATTTTACCACATAAATACGGCAAAATATTTATATTTTATTTTACATATACCATATTTATACTTGATATATAAATATGGTAAATATGTATAGGGTAAAATCTGTATTTATATATATTTAAACAGAATATTTACCTGTATGGTGAATATTTTCACCTAGAATTATGGTAAAATTTATGATAAAGAATAAAACTGTATTTATATCAATTTTACCATGTATAAATATGGTAAAATATTAATATTTATATATATCATAAAACTATGGTAAATATTTATTGATGGGGAGATGAAAGGAGCTTCAAACATTGGAGTCCTCGAGGAAAACCTCTTCAATGCATTAATCCATAAAGACCTTCACATTCACCTTCCAGCAATGACCCCAGACATACACCTGGATTTACTGTGGACATGTTTAGGTCAAAGCATGTACCTCCAATTTGACTGAGTTTGAGTTATTTTGCAAAAACATGCCTCATGAATGTATGTACATATAATACTTCACAATTATGGACATCTTTGCGATGGTCAATCTCATCAAACAAAACACATTTAAGTTTGTAGCTCTAACAGGACCAAATGTGAATGTGAAAAGGTAAAGACACTTTAGCAAGAAAATGTGAAAACTATTTTTTTTACTAACAGCGTAATATCAACAATGGCCACTAGAGGGAGTCAGTGGATTCCTGAGTGTCTTTATTTTGTAACCAAACAACCTATAAATTATTTTAACGCAATTATTATTTACCTTCTCTTCTTATTGCTAATATAAATGTTTTTATTTATAGATTAAATGAAACAGATAAAAAACAGATTGATACACTTTGCTTTTATATTTTGGACCTGAGATTAAAATCCTGACGTGCTTTTGGAAATAAAAATATTTTTCAACCTTTTATAATGTTTATTATAATCAGCCCACAACAAAACGTGATGATATAATTTGTATTGAAATTATAAGAATACTGGGCATATTTTACAACATTTGAAAGGTATCGGCTGAAACGATGTGGATGTTCGTCGTACCGATAATGAGTCCCACTTCACAGCACTGGTCATCGAACCCACAGGTCATCATGGTCGCCACGGTGTCATTAACCACTGCCAAGATGTCTACATCCATATCCTGTGGCGCGTAGCAGAGAAAAACATTAAGACACAAGCTGCATGATGGAGGATGACGTGAGGAAAACAACGTCATTAAATGTTGCGGTGGATTCTTGTACCCCAGTTCTGTCAATGGCCTGCCTGAGGGACTGGACCACATCTTTCCCCTGAAGGCCGCGAACTTTGTAGTTTTTACACCAGCTTAGCAACAATCCCTGCAGAGCAGAAACGGTAAACGAGGGACGAACGCGGCGGAGTCGTCACAAAGCAGATTTCTGTGGATGGAGGACATCCTACCTGATCCAAACTGGGGTGCTCACATGGGAAGGAGAAAGTAAAGGCTAGCGGATGCTTTTTCTCTGGACTCATGTTCTTTTCATGCAGGAAATCCTTCAGAGACTCTGAGACATGGTCAAATAACTACAGATGAGAAACCAGACAAAGGAGAGGAAAGAAAAAACTCAATTCATGTTCTGTTTGCAACCCGACCAGCATTATTATTTTCATTTTACCTCAACAGCTCTCCCTTCATGCAGCTCCTTTGGTATTGGGTAAGTCTTCTCCTCCATCTCCACTCCTCCCTTCTTAATCCCTTCATCCTCTCTGACTTTAACTCTGAGAACCTTAAACTTGGAGCCTCCGAGATCCAGAGCCACAAACTGTCCTTTCTCTGCAGGCGTGAACAGAAACCGAGACAACATAAAGTCCATCCCCTTCCTTCTGCAATCCACAGTTGAGTTACTTAGTTTATTTATGTGGAGACGTTTAACCTGATCCGTCGGGAGTGGAGCGGACATGAGTCGGCAGCATCTTCACAGCTGCAGCGGCCAGACTCTCTGCCGAAAGTCCTTTCTTCATCTCAGCCAGGAAACGGTTTGAGATGTCGACGAGCTGCTCATCCTGCAGACGCATCGCGTGCAGGAACCTGTCCACCTGCACGGAGAAATCCAGGACGTGAGCTCCTCTGGCTTTCTTCACACAAAACTGGAAGCGTCGTTTTGTGTGCATTTTGAGCCTGACCTTTTTTCTTTTAATACATTACAAATATGTTTGCAGCATTTTCTAACAAATATAACGCACACAAAATATAATTACTAAACTAAAAAATGTGGTTTTAAAGGTAAGCATGAAGCTGTGGAAGAACCAGAGACCCAAACTGCTGGTTGCCGTGGCGATTTATTCACGACTACTTCGATGAATATCAAGAACTTGGAGTGAAATAAAAATGCAAGAAAAAACTTAAGAGATAAAACAGGATAAAGACGTGTACATAGATTAAAATGAAGATTGTATTAGATGTCAAGTATTTAAGAAAACGTACTTTAGCGCACATTTATTTGGAGACGTAACTCGTTGAAATCTGACTTTTTTCTTGACTTTATGAAACCGTATCTCGGTTATTACTAATGCTATCGCTGCTTGATTTAAACACGTGCATCTTCACAGGGAGTGTCGGTACTTTGTCCCTGTAAGACCAGCAGTTAAATGACTGTGACAGTGTGTGTGTGTGTGTGTGTGTGTGTGTGTGTGTGTGTGTGTGTGTGTGTGTGTGAGAGAGAGACAGAGAGAAACACAGAGAGAGAGAGATGTTAATTATTAAGGACCAATGGTGACACAGTAACTCATGATTATAGCACCATATTACTTTGTCATAGTGCAACTTTATGTCTAGTTTATTAACTTTAGTAGAGTGGCATGTAAAGTAGCTTTAATAGCAATATTTGTAATTTTAGAAATAGTTTTTTGTCATTTCTTTTCAGAAAAAAATTCTGAAAACCAAGACAGAACTGCAACAATTCATGACTACTTCGAATAATTTGAATGAAAGCGTTAGATAATTATTACACAGCATCAAGTTGTAAATAAACCAAACAAAATACATGAAGTCTTCCGAGCCTCTCAGAAGAAGCTCCTACCTTCTTAGTCGGATCCTCCTGAAGTTTGGAGAAGAAGAACGAGACGAGATGAACGGCCAACATCTTTACGCTCCAAACAGGAAGCACAGAGACTGAGGGTTCGTCTGCGAGTCTGTGCACCTGTCAGACTAAAATACAGAAATCTGTTCAATGTTATCTCTAAATATCCTGAGACGTGATCAACCTCTGCACCAACTCAATGATTAACAAGCCAAACCCCCCATCATCATCATCGTCACACGTGGTCCATCCCTCCTCCTTTTGCTTCACTGAGTCATAATGGAGTAAAGTTTATTAGTGCATTGTTTTCACCTGCTAGATGCAACTTTATTCAAATTTAAGCAGAGATTTTTCTCAGAATATCATTTGAAATATAAA
The DNA here is from genome assembly GCA_911649635.1 of Poeciliopsis gracilis. Lineage (NCBI taxonomy): Eukaryota > Metazoa > Chordata > Actinopteri > Cyprinodontiformes > Poeciliidae > Poeciliopsis > Poeciliopsis gracilis. The sequence goes on along the minus strand of CAJVRI010001179.1, from coordinate 12,471,112 downwards.
GAAATTGAGTGAAATAACATGGATTGATGATAGATTCATATTGAGATATCCTAGAAAAATGCAAATGTTTTAAACACATTTTTATTGGCAAAACTCTTCTCATATGTACAGACATGAAAAATACAGAATTTCACCTTTACAATGAAACAAAGTCTCATTATTTTAGCTCAAACCAATCTGCAGTGATGGATAAATTCACATATCGAAGGTAACAACTTTTATGCCACTGATTTCTTGCGTTGCAGCAAAATCCTTCCTTAGCTACACAGGAAAGTTTGTTTTCTGGGATTTTAGGTCATTCAGGTTGCAAAATTAACTCAGCTGCTGGGAGTTAACAAGTTATTTGAGTTCACCCATTTGGAGCGAATATTAAGCGAATAAATAGTGTGGATATATTCAACAGCCCATAAATCTCCCCGACTCTCGTCCCAGTCCAAATGTGCAGAAGCAAAACCTGCTGTTGTGTGCATCCAGTCAGTCCGGATTCAGAGTTTCCACAAATCGTTCATGTAGAAATTCCAGCGTTTTCCAGACTCAACTTCCCAGAGTTTCCGGTTCTACTTGCACTTCAAAATTAAAATCTAACCAAGTACTTTTGTCTAGTTTCTAATGTCTGAGCACATGTAAAATAACACTAACTAACTTAAAAGTACATTTTCAGCAAGATATAGAGGCTTTATAAAAATAAGTACTTATCTATTGGCAGATAATTTGTACAAGGAAACATTTCTTGACAAATCTGCCAATGAAACTAAAACTTTTTCATCAATAATAAGGAATTATTTACTTAAAACAAGTGAAAAGTCACTTGAAGTTAGTTTAGTCTTATTTCAAGTGTACTGAGATATTTGCACTAGAAACTAGACCAAAGTCTTTGCTCTAGTTTGCAATGAGTCCAAATGAGAAAGAAACAAAATGAAAGGACGACATGGAAGGAAAGATGGAAATGAATGAAAAGTATAGATAGAAGAAAAGAAAGTAAGGAAAGAAAGGAGAAAATAAAGAACAAATGAATCTGGGAATGAAGTCTGGTTTTGCAGGCATTTTTCTAAACGTATATTTTCATCTCCATAAGCAGTAATTCATGATTAGCAACCGCTAACGTTTAACGGTTCTGAGTCTTTTATTTCTTGTTCTTTCTTTTCCCTTTGATGCTCTTGTTATTAAGCTCTTCATTGAGTGAACTTTGACCCCCGCCTTCCTGCCTCAGGCTCTTCGACCACTCCCTCTGCAGCTGTTTGAGCAGGTCAGGAGACAACAGTCCATCTTTCACCAGGCGGCTCGCCAGAGAATTCTCCGTCGTCCCTGCCAAGCTTCTCTGACCTCTGCTTCTGCTTCTGCTGCCGGCGGCAGCTGCAGCGTTTTGCGGCGAGTGGCTCTGCGGCTGCAGCGGGTCGCTGAGGTTCGGGTCACTGGCTCGGATCAGATGGGTGATGTTTCGGACGCCCTGCTGGATGGTGTCGTCCAGTACTTGCTGGATGTCTCGGATGGCGGCCGTGTCTGGAAACATATCCATGAAACGGTAGCTACGGAAAGCCGGAGAAAGGATAAGATCTGTGAGCGTTCGGAAACTAAATCCAGGCAGAGAGACTCGTGTGAAGAAGGTGGATCACCTTAACCAGAGGTACAGATCCAGAACGTCATGCACAGCTTCTAGGTGGACCAGGTCCTTGATGTTTCTGGGTGCAGCCAGAGGCCAGCCGATGTGGCGGCAGACCCAGTTAAACGTCAGAGGCTCGTCTCGACTGAACTGACGCGCAAACTGCAACGTTAACCAGGTTTGAATGAGAAACGCAAAGCTGTGCAGGACAGAGGAGGTCATTAAAGATGCAGTTTGTTTTTCTATTCAACAGGAAGTTGTTACATTATTCTGCGCTGATTGGTAATGACACAGCAGCAACAGTGCTCTAAATCCCAAAGGTTGAATCAAGACTTTCATTTTGGAGATTTGTCAGGATATGACCATAAACGTTTAGCACTACGACTATAAAAACATTTACTTTACAACGTCCAGGTTAATATTCCTCACTGAACCGTCACGAATCTGATCCATCCCTCCTGTGTGTAACTTTTCCTCTTACCTTTAAGAAGGAGGTGCAGACAAAAGGCTGCTTTTTATTAATGGGCGCAGTACAGAAGACGTAGCGCGACCTCAGGTTGAGTGGAATATGTTGAATCATGTCGGCCAGAAACTTGAAGTCGTCGATGTTGCAGACGAAATACAGACCGTCCACCTGAGAGAGGCTGACGAATATGTCCTGAAAAACAAGGACACAAAACAAAACTGTGCTAAAGCGTTGAGGAACGATTTCCTTAGCATTGATCAGAACTTATAACACGTTTTTAAACCAGGTTGAATCATTTTACATGATCAATCTCGAACAAAAGTTTTGCTAAATCCCAACTATTTTGCTTTTAATGAATTAAGATTTGTTATTTGAAAAGTTTATTTGCAGGATTAAGCAATTTGAAAACAAACAATAAAACTTCAAGCTTCTAATTTACATTTGAAAGGAGTTACTGTTGGCAATATACTGACACCTAGTGGGACAAAGTGGAAATTGCAACCACTTGAACTCCAGCTAACACTTGGCAAATTATATATATATTAGCTTCTGAACTTTATGTTTTATTGCTTAAGTTATGGGTAATTTTATATTCTGAGCAGCACTTTGAGTAACCATAGCTGTTTTTAAAGACTCTGACTTGATCTAGAAATGTTGGATTTGTGGCACCTGTGTTATTTTACCTGAGATGGTTTTTTTTTATATTTTCAAGATTAAAACGTCCAACTCCTGTAAAACCTGCGTCTGGTTCCGACGGATCAAATAGAGGCCTCTCTTAAATATTTTATTGGTTTTTAACAGAGACATGCTTCTAAAGATCGACTATAATTTTTATTAAGTCTAGAAATTTTAACACTTGGAAACAATGCAGCCAAAACAAACAAACAAAAAAAAACATCCTCTTTTCAGTGTTACAGTAACATTTATCTGATTTTTATTAAACTAAAAAAAGAGAATTAAAGACGAGGTTGTTGGTTTGATGCACTTTAAAGAAAAAGTCAATTAAATATGAATTATTTTAGTGTTAGACCAGGTAGAATTATAGCTATTTAGAGAGAACTAAGAGAAACCGCAGCTAATAAAATATTATAATACTTCTGTGATTAGTTTAACCTCTAAAATATCAAAATGTAGACGTGAGAGCAGGACTGGGTTCGTTGCTTTACTCACTACAAGGTTGGAGAGCGTAGCGTCAGGGAGCTGATAGGCAAACATTTCTATCTGCTCTGCAGTGGGATGGAGACCTGCAGTCTGAGGGAAACGAGGTTTTAAAACATGGACTCACGGCGTGATGCACTCTGACTCTACTGTTGGTGAGACCAGTGAGCGTGTGTGAAATAACCACCTCTATGGGATCAACCGAATGGCTGAGGATTTCCTTCAGGACAGGCAGGTCGTCTCGGTGCATGGTCGTGACCTCTCCCTCTTTAAACACGGAGGAAAATCTGCAACAGCGAGAAAACAGACAGTGAGTTCATCCCGACAAAGAGGAGGGCCGTTTTCCACATGTCCAAAATGAGGAAATAGTCCAACAGAAGCAAAACGGACCTCCCTGCTCGACCTGCGATCTGCAGCGCCTGCGATGTGCTGATGGTCTCCATCTGCTTCTCTCCTTTCTCATTAATGTTGGGCTTCACCAGGGAGTTAAAGATGATGCGTTTTATACTCCTGGACAGCATTGAAGGAGGTTAACAGACAAAACAAAGAAAAGTAGGTGAGTTGTTTCCCTTGCTTTGACTCCAGTTCTTGATTTCATCTAAATTTGTGTTTAAATTGCACATAAATACAAATCAACTGCATTTAAATAGATCACAAACACCTCAGATGGTATAATTGAAATTCCCTCTGGTTTTCACAAAAGCTGTTTTCTGTTTGCATTTAAAAAGAAACACTTTAATGGTTCAAAACTGACTACATGTCACTTACAGGTTGAGGCCCATGCCGATAGCATCTGTAGCAACCAGGATCTTACAGGGGTCATCAGGGTCATTGAACTTCTTGGCCTGCGACAGTTTAGTGCCTGCAGTTCACAGTAAAGTTCAAACATGTAGCACGCAATAATAATAATAATGATAATAACAACAACATTAAACAAACAAATCTTAAAAACAGAACAATAAAATGTAACTCCAGGAGTGAAAATGCCTGATTTCTATACGCATACACTGCATCTTTAAAGATAAATTTGTATATTTCAAACATTTTTAACCTGTTCTGAAACTTTACATCTCTGAACTGATTGTCTTTATAAAGTCTGATACACAAAATTACTATTTTATTACTTCATCACATTAAATAAAGTATTCACGGGTTTTTAAAGGACTAATTAGCTCAATACAATTTGAAATAAACCTTATTTTGACATGCTTCAATAAAGATGCCAGCATTCAACATAAATGCATGTTTATGTATTTTTGATCCATGTTAGATGAACTATTTTCTAACTTGAAATCACACAAAGCTTCCTGTAATATTTAAAGGCTTGGAATCTGAAACACTAAAACAACAAGTCAAAGAAAAAAGGAGAAAAAGACAAACAACTAGCGAGCCAAAAATCTGGTAGTTTATTTTATATCCAGACAAATGCCTTTGTCAGACACATCCCTTCTTAAACATTTAAAACACTAACATGTAAACAAATCAAATTTATGTTTTCTTTTTGATAGATATTGACCAGCTCATATGTACCTCACTATGACACTCACCTGGAGGTAAACTACCATAAATTACGGCACATTCTTGCCCTCTGGCCTCGATCTGTCGGCTTAAAGAGTAGATGTCGTTTTTACTGAAGCACACGATGCAGTCTCCTGGCCTCAGCTGGTCCAACGTCTCCACAGCGTGATCCAGGACCGAGAACGGAGTCAGGCGTTTGTAGGTGTGGACCTGCGGAGAGACGGGACGACGCGGAGGAAGGGTCAGGCGGTGAAACCGACTCCGACGGGTCGAAACCAGCGTCAGGAAGAAACGTGTCACAGTACAGGCGTTTCATACAACTTTATTGGCAATGTTGGTAATTAATGATTCACTTTTTTTTTGTTTGTTTTAAATATCTGAAATAGTGACAAACTGGTGCTGCGATCTTTCTTGTTTTCATTCCACATTTTATTTTTGAGCAGTTATGAGGCGCAGTTATAAACTTAAACTGCGTCTGCAGCAGATACTCAAGCTGTTGCTAGGTGACCGAAGTTGGGGGGGCGGGGACTTGAAACCCAGCATGTTGTTGCTAGGTAACCAGAGAGAATGAGTTGATTCCACCAACCTTTATTTCCAACCAATAACAAATAACATAGAGAATCTTTAACACACTGACAAATATCACAATCCTTTGATAAAAATAAAGAATAACCAAAGATATCACAATGTTGGTGTTGACGTATTGCAATTTTCAAAGTGAAATAAAGGTTCAGCAGCTAAAGGTTTCCACAGCCTACATCCTCCAGAATATTGAATATTCTATCAAATGTACTATCTATTGATATTGATTACTATATCTGTTGTCTATCACAATATATTGTTTTCAGTCTCACCTCCACCTCCTCTCCGGTCGTGTACATCAACTCCCGGATGAAGTCCACAGCTGCCGCTTCTCCACACACGTGGATTTCCTCGGCGCACAAACCTACACAAACAAAAATGTAAAATACTTTACGGATCCCAAAGGGAACTTAAATAACCCAGGGCAGGGTGACCAGAGACCGATCACAGCATGAGAGAGAGAGAGAGAGAGAGAGAGAGTAGAAAGGTTTAGCTTCTGTTTAAATGTTGCAAACCGAGTAGAGCTCTGGTCCAGGCCCAGCCTCTGGAGGGATCTCTGATCATCTGAATTTCATCGATTACAGCCACCTCATCTACACACACAGAGCAGAAAATAAAACATTAAGCAACGGCTAATCCACACTTACAAACAGTGTTTACAGATATAATTACATCAGCCCAAAGGAAACCACATTCTATAACTCAATATTAATAATTGAATAAAAGAAAAATAGAAATTGCTTTCATTTTATAATTTTTCAATACTTGTTTAAGGTTAAAAGACAGAAATCAGACAAATGTTTTGAAAGGAGAACAAAAATTCTAACAGTTATAATAATCGAACAATAAATCATCACATTCTCCTTCAACGCCTACTTACAAGGTGTGTTGACGCTGCACATCTCAATGGTGCACGCCACGTGTCCAGCTGCTCGGCCCTCTGGGTCTACGAAGGTCCGCTCCTCCCCGGTAACCAGGTCACACGGCACACCCTGCAGCACAGACACACGTACAGCACCAACAGCCGTTAGTATCAAACGTCACCATCAGAATGTGTAAACGCACGCAAAGGAAGCTGAAATATTCTTTGGAGACACTTTTGTTGTTGTGCAAGCTTTCAAGGCAACCTGTGAAACTTCCTACAACACATTAGCATCGAATAAAACAAGTTAGCAGGCAAAACCTGGAAACTCTGGTCGGGTTGCTAGGTAACGAGACAGTGCCTGCTGATTATTTATGATTTTATATTGGGAAAGATTTTTAAATGGCTCATTCTCCAGACACCAAAAGACATTAAGTTATTGCCAGAAAATAACTGAGTGTTTTTATAAGTGCTTGGACTCTTTCTAGAGGCTTAGAGACTCAAATGGGAGCAGAAAAACAAAGATTACTGTTTGAATCGTTCTTCTACTACTTAATGTTTCTGTAACATCCGTTAAATGAACATGCAACGCATGCAGACGTCTCCACTTGGGAGATGTCTGCACGTGTTAGGGTTAACATTTAGATTTTAGCTAAATGTTTCCACTAAGATTTTATACGTGAAATAGAGCCAACGCTTCAAATAAACAGTTTTTTAACTGTGATGGAATAAAATAAAAAATGGACGCACAGCGCTGTTGCTCTTCTCAAAGATTTCGTGGGCGAGAAGTTTCAGGGGACCGCAGTAGACCCCAGACTTAGCCGCCAGGTAGCGCTGGATTGCATGGTAGGTTTTCCCGCTGTTAGTGGGTCCAGAGTGAAAGATCACCTTCCTCTGGATGGCTCGGGCCTCAGGGTACCTGGTATAAACACAGAACATTCAGCTCTTTAACTAGTGTAACTTTCTGGATTTGATGTGATGAACCAAGCAGTAGAGCATCATTTGGATGTGGAAAGAAAATGATACATGGTCTCCAAAATGTGCGCCGCTTGTTGCATGTATTTCCATTCAACCACCCTTTTTTCAGAACAGTCTTTTGCTGCAATTTTAGCTGCAAGCCTGTAGAATATGTTGCCACAGACATTTGGATGCACTGTTCTTTAGAAAATACCACAAACTAAGTTGGTCTGAATGGAGAGGATCAGTGGACTTTGAATTTCCAGGCCTTAACAAAAATCCTCAGTTGGATTTTAACCCCAATTCCAGCAAAATAAAACCTGCTTAGGGGTGCAGTTGTTATACCTTTTCAAAATGAACATGTTTCAATAAATATCTATTGTAAGAAATCTGTGGTCATTTTAAAAAAGCAGCCAATTATTTCTATTTTTCAGTTTTAAGATAATGAAAAAAAAACACAACAAATACATTTCCTTCTGTTGGACGTTGATATTTGTGGAAATGTGTGTAAAAAAGCAAATAGCCGACGAGAAGAAATATTTCTGGTACTTTATGTGCTATTCTGTGGGAAAAATTAAATGCAATTATTGCATGAAAAACAAAAAAAGCAGCTAAAACGTCCATCATATTCATTTAGAGACATTGTGGAAAGCAAAAAGAGCCTCTTGCAGCTGTTGATGTTTAGCTGGTTATTATTTAACCAGTGGTCTACGTGGAATGATAGCTGAAATGTTCACCAGTATGCTGGGCCTCTGAGGTCGGATATCTTTCTCAGGTCATCCATGCAGTCCAGCATGGGGAAGATTTGTTTGGCATGACGCATGAAGTATGGGTAGATGTCATCGATATGACCTGGGGAGAAGAAGAAGACGAGATGTGATGAATGTAAACGTTATTCTAATGAATTAGTGGAAGCCTGAGGCGGCGCACCCGCGTTGCAGCAGATGTCACTGAGGATGATGTGCAGATCAGCGGGGAGGGACGTCATCTCCAGAGCGTACTTCCTGAAGCTGATGAAGGCTTGGTGGAACAGACGAGCTGTTTGTTCGCACAAAAATGACTTGATCACAAAAGGTGAATGAACGTCAACATGAAGAGAAGTGCAAAGACATTCACACCCAGAAAATGTTCATATTTATTGCTACTTTATTACTTAATTTCTTACATGGGGATTAACAATTTAAATAAACTCCAGTTTGTCTTTAGAAGCTATCCAATTGGTAAATAGGTCCACTTGTGCGTTAATTAATCTAAATATACATGCAGCCACTTTGTTGAGAACAATAGTAAACAAACATCATGAAGGCCAAGGAGCACAAAGTTGTGGAGAAGTTTAAAGCAGGATTAGATTATGAAATATTCCAGATTAAATGGTTGAACGTTTTTTCAAAGACCTGCATATTAATCTTTAGAGGTTGGTGAGTTTGTAATCTCACCATCCAGGCCGTGGTCTGCTGCCAACTTCTGCATCTCTTTTTTTTTGTAAAACTTGTTCAAGACTTTCAGCAGCTCATCTGAAAATCGCAGGGGAAGAAAAGCAGATATTAGCACCGGTTAGATCAAGTGATCTCCGTTGTTAGTCAGCAGATTATCCCTCCAAAACAAAGAGGAAACTGTGCATCACTTTTGTCCAGCGGTTGGGTCAGTTCTGCTCCCACGGTCCCGTCAGCCGGGTCGTCTGTCTTCAGCGAGACGGGGACAAACAGCGAGGTGTCCGGAGCCTTGGGGGGGACGCTTTTAGAGGAAACATTTCTGCAGCAAACCGCGGAACCAGGCGGCGGGTGCTGGAGCAACAGCCTAGAACCAGAAATCACTCTGCACCCGCCTGTGACGGGGTGAGCAGTCCTGGGGTTAAAGTGGCGTGGAAGCCGCGAAAACACAAAGTACACGGTGCGGCTCGCTGACATTACTGCGGGCGGATATGTAACCGAGCTCCGGCAGGTTCTCTGGACCTTTCTTGAAGTAGCTATTACCGCTCCATGCTGTTAAACTGCGCGAAACAGTTAGCTCACGCAACAAACCCCAGCAAAGGACGGTCAACACATTCCTGCTATTACCGGCGTGGTACAGGACCGCTCTGCCGACAGATATGCCTGTATAAAAAGTTTCAACGAAATTGTTCAATTTTATATTTTCGAAAACAATATTTTAGAAGTCTATTTTAACGTAATATTCTAATATTACGTAATTACATTTTATTTAAAAATACGCCAGTTGGTGGGCATTCTACAAATACACAAATGAGGCATATACAAGGACACCCTTGAAGCTGATGTCGAAGATCGCTTATCAAACTCAGAAGAAGGTCTCGGTAGATATTTATAAGTTACATTTAATTTTTTAATTCATTTTTTAATTAAATTGGAAATGTGTTTTAGTTTAAATGCAGTTATTTACGCATTTAAAAATATATACGTTAAGATAAAAATTCTATAATATATTTAATCAAATGAATACCGAAAGTATTTAATGAATTGTGTTACTTTTGGCTCTGAAAGTAATTTGTTTCAGTTTCTTGAATATGAAAAATGGGGGCTTCTCTAAGTATGGACTTTTTTTTTTTTTTTTTTTTACTAGACGTTCATGCATCTTTTTAGACTTACAGAAGAAAAATACCTCCATAATGTTGGAAAATTCTAATTTAAGTCAGTTTCAAATTATGACTGGCTACTTGACATCAATAAAGCATCGAGGCATATACAGAATAAAAGTTTTTGTATTAAAATTAGTTTAATCATTTCCAAATTTTTAGACTGCGAAAAAGACAAAAACAAGGTTTTTCAAACTACCGTAAGTTCAGTATAAATCTGCTTTATTCATGATTTTAGCTATATATATTTGAGTTTGGTGTATAGAATATATGCACACACATCCCATACACACAGTCACACAATGACATAAACATGCAGAAAACAAAGAGGCAGAGACTGTTGGCTTTGAAGTGTTTTTGACCGTAAAGAAAACCCAACAAATTCTGATCAAAAGGAAAAAAAAAAACCTAAATTCTTTTTCAATAAATTACAGTTTCCACACAAGACACAGATTACATGATCAAAACTAGAATATAAGGACAGTGAAAACCTGAACTTTAGATTTGTCTGTTCAAACTAATTGAAAAAGAATGCAACACCAAACATAAGAAGCAAAAATAAATAAACATATAAAGCTGACTTAAAATGTGTAGCGAAAAAGAAAAAGACTCAGAAAACCTGAGGTGAAGTTGTTCCTTGAGTGATGACAACTTTCAGGAAACATGCCCCTTCAACACAAAGTACAGCACTGAAGAGCAAAGTGCAAACTGTCCACAGTTCAGAGCTGGAGGCAGAAATCACATGGGACTGGTAACAGTGTCATTAAAGCAAGACCTAAACCACAGGTCTGAGCATCACAGTGGAACATTGTTGCATTTACAGTATATGGAAAGCACATCCCTTCCTGTGGTTACAACAGAAGCCATAAACCGTTTATTACGATATCATTCTGGATATATCGAACCGGTGGGTTCAAAAAGCTTTAACCCCTGAAGACTAACAGGATCAGCAAATATACAGGCTGATCCTTCTGGCTAGCAGCGATGCAGCAACAACAGAGTCGTGTTTTCCAGGTAAAAGTGGAAGGATGCGCTACTTCAGCTTCTATCTGTGAGCTGTTGAAATGAAAAGGAAAATGTTTCACACTGAGGGACTGGTCAGCTGACAGAAAAAATGTGAACGCAAAGGACGAATATCACATTGTGGTCACTGAATGCCTTCATTCTAATTAAATAGGAATTTACAGAATTTCAGCAACGAAATTAAAACCCCATCATTCACCAAACACACCCTGAAATGCTTTTTCATTTTTAACAATATGAGCAAACCAATCCCACCACAGCAGATATACAGTATTTCAGTCATAAACAGGGCTGAGAAGGATCGAAGACGACGTTGTGCAAAGACTTTGACATGTCATAACCTTTAAATTAATTTACACAAGTTCCTGCCTGACAAGACACTTTTTAGCGACATGTGAATTGATCTTAGCAAGAGTAAAATGCTTTCTCTTCTATATCTGTAGTGCTTTTTGACAGTCAAACAAAAAACCTGCAGATTATTTGAACTAAATAAATCACCTTATGATAATTCATTTTTAAAAGATATGAAGCTCTGAACGGCAACCAGAGTCACATTAAGGTGGAGTTATGCTTTTCTTAAAGTGAGAACTATAGTGTGGGTTTTATGTCGTTGTGGACACTTATTGCACTTGACTCCCCAATTAAAGCAGAACTTCTGTAAACCGCTGTAACATCTTCGTAGTGATAAACCCTCTCCACTATGACATCCTGGACTCTCCAGCTCAGTGAACGGCAGCTCACAGTCAGGTAGTGTACATAAATGCAGAGCGTAATTGTCGCCTTGTCCCGTCTTTCAAGCCTTTCGTTCTCAGAGCAGCTCATGCAGACTCTTCGAAGCGTTACTTTTATGTAAAGTGTGCAGAAATGTGTGAGAGAAAGTCCAGAAGCTCTTGATTCAGAAGAAGCACTGCAGTGGTCTGCAGCCATCTTCTCCTCCTCCTTTCTTTTTGCATTCAGCAGACTGAGACTGTATGGCTTCATGTATGTGTGCTTGCTCGGTGTATTTATAGTCCAGAGGAGCCAGAATTAACTCGGCCGTCTTTTCCAATCGGGCTGCTCGTCACGTTAGCTTTAACATTCGACAGCAGACTTGTGTTGTTGCATTTGTGTGCATCTGATGGTGTGTTTCAGCTCGAGTTGAGAGTGCGATGGGGGCAACTCGCATCCCAAGCTGTGACGTGGTGAGCAGGGTTTGTGGGGAAAAGGGAAGTCTGAGGATTACTCAGATTACTAATGTGTATTTGTGTTGGGAGACATTTCTCAGTCCATGGAGAGAGCAGGGTCAGCCCTCACACCTCTGGCTGTTCTGCAGGAAGGAGCTGTGATGCGTTTGCGTGAGTTTTCAGTTTTTCCTCGGGTGTGACCTTCACATCTCCGGCTGCTCTGCGGAGACCGGCTGGCTTCTGGGCTCGGGTGACTCGTAGCGCTGGTGGAAGTTTCTTTTCCTCAGCTTCTCTGGAGCTTTTCTCCACAAAACAATCTCCTACACACAAAAGTAGAGGACCAGAGTTAATGGCGCATAGTTTCACCAAACTAAATCAAGTTTAGAACTTTAATTTAAAAAGTGACAAAAAGCAAAATACTGCAGCTGAAAAGTCAAAGGAAACGCTTCTAAATCGTATTCAAGATGTTGCTGCACCTGTAGTGCCACTCTGAGAAATAACAGATCTCAACTTTAACTAGGTTTACAGCTAAGATCAATTGATTCTGAAGGGTTTGTATGTCTGTTGTAAAAGTTTTAGGATTTTTCTTTGCACACTCAGAAAAATCGGCAGTCATGTTCATAGACGACTCTTATGAAAAAACGGTTTCAATTTGAAAATTTATCATTTTTGTAAACTGATGATCATTTTTTTAGATTAAACCCTAAAAGTTTAAAGCAGTAGACGAAGACAAGCTGCACAAATATCTGAGAATGTGTGACTCCTTCTGCCATCAAGTAACTTTCTTCTCAGCTGCCTTAAGCTACATTTTTAAAACACTTTTCTCCACTTTGGACATGGAAATTAGTACAACTAAAACTAACAAGCCTGAACATAATTGAAAAGAAGTAAAAATGCAAAAAATAAAATAAATAAAAAAAAGTAATTATGATAAATGTTCTTGAACAGTTGACAGTTTGTTGACATGAACTCATGAACTCTTGTGTGTCCAATTATAATTTGCTGGTTTTACACAGAGATCAGTGTTTTATGAGTAATTAGATGATGTACCAAATCATCACATGATTAAAAAAAAGCTAATGATTCTCACAAACTAAAAATACGTTGAGACAAGGATTAACAAAATATCCTGTGCAAAAAGTTTGAGTCGTACAACATTAGGACATTTCTCCAAAACTGATGTCAAACTGAGGAGTGAAATCTGAACCATTAACCTTTTAAATAAAGTATGAAAACAGCATTTTTTTTTTTCATAGCAGTAATTAGGCTAAAAAACTCTAAATTTATATCCAAATATTTAAAGTCAGCTTTTGGTCTTTGCTTATTTCTGCGTATTAGAAATGATGTATCCATGTGAATTACCTGTTGTTTAAAGTATCTCCTGTCCTCCTCATCCACCAGCACCAGATTGAGAAAGTAGCGAACAGAGAACTTCTTATTAACGTCCCTCATGGTGGCCGTTAAGTCATATCCTGGTAAAAGCAGAGCCAGCGATAAGCCAACACCATAAAGACGGTGATTTATAGTTGCACCAAAGCCTTGAATGCATACCATCGCATGCTTTGGAAGGAGCAAGGACTTACCAGCCAGGAAGAGTCTGATTGGGATCGATTCTCCTTTAACTGGAGCGCCGTCCATGATCTCATACTTTGCAACCGTTTCCGTCTCGGTTGTAGTGCTCGGACCTGAAAGAGACAAAAACAAGCTAATTAACCAATTAAGTCTTGGTATTAATTGTTGCGCGTTGATTGAGTTTTTTTTATTTGTTACGTGCTGTTGTTCTGGGTTCATACCGATGCCTGTTATCTCCTTCTTGATGAGCTGCAGCTCCATGTGCTGGATTTTAATCCTGACCAAGAGGAAGTAAATCTTCCCAACTATCACGTCCTTCAGGTGGTATCTAGCAGACAAAGCAAAGAAATGAGCTCAAACTCAATGGAAAATCAGAATGTTTCATTAGGAAGTTGGAACGTGAAGTCATCTTTCTGACTTGGATTTGTTGTATTCAAACTCGATGTGAAGACAGTCCTCGATGCCGACCTCCATCTTAATGGAGTTGTTTACGTCTGGATAAGTGGCCAGCTGGTGAACAATTAACTCGTATTCCTTTACTAAGTCAGACAGACGGCGGACTATTGTCACCCGGAGGAAATATCTGTGAGAAAAACACAACAAAACATTAGACCTCAACATCCTAAATTTTTACTAAACCAGATTAAAGTCATGAATGCAGAAGCAGGTATGACATTCATAACTATAGTTTATAGTCTTGATTGATTTTATCCTCTCTCCATTGCAATATTTCTGTATTTGTAGCAACAACGATCAAAGTGATGATAAAAAATATATTGTTTTTTTAGGTAATTTATTTGTAAGTAAAATTTATACATTATCTAACAGGTTACTCCAGCAAAACAGTTTCAGTCAACAGCACAATAACTGCATTCAATCATATTTTCAAAATTAAAAATGATCCCAAACATTTATCCAGTCTTGGGGGGGTTGCAGAAATCAGTAAGATTCTTATTTTTAAGATAAATCACAATTCTCATCACATTTCTCCTCAGTGATAAAAAAAAATACACAAAAAACCCCAAATAGAGACAAATGCATTTATAATGATGCAAATTCTCTCTACTTCCCATAAGGAACTATTTTCACAACACTATAATTCAGTCCTAGTAACTACTTCAACTCTGTTGAGCCAGAAGGAAAAACACACAGAGCTATACTTTCAGATCCCAGTATAAATCACACCAATAGTTACTTGTCCTCTGAGCAGTCCCCCCCCCCCCCCACCCCCTCCTCTTGCTGCTGCTTTTCAGCAGAACAACACAGCAAGGTAACCTTGAACAATGTTCCCACAAACTGCAGGTTGAGCTGGGTAGTTTTACATTTGCATACCTGCAAAGTAAAAAATACACAACAATCAAAACATGAGCTGCAGCCCAGGTGTTGCTGGCGTACCTTAGCTTGACGTTTGCTCCGGTGTAGGACTCATAAGGCTTCTCCACCTGCATGAACTCAAAGTCGTAGCTTCTGTTCTGGGTTAGCTCTCCAGGCAAGGCCAGCTCTTTCACCAAGTCCACAAACTCGTGGGTGTTGCTCTTGTCAGAGAACAGCTCTGAGACAACGGAGGAAGGATGATTAGTGATTGATTATTGCTTACATATGATGCATTTATAGTTTCACTTCATTAGTTTTCATTCTCCACTGAAGGGAAGAATAAATCTGGTCATAGAGAATCACCTGTAAGAGTGAACAACTGTGTCAAACATGGCTTTTTTGAATGAAGCTTTCCAAATGTTTTGCATACATTTACAACTTAAAATACGTTATCTTACCTATACGTTGATGGAAATTAGTGAGACTTATCCTGTTAATCTTGACTGCAGTTAGCTTCTGCACACTTTAATTGTTTGTTTACTGAAAATATTTTACAACCTCACTGCGCTGAAAGCCTCCTGCTGCAAATTTATCTACTGCACTACTGTAAATGTGTCGATACAGATCACATTTATAATGCTTTAGCTGTCTGATAAACTCACAAAACAGATGGGAAACGTGTGCAACCTGAGTCAATACAACTCGAAGCACATCGTAATGAAACAATTCCTCCTGCCAACATGGAGAAAATATGGCTTAATTGAAAACAAAGCTGAAAAAGGATGCGCAGAGTACAACTATGATATGCAGGACAATAAAAAAAACAAAAAAACTTAAATTAGCATTACATCAATATTTAGTGTTCAGATTCAGTGTGATCTGTCTGAGTGTTTGTGCACAGGGTGAGGAGGATTTAACAGGACGGCACATGACGACCGCATGCCTTCATAAACCTTTCGTCCACATGACGACATGTGAACCAACCGCTGCGGCACGGAAGCACAGGTCAAGAATGAAGTCGAAACCTTACATCTCACCCAGAACACAGTAAACCGGCAACAGCATGATGTGGATTATAAATCAGACCCAGCTGGCTCACCTATCTGTCCGACAAACTCGATGCGGATCCCCTGATGCTCCAGCCGCTTCCCTCCCTGCTTCACATTTAGATTCACCTGCAGAGGGAAAATTAATTGCGTCGACGTTTATTAATAGCTACACGCTGTCAGTGTTTGGTGCCATATTCCTATTCCAGGAGTATTGGACACTCCAAAGAGAAAAAATGTCCTTTGTTTTATTGTGCACTGATTGTTCAGCATTAAGTTCTCAATTTAAAATCACAACAATTTAACAAATTATCTGAAATGATCCATTTAATTTTTTTGTCTAAAACAACATAAAGAATCAATGATATAGATTAAATATTAGAGATGACAGAACACAAGCAATGATCCATAAAAATGAAATAAATTATATATAAGAAAAAAGAAAATAAACTAAAATATGTTCTTACTCTGGCTGTAAACATTTGAGTTAAAACTGGCCTAAAAAACAAACTCAGGCATTTGTATCAGAATTTAAAAGTTTAAATTCCTTAAATCAATTATGTGTTTGTAAGGACAGTTTACTGCTGATTAAAATCAACCAGATTTTTAAAGTCTCAATTTAAACATTCTAATTTAGAAACAATCCCATAATGTTAGTCAATTCAAGGTTGGTCACTAAATTAGATTAAAAAAAAACCCCAACAAAAAACAAACTATTTTCGCCCAAAAGGTCCAAATAAAGTAAATCCTAAATAAAACTGTTGAATTTCCAGCTTGGATATGACATTCGTTGTGAATATGTGCTATGTAAATAAACAGAATTTAAAAGATCAAACCTTTGACCCTGTTCAAATATCCGGAGGCCTTTAACCTTTAACCCTTGACTATGTTTTCATGTTGTTTTTACAGTGAGATTTGATTATTTTCTGTCTCTTTTTCAACCACTGTTTTTTGCCTTTTGGGCTTTGCACTGTATTTTTCACCTTCATTGTACCGCTGCAGTTTTATTTATTAGTTCAATTTGATTTAATGACTTAATAGGGATTATAACTACTACATTTTAGCATTTGCAATTCCTGAAAAATACATAACTCCAGTCAAATACAAGGGTTACAAAAAAAATGGCAGCAAACTGATTATGTTTCACAAGTATGAAGTGAAAATGGGAATGAATCTTGCTCACAAGGACCAGATTTACCTTTCCAGACACCGACTCTCCGTCATAGAATAGGTAGTGTTTCTCCACTTTTCCATCTTCCGTCTTTAACTCAGCGGTTTTTCTGTTCTCTGCATCATTCAGCACCACATCTATCTCGCATACCGGCCCAAACAATCCTCCCAGGAAACTCTGGGAACAAAGAAACCGCATCACATGAGAGATGTGCCACAGATATTGTGTTAACACCAAAATTGTGGAGAAACAATTTTTAATGACAGTTTTTGGCTTCTTAAATGCACATTGTGCCTTTTTCACCAGTTGTAAGGCTTACATTTACAGCAGGAGGATTTGTTTACACACTATATTACTGTGGGATGTGGGAATAATAAGTTTCTGTGCTTTAAAGCCAAAGTCCCCAAACTGCTAAACCAGACTGAAGCATAATAGCAGCCTTTGATGTTGCCACAACAACCCCAATGACCACCAGCTGCACTGACACATGCTGCAGCATGCAGGAGCTGAACATGTTGAAGAATGAGCTCAGTCACCAGGATGTCAGTCAGCTGCACAGGAGGAATCAATGAACAGAAAAACTTTACACTGCAGCCACTGAGAAGTCACAACACAGGCACATTTTTTCACGATCGACGGAGATTATTGATTTATTGGAAGGAATTTAAAGGGCTGCTGCAGTTCTTCAGAGTGCATGTGACACTTCAACTTCACATTCCAGAGAGCTAACCAGGACACATTACCAAAACTCACTTGCTGCACCTACATACAAATTAAGCACGCATGAATAAAGCTGCTAAACATTAATGGTTGAGAGGACCGTTTTAAAACGCTGCTAAGTAGTTAGAAAGCTAAAACATGTCAGAAAAACGGCTCAATACTGATGCTAATTAGCCCAACCCTGAAAGATTATCCCAAACAGACTTTTATTTCTGCTGCCCAGTTCACTTCACAGGCCCATGCGGTGTTGAGGTGCTTTTAATCTTTATCTAAAAGTAAAAGAACTTCAACGCATCGTCAGCGATGTCTTGGTTTTTACACTCACCATCTCGCCGTCTTGCCAGTTGAAGCTAACTGCTAGCCTCCCTCCGTTTAGCCTGACGGTCTGCAGGGAGAGGAAGGGAGGGGGGCGGTTGGCGTAGTAACAGGTTTCCCGTCACGTGACCTGCGTTGTGCGCGTGTGGGCGGAGTCAGTGGAACGTTGTCAGAAGTAAGAGTCGCACGACTGAGATATTTTTACTGAGGTAAAGGTAAAAAGTAGCTGTCCAAGAAATTACTCAAGTAAGACTAAAAACGTATTTGGTTATATTAGTAATATAGATTTGTTAATATTTAAAAATTACATCATAAGATGGGCCAAAATATAAAGTTAAGTGGAAATGTTGGTATTTTAAGGATGAGAATTACAATGATTTCTATAAATAACACAAAATAACAAAATCAGGCAGAATAATTGTTTCCCATGTCAGTTTCTTTCAATAAAAAACTTATAAAACTTTAACAAAAATTGCAAGTGTGTGTCTGGTGATTTTTTTAAAGTGGTGGAAATTAAATGTACTGAATAAATTAATTTGTGGACTTCACATAAACACAGAATGTGGTGCAGGAACTCCCCAAGAAAATAAGTTTAATTTCCAAGACAACTTTGTTTTGAAGGAAGAGCTGAAATTGAGAAACTTGCAAAATTATAACAAATTATGTATTAATAGGAACCCTAATAACTTAATGTTATATTAAACTTTTTAGTTTAATCCCAAATCCTCAAATGATCTTTCAGTGTTGACCACAAATACCTTACACAGCAATGAAATCTACAAGTGATCCGTCTGAACAATAATAGTTTAGAGAACTAAAAAGTTCCCACAAACCTTTTCGATCCACTAATCAATACGTTTTGATCGGCTGTGTCAAACGTAAGAGCACTGAAGAAATTATAGAAACCATCATAATTTAAAACACCTTTTTATAAAAAGACATTACACAGTTTTAAGCAGGTTTTATTGAATCGCTTATCAATTGAAATTATGCCAAATGCACATTAAGCAATGTGAAATAAATGGAAACAATATTGCTGAGATGTAGGCATAAACATTGTATAAATTTCAAGCTCGTTTACATCGTAAACCCTTTTCATTTTCTCTTAGGGGTTTGTGTCCACAGGGTTTGCTCTCTCTGGATATTTTGAAATGCCCTCCTGGTCAGGGTGAAATAAAATGAAATAAATAAGTTTTCACTGTGGCCTGTTATTCCAAAGACGGCCTGAAAATGTGCAATGGAGTGAAGAAAGTCTCATGTTATTGCACTAGCATTGTCATGATTTAAATGCTGGTTTTATTTACACTACAAACCATGGTAAATTCTTTCGTTTTTTTTTAAAAATCAAAAAACTAGGAAGCACAGCTTAGACGTTATCAAATTTACACTGACTGGCAAACTATATTGGCTTTTTTAAAAAAAAAAAAAACAGCAGCCATTTTTTTTAGCAAAGAAAATAAATTCTCATGATAATAAAAATAATCTTTTACTCAAATAACCCATTTGCATCTGTGAGTTCCTCCTCTCTCCAGCAGGTGGCGATCTTCTGTTACGGTTTCTATCTAGCTGAGGAGTTAACAATGGCTGACTTTCCTGTCCCGTCTATATTTTCAGCAGGCTGTCTTCTTCCAGGTCCTGCTTTGTCGGCTTCGCCTCTTCAACGAGAAAACTGCCAGGGAACAACCTCTTCATGCCCCGCACCTTTCCAACTACAAATACAAGAAGATAAACACGTCAGAGGCCAGCAGAGTAACCAAGAAATGTACTCAAAAAGAAAAGTAGCACTACTTCAACATAGTTTTACTCAAGTAAAAGTAAAAAAGTGTCCATCCAAGAAATTTCTCTAATAAGAGTAAAAATGTGTTTGTTACTGAGTAACTGATCAAATGATCAATTAATTAATATTTGAAAATTACATAAACAGACAATTCAAAATCATGATGACAAAAAAATAATAATAATTTTCGATTGTAACAGAATCAGGCAAAATAATTTTTTTTCCCCCCACATCAGTTTCTTTCAATAAAAAACTTGTGAAACTAAAAACTACAGCTGTGTGTCTGGAGAATTTTTGGATAAAACATCTTTGTTTCACATTCAATGGGTAAAAAGTCCAGAAACTTTACTCATCTAAGAGTAAAGATACTTCATAATAAAGTTACTCAAGTAAAAGTGAGAAAAAACTGTAAACAAGCGACATATTTAGGAAAGTCACAATAATCAATAAATCACATAATAAATTAAAACAAATTCGTCATTTCTCTCTTTTCTCTCTATTTCTACCAAAAACTGTTTGACTGAAATCTTCAGACGGGCAATTTTGTTTTCAGAGACTTAATAATTCATTTGATTTTTACTCATTTACTCATATATTTAAAATGTCTCACGGTTCCTGCATTAAACAATCATTAGAATTATTGGTCTTTGAATAATATTTAAATTTTGTCGCAGTAACTTCTGGAACAGAAAATGTCATCGTGACAGGCCTAATAATCGAAACCTTTACAGAAATAAAATACCTTTGGGTTGAACCGAGTCTGTCCAGGATTCGCCGGAGCCTGTCTCACTTTCAGCTGCTTTGGGTTCATCAGCGGCGCTCCAGTAATCTGTGGCAGAGCCTTCATAAGCAGAGCCTTCTTCTTCTGGGACGAACCAAGGGGACTCCCCGTCTTCGCTCCTCATCGGCGTCTCATCCTCGTCCCCCTGAGGATCCTCGCGAGGCGGACTCTCGTCCTCCACTGGTTCTGCGTCTCTGCAAGACAGAATGTTGGTGAAAATGTTAGGTTTGTTCTCAAGCCTGAAAGAGACCAAAAGAAATAACTTTATGTTTCTTTAAGGCAGGTCACACCATCCTGGCTCCCCTGCTCTCATCATCAGTACTATTTCCTGTGCTTCCCATTTTGCAGAAGCACCACCCAAGTTATTTTTGCCTTCGTTGGGCGGCTGTAGGTGAAAGGGGAGGACACAGGTCGGAAACGTTTAGTGGCTTTTCAGAGCTTCAAATGAAAATACTTGTTTTTTTTCATGTTATTTTAGGATAAAATGTGAATACAGTGTTGTCAAAATCAAGTTTTGTCCTTTATGTTGGAAAAATGGGTTTTATTAGTGCAGGTTTTTCTGATATCACCCTCTTTTTATGCTTTGATTTCAATTAATTAACTTTTTTGTGTGTGTTTTACTCTGGATATTCTTGTCTGATTAAAAAAAATAGTTAGATCTGGAATATTTCACTATAAAAACAAATCACAAATTGTGATGCTGGTTTAGTTTCTTGAAAGACAAAACCTCCTGTTCTCATTGTTTGCTTTAACCTGTGGATTTCAGTCCCTAATTTAGCAATTTAGCAACATCTGGACATTGGTAAATGGTTGAGATATTTGACCAGAAATAAATACGTCCCACATGGCAAAGGTAAGGCAGATGTCTCTATGCAGCTGTTGCTGCTCATGCTTAAAAAATTTGCCAATGTTGGGACATACGCAGCAATGAAACAATAGACCAGAAGCAGAGGCCCATGAAGCGTTGCAGCCCACTTCCTCCAAACATTTCCTCTGACTTCCTGTTCAAAGTTAGCTGAGAAGCCGCGGAGGGCTGAGGCGCTGACAGGCTCCCAATATCATGGCGGTCAGAGAAGATTCTGACACCCAAGAACAAGAGCAACCTTCAGTTTTCTAGGAAAAGCTAGTTAAAAAGAAGCTGATGCTCTCTGCTCACTTCCTGACCTGTAATCTGATTTTACGTTTCAGAGGAACTTCTGTTGATAATGTTGGCATTTAAGGCGATCAGAGTTACTGGCACAGAAATCATCCAAAGCTAAGTAATAAAACTGCAGAAACCTAAATGACGTACGGGGGAAGTGCTTGTCTTATTTTTAGAGTGATGTTAGATTCCTAAATGTCACTTGGTCTCTCATGACTGTAAATAAGCATCATTGAAAAATGTTTTCTTTTCACAGCCTGCACCTCTGAGAAATAAATCCAGAACCTCAACTGGACAAAATGCAGTTTGTGCTTCTTGTTTTTGACAAGCTTTCTTATTTAAAATGCAAAACCACTATAAGAAAAAGAATGGCGGTTAAGAGGAACTCGTATAGAGGAAACTGTGGGTTCAGATCAAGATCGATCAATCGTTAAAAACAAACGTGAGAGAATTGCACGGCATTTCTGAAGCTCAGGCAAGCAAACCAATTCCACTTTTAAACATCCAAAAGGCGTTTTCTTTAGTTTGGATGAAATAAAAATGAATTCCTTCACATGTAAGATCTGCTAGCCACAGAGGATGTCATGAACTGCTCTGTGTAAAATGCAAACGAGCTCCATCCTAACAAAATAAAACGCAAAATAAAATATTTAAAGTTTTGAAGACTGACTTGTCTGTGAAAGGTTTTTATAAACGTTGATGCTAAGGAAGTCACAAAATGCTACGTCTCTTAGCAGGTTAGCATTTTGCAACACCAAAGCAATACTTTAGGGAGGAGAGAATGCCCTCTGAAGGCTTCCTACAGAAATCAATAAGTCTCGCCGCAGATTCTCAATTGGACTTTGACTGGGCCGATCTAGCACATGGATATTTGGTCCAAACCGTTCCATGGTGGTTCCGACTGTATAATTATGGTTGTCTTTTGCACTGTCGTGTATTTAACTCCATCTATTTTCACAATAAACCTGGCCAGCCTCCTTGTCCCTGCTAACGAACGTGATCTGCCCTGCATGATGCTGCCACCGCCATGTTTGACAGGTAAAGTCTTATTTTTCCACACGGTGCATGCAAGTCTCATTTCATCAGAGGATCTTGCTTGAAATGCCAGCATAACAAAAAGCTCCTGATAGATTTCCTTTGTTTAATTATTGCTTTATCGACAGAATTACCCGCCTCAGAAGTTGATCTTTGTGATCGCAACATATCAAAGTGCAAAGAGAAATTAAAGGATTATGGATACGTTTTTAGATCATTTTAGTTCTTGCGATCTGAAAGGACGTGACAAGTTTTTAGATCAAAATGTTGCCTTCTTATGTCATGACTCATCCTACAATTATCAAATGATCGTCCAACACAGCAACAGATAATAACATTACAACTTAACGATGAGTGTATGTCGTCTAGACTGGAAAAAAAACATCAGATATGAAACATTAAAGTAAGTCATAAAATGAGAGCATTTGCAACCACAATGCCGTGCAGCAGAGAGATTGCTTCAGCTTCTGAACTGATGCAAGAGTTCAGTTTGCCTTCAGCAAAGTAAGTCCCTTTATTACAACGACACACTTAAAAATTAGACAACAAAATGACCACAAATAAATCTGCAGCCTTTATGTTGCTTTGCAGCAGTGAAAGAAGGCATATCTTTAATTTTGTAAAGATATGTCTTGATGGCGAGTGAAGATTAGAAAAATACAGCATGAAACTTTCCAGACACATAATAATCTAGGAATTATCCCTCTTGGCCAAAAACGTTTTAGTATAAAGGGAATTAAAAAAGCTTCAGCTTCCATGAATAAACTACAAACTTTTTAAATTGTTGTTGTTTCTCTACAGCTCTCCCCTCTCTGGCTTTCTGCCTGTCTCTTTCTTCAGCCATCCACGTTGTCCTCTATTTTTGCCTTTCTTGGCCATGAACCTCACACTTAAATCCACTGTCGTGCAGAGATCACGCACACACACACACACACACACACACACACACACACACACACACACACACACCCACACACACACACACACACACACACACACAGTCAGATCAGACTGAGTGAAGAGTGTGTTAACCAAGGCAAAAGATTCAATGCAGCGTCAGCATTTCTGCTTTTTGATTTGGTGACTTTCCCCCCACTTGGTTAATTTACTTCCTTAAAGACATTGATTCTCTTTTCTTCTACTCACAGGCTGTCTGCCTCGGACGCCGGCAGCTTGGACGGGAGCTCTGGACTCCACGGCATCTCAGGGCTCTGCTGGGTCACGCAGTTGGCCCGGCCGTCCTCAGGATTACATCTCAGAAACTTATAAACGGCCGTCCTCGGCGCTCCTACGAAACATCAAGCAAATTCACAGACGTTCAGATTGAAAACGTTTAAATACGCAACCTCACTTTAGCCGGTTGGGCCGTTTCATTTTTGGAGTATTTCAGGAGATTACAACATTATTCTGCAACATGATGAAAAAAAGAAGTGGGGGGGGGACGACTTTATTGAATCTCTTAAGTTATATTTTAGAAGAGGAAGTCATCTCAGCTTTTTCTCAACACGTTGCTGCAAGACGCTCGTGTTGCTCCTCGGTTGGTGAAACCAGTTCTGTTATAAGTTGCACAGCCTTTAAAAGTTTCGTCGCTACGATAACGGCCAGACTGCGAGCCTGTGCACCGAAATGATGCACAAATCATTGATTCAGGTCTGTTAGCGATTTATGCAAGCTTTGTGGCTCTTGAGAAATCTTCGGCATGGATGAGGCAAACCTGATGAAAAAAGGATTTCACATGAAAGTGTGTGCAAATGTTTCGCAACACACCGATGCTGCTACCAAAGGTGTGTGAAGCCCGAGGCAACGTTTAATTTGGTGCCTGGATTCGATCACAGAACCTCTTTAAGCTCAGCTCACGCTGTTCATGCTTGATCGTTTCTTCCCACATTGCACTTTTTATGTCCCTTTTTATATTCTTGTTTTTATGCTGGCGTCTTTGTGATTTTAAAGTGTTTTATAGGTGCTATGTAAATAGATTTTACTGACTTTACTTGCAGTCATAGTAAGGATATGATGCTGTACGACCCTAATAGAAGATTCTGAGTTAGTTTAGTTGGATGATAATCTGAATTTTCTTTTGTTTTTTTCCCCCAAAGTGAGCTTGTTTAAAAGGAAATCAAAACTGAAACCAACGAGAACGGTCGTCAGTCGAACTGTATTATCGAATATAATGAATTCGTTAACTGTTTATCTCAATTAAATGACTGAAACACGACCAAAAACGCTTACAAAACGGTTTGTTTACAGGTACAAAACGGAGGTAAGAAGGAACGAAACAAGAGGGCAGTTTGTGTGCATATTGGCAAAAGGGTGAAATAAGTGACATTACATTAAATACAAAGTATTTTCTCAATACATATAGCAGAAACTAACCCACAAGTAATAGACTGGCTGTAAAATACAAATTATAGTAATTTAGGCAGAAGCAGGAGCAAAGTTTGCTTATATTTTAATAAGTCAGGTTCACCTCATGTTTGGACATTTTAAGTTGCAGATTATTGAGAAAATTACTTTTAATTGATTATTTATCAAATATTAGAAAATGAGAAATAATATATATATTATATATAATTTTTATTTATTTTGTTATTGACATTACAAGTAAAAAACATTTCCAGCAAATAAAATGGAATTTTTATTTTTTTTCGTTTTCTGTGGAAATAAAAGTGAATAAATATTTAGTCTCACTTTACATCAACTTCCTGTGACGTGACAAAACTCTCCAGCATGATAAATAACATCTACTGGGTTTTTTTGTTGTTTTTTTCCCCCTCACTGGGTTTCCATTGTCCAGCCTGGGAGGCCTGAAGATGTTCCTGTTTCACATCTTCAACATCATCTGAACCAAAAACCTGCGTCGGAAATGAAAACGTGTCTTCTGTTTCCGTCTGAACGCCGTCGACATATTTTCGCCTAATTTGTGAAATGAAGCCATCGTGGAGCAACAGCAGTGGGAGTGCTGGGTTTTGGATCGTAAACCGACTCGCAGTCATTTACTGGAATCCAATTATGCTTGCGCAAATACTGCGTTACGACAGAATCAAAGCAGTTCGACTTTTTGGGGTTTTTTGTTGTTTTTTTTGTCACTAAAGGACCCCCATACTTCTACGTGAAGTTGTTAATATTTGCTTCATGATGTGTAAATTCAGATTAAATCAAATTAAAAGTGCGCATACTTATAGTTTACAGCCCAAATTGCTCCCCCCCAAAAAAGGAGCAGCCCTCTCTTCTTTCTGCGCCCTAAAGAGCCGCTAAAAACCATTAAAGGTCTCACCTTTTCCCTCATGCAGGGCGAGGCAGGCCACGGCGAGGAGAAGAATCACTTTCATCCTGGAGTTCCAAAGTTCTTCCCTCCCAAAACAACAACAACAACAAACCCCCAACACGGTGGAAATGCGCTCCTGTCTGAGACGAAGCCTCTGCGTAGTGAGGAGCAGAAGCGTAAACTGCGCGAAGCGCTTCAGGCTGACAAATTCCCCGTGAAAGCAGCAGCTCGGCCCACCGAGTGCGTCATGGTTTCCTGGAGTCTTCTTCTTGTTCAGAGCGCAGGCAGTGGAAACTTCTGCCTTTAGATAACACGAGTTGAGGAAGCCCATAGAGATAAGAGGCCAAGATTCAATCTGCGTGGTTTTTCTTCTTCTGCATGACAACAGGAAGGGGAGAGGAAGCGACGACTGGGCTTAATTAGCTGCCCGACTCCTTCAGTTGTGGATTCAGGACTTCTGGACAGTTCAAATGTTGACTGTCTTCATTTACACGGCCAGAGTTGTAAAAAAACAAACAAACAAACAAAACAAAAAAACTTCTTTACTCTTTTTGCTTTTAGTTTCTGCAGCGTCAGAAGGATTTGACAGGAAATAGAGGCAGATATTTAATTAAATTAGTCAAAACTTCACCATCAGCTGACGTCACTGCTGGGCAGGAAACCCACGCAGCTCCTTCTTTCCTGTAATTCACACTTACAGAGGTGGGAATTAAAACTATTTCTATTTGGAAAATTTTTCATTTTTTTTAATATCACCTTCTTACATAATGCTGATGACGTGTCAGCTTCTGGCTGCTAGTTCACGATATATGTCAAAGAGATTCACTGTTTTTGTTGGGTGACATGATGGAGAGATCAAAACAAATCATCCAAGAAGGGAATAAATCTGAGCGATAGCTCTTTGTCTCACAGATTAATGAGTGTTTGTGTGAAAGGTGCAACCTAAACAAAAGCAAAGTATGGAGGGAAGATTCTCCCGGCAGCTGGAAAGTTCCTGTGTCCAGTCTTGGACCTTCGTGGACTGAAAGGCCCATCAGGGAGGAAGAAGCAATCTAAAATCCACCCAACGGATTTCTGCACATGTGTCCGGTTGTTTTTTGATTCAACAAAACAAATGAAGTGTTTGGGCTCAATGACCTTCATTACATGTGGAGAAAAAAAAAACAAAAAAACATCCTACTTGAAAACCGTCGCAGCTGTGAAGTAAAGGAGTGGCAGCATCATGCTGAAAAGGAAACGGATGATGTCATCAGCATGATGTTCTTGATGTGACCACATGACAAATAGGCAGGAAGTTAAAGCTCGGGCACAACTGAGTCATCTACAGAGTCGGTGGTACAAAAATAATCAGATTAGTAAAAACAACAGAGTGAATATTCTGAATGGCCATCACTTTAACCTATTGATAAATTGAAGGAGGGGCTGAAGGTGATCAACTCAATCAGCTCTGTCAGGATTAATGGGCCAAAAACAACAGAAACTTTTGTGGAAGAAAACCCAAATCATAAAACTTCTGGACCTTTTTTTGCTCATTAACAGCTAAATTATACACGTTAGTAAAGCTTATTGATCAAAAACAGGAAACATTCAGAGTGGTTTGGCAGCTGACATATATAAAGTTTTGTAAATATGTGGTTTTGTGCATGTGACCTCAGTAACGTGCACTGACCAGCCGTGTGTTTGGTGCTGCTGTTGCTGCTGGATTTAATGTGGCCTCCATGGATGTTTTCCATATTTGTGCCTCTAATGTGTCTCCGTATATCCAGCAGATGTTTGGCTCTGGTCAAACATGAGCAAGAACATTAACTTCTTTTTCAGACATATGGACTTACAGCCAAGCTTTTTACGTGACCCAACGATGCAAAAGCACAAAACCCAACCGAGTGTTTCTGGTCTAGTTTCTACTGCAAGTATCTTAGTGCTTTTAAAATAAGAAAAATGAACTTAGACGTAACTAAGATCATTTCTTAATATTGGCAGATTACTTCAATCATAAAAACATATTATCCCCACATCATAAATGCATTAATTACTGGTACTTTTTCATCAGTATTAAGGAATTATTCACTTCAAACAAACACCTGTATCTGTCTTGTAAGTTAGTTTTGTCTTGTTTCAAATATTTGCTTACTTATAGTGTTTTTTTTTTTTATATGTATTTTGGTATGCAGGTTTATTTAGCCTGTCTCAGTAAATACTTTGTAGAATCACCTTTAGATAAAGTGGTGATTATTTTAGGTCGTTCTCTACCAGCGGTGCACACTTAGAGAAATTAAAGTCTCCGTTTGTCTGGTGTTGTTCTGCGTGGAGGTGAACCTCTGCCCCAATATCAAGTTTACCACAGCCTCCCACCTGAGCTGTAGACCTCTGCAGCTCCTCCATAGTTTCCATGAGCCTCTTGGCTTCTTTTTTTTGCGATAAAGTACCTTCCTTCTCCTATGAGACGTGTAATTCTGTGGGCATATTTGTATGTAAATTTGTTGAATTCCTGTTGAAAATACCAAAAGTGTTTTTTTCCCCTCCCACTCTCTTTGTTTTGGTGTTTTCCTCACTCCTGCTCATCAGGTTTGGTCCCTTTGTCCGTCTGTTAAACCCGTTTCTTAAAGCAAAGACGACCTCGTACGAGAGAGAAACAGATCTTTCAGCTGACACATCACTACGATGCTGAAGGAAGTGGTAGCATCGGTTGCTATCATTTTCCTCCAGGAAATGACACACTAGCCTGCCCAGCGTCACGTCTTTGCACAACCGCACTCACACACAAACACATCCTCCAATGGAAAGACTCTTATAGGCGTAAATGTTCAACTCAGATGTATCCTTTTGACACTGCTCTTGATCAGGATCAATACCTGATCCGATCAGCAGTTTGGTCATCATTTTCTGGCTCGTCCTAGGGTTAGTTTTAATAGCTGCTATGTTTCCCTGTAGCAGTCAGTATTGCAGAGAATAGCAATCTTCCCACCGCGTGGTTTTTCCTCCCATCCCGTCACAGTATGTGGGTTCAAGGCTATTGTCTGAGGAACCAGAGTTTATATCACACGGGGTTATTTTCTCTCGCTCAGACGGAGCAACCCGGGATCCACCCATTAGCACACATAATAACACAGAGAAGAGGTTTCATCCGGCGTATTTACCAGCAGCAACACTCAGTGATCCTGCTCTATATGACTTCATCAGTCGCACATCATTGTAGAGGAATTTTCACAACAGTTCTAGTTCACTTCAGTTCATCTGTTGGACAGATGGTCTCACATTTGTCTCTGAAATACTTTGGCTTGTGGCAGATCTTATTGTTGTCTCTGCCACAAGTCCTAAACCAGCAAAATCAGCAAAATGTGCTCGATTTTGGGTTTGGGGTGTTTGCGACGACATGCCGTGTTCTCACCAAACATCTCAACTTTGGTTTCGTCTGCATAAAGACAAACTCTTCCTACAGATAACCAGATTCAACTGTGCGGTCCTGAGAACTGCTGGCTCCTAACGCTGTCATCCTGGCAGCGTTTGCACACAAACCGAACCAGTTGAGCATGGCTTGTAAAACGGTGAGTTAAGGCCTGAGGGTCTTAAGATGTGGTTTTTGTGGTAGATTGCATGATGGGGCCTTGTTGTTAACTTGCTTAGCGCCTCTCTTAATGGATTTCCATTTGTGAGTATTTGCTGTATAATTTTAAATGTACATTTCCAATGCAAACAACTATCATAAACATATGATTGTTGCTTCACGCTTTACTTTATATATGAATTAAATTATATATTATATTAATATATTTCAGAAATGTGCAGTGTCTGCACTGGTTCAGGTTCTATTGAAGCTGTGAAATATGCATTTAGTTCTAGTTACTTTGAATATATATGTAAGACGTCTTACTATTGCTGACATGTCCATGTGTCAGTAACTGTTTTGAAACAAACTATTTGTATCATGAGCAGCACTCTTGCTGTGACTGAGTGTTGTTTTTGTGATTTGCTCTTAACTTTAAGAAACAAATTGTTTCTGGTCTCTGAGACAAATTCACTGGGGGACTCATTACTTCAGCTTGTCAACTTCCACCACAGCGGCTGCTGGGCGGATTTGTGGCCTCACCAAGATGGATGGTTTAACTTGGGAATGTAAAACATCAGTCGAGTGCACCGTAGAATCACCAGCCTGCCATGGCGTGAAAGCCACACTGTCTTCCACTACTAGTGCTTCACCACAAACCTCCAATGGCTGCACAGAGGAAGCAGCAGCAAATGGCTGAGTATGCATGGGTTCATGGCTTGCTGGAAATTGGTCAGGATGTCAGCCCACTCATCTGACCTCTTTCGCAAATGCTCTTCTTCAGCGTGGAACTGAAACGTATGATTAAGTAATCTTTGAATTTGACGGTGATGCAGTTTGCAGTCTGATGCAATGTGCACTTTGTAAAGTAGGTTGCGATTGTTCTAATTTATAGGAAAAAGACAAAGGTGACAGCCAACACTGCCTTCCTGGAAATGGTCCCGTCACATAAACATGAATTTATAGACCATAAATAAGTAGCTACATTATGTTTAAAATAAATAATAGAGGTTTAAATTATGTTGTTTTTTTTACCCTGTGAGAATTAAACAGATTGTTGACTTAGAAGAATAAACCTAAAACTCGTTTAAAATGTCAGTTCTAAACTGACATTTTTTATTCAAAATCCGTGAACTTCACTTTAGTTTAGGGCTAATAATAGCGATTAATTTTTAGCTATTGTTAGCTAACAATATCAACAGCTATTGGTATTAATCTATTGGCCAATATTCATAGGCGTTCAGTAAATACCACCGAATGCTGATCCACGACCGCACAGCATTCTGGGAGATGTAGGCAGAGGAAAAGTTCATCTAAGCTAGTTAAGCTAAGCTAGGTTAGTGGCATCGGCTAACTCACTCGCTTTATGGTTGCTTAGCAACAGCCTGTTGAGATGCAGCAGCAGTTTCAAGTTTCACCACCATCCTTTATAACTCCTTCAAAATAAACAACAGCGTGACGCGATCAGAGAAAATGAGTACAAAACTGTGGCAGTTTTTTTTGTGTCTTAAACAAAACAAAAAAAACCTAATCATTAAAATCCAATACGTTTTTCAGCCAAATAGTTCAGCCCTACTTTACATGATGTTTTAATGCATCTAAAGTTATTTAATCCCAATTAGCTGTTCTTATTTTTAAAATGCTAAATCATTTGGGTGTTTGCTATTATTGAATCCCCTGAAAACAATTTTTCACAAGAGAAAATTTGATGCAAATGAGCTTTGATATGAGCCGGTAAGGATACAAGACCTTAAATACCAGGGCAGAAGATAGTAACATTTCATTGCTGGTCAATATGAAAGAGGGTGAAGTCAGGAAATCCTGTGAAAAGATGTCAGTGTGTCTGTAAGGAAAGTGGAAGTTTGGGTGTCAGCGGTGATTCCAACAGGACAAATATCTCAAAGTTCACCCAGGTTTTGTTTCTCAACCAGCTCTGGAAGGTGAGGGAGTGGCCACTGCACACAGCTGCAAGAATGAAGAATATTGAAATGAAGGGAGTAACTCTTGTGCTGTGAACTCTGAAGAATGCTAGAGAAGCTTTGATTCACATAAAACGTTTTGAAATTATTTGCTTTTCAACTAGAAAATACTGACATTATAGAGATCAAACTCTGTACTACAAAATATACTGTGTAATTCAAACTAAATAAATGTATGCTGAAAATATAGAACAAAAATCCTGATATTTGTGGAATCTGAGAAGTAAGTTTAAGGAGATATTCGCATTTTACTAAGAAACCCAAGAAATGTTGAGTTTAACATAGATGCTATGCTAATTTGAAGAGGCTAACAAGTCTGTTTTCCGTTTCTCCAGTGTTGAAAAATAAAATTATTCTCTAGAAACATACCAACCCCTGTTTCTGTCTCGTCAGCCGTGTTCTGTATATCTGACCTGGAATCAAAGTCGAATTAATCACAACATTTATTGCACAATATTGAGAGCGCTTTGCAGCAGTTACAGGCTGTGATGCATTCGAAAGCAGCATGCTAAACACAGGAAAACAAACAGAATTTAGTACATGAAGAACAAGAATCTACATTTTGGCTTATGTGACTGCAGAGTGTTCATCAACAGTGTTGGGATACATTTTGATTTTGACCTTAAATGATTTTGATCATTTAAGGTAACAAGATCACTTAAGCAATAGTTAAGAGCAAAACTTGGCCCTTAGTTATTTGCGGCCATCCTTGATTTGAGGCGGTTAATCTTCAGAGGGAGGAGGCCGACCATCTCCGTACTCAGCTCCAGCTCCGTTTCCACGGCAGCGGGCGCTTCAGGGTGCGCCTCGCAGTACTGCACCACGTACCTACACAGCAGTTTCAGCATTTAAAAACAGACTGCACCCAACACGGCAGATCGACTTTGAAAATGTGTGTGGTCCTACTTGTAGTTTTCCAGAGCTCTGTTGAGGTTTTCCAGCTGGACTGGAGGTGAGGAGCTGATCAGTTTGCTGTGAAGTCGGGCCACTCTGAATCGGGCCACCAGCGCCGGTCTGAGCACCTCCTCCTCCAGATGTTCAGGTGGTTTCCCTTCTGGTGAGCACAGAGAGTCCAGGAACATTTGGAAGTATCTGCCGAGGAAAGGAGGTTAAGTCGTTAAGAACAAGCTGAAATCCCAGAGAAACGCCGCAACTGGAAACTGACTTGGCAGAGGCAGAGCAGAGATGGTTGAATTTCTTAATAGTGTGGCCGTCGAGGGAATGGTTATCAGCTTGTCTGTTGGCCAGAGTCAGCTTCAGGTCCATCATTTCATTATAGGTCTCAGCCAACTCAAACATCAGCTGTCTGCGGATCAGCAGGTAGTATCTGGAGTTTAAGTCTGCAGGAGAACAGTCCGACTGGACGTCATCAAACAGCCCAAACATCTTAAGAGGCAGAACAAAAGGTGAGAGGACCAGTACCATTACAGATCGGCTCCAACATGTCAACTCTTCGCTTGTGCATCTTGCAGCGACGTTCCAAGTCCTCCTCGAAGAAGGCCAGGGCCCGGAACAGGGAGCTGTGGTCCTGCAGGATCTCTATGTGGTCCGTCACGTAGCCGTCCATCTGGAAGTACTCCTTCGCCTTTTAATCACGGTGAGGACGGACACAGAAAATCTATTAGACACACATTTCACACGGTTCTGCATCAGCTTACATGCATGGCTTCACTGCGGTAACGTCATGCAAAATACATGGCTTTTAAAAAAACCTGAAACTCTTTCATTTAGGTTGACCACAATGTACAACTGAAACAACAATCAACAGTCTATCAAGAGACGTTTCAGGCAACGGTTGCCCAGTTTGGTGCAGCACTTGAAAATAGGATGCAGATTTTGGGAGGATATTATCTCATGTGACATGCAGTCAGACTCTCCATGCCAACAATATAAAAAGCTCTAGAAACAATGAAGAGCCCACTGCACTGAGCCGCATTGAAAACCTCCTGGTTGTTCCTCCAAATTTTGATTTCTGAACTCATGCTGAGTTAAAACATTATTATTGTTGCTTCTAAATCAACAGGAACTTGTTTTCTTTGTACCATTTGGGGTCTGAAAGCTCTATCTTTTTTTTTTCTCATTTTCTGGAAATAAAAACTACATTTTTGGTTGGAATTTCAGAAACATGTCAATAGTTCATAGGAATAATAGAACAATGTTCATTTTACTCAAACATAAACACATAAAGAGTAAAAGAGGTAACTCCAGCTGATATAATTAGTTCAATCCTCTGTTTACCTGTGTATGGAATTAGTATATCGATTATACGACAATCTAATCAACATATTAACATATTAACATGTTCTAACATAGATATTTGTAAAGTTTGTCTCTCATAGACACGAGTTCAGCAGTGCTGAGCTCGTTTCTGTTTATGCATCATACCTGTGTTACATAGTTCTGTCCCACCAGAAACACAGCTCTGGCCTCCGTGAAGTCCAAAGGGAACAAACACATCACCTGTCAACAAGAACATAACAAAGTGACTTTAATGTCAACTACCTTAAAGAAAGCAGTTGCTAAGTGCACAGTGTTGCCCACTATAGAGAAGGTGATCATATTTTAATTCACACATTATTATCCCTCCGAACTGAGCACGCTCATGTTATTGATTATGTGGCTTAATAATTTTTAACTCTTGTACATTTAAAAGGGAACTTATTATGCAAAATGCACTTTTTTGCATGTTTTTGCATTTCCATTTAGGCTTTAAGTTCTTCTGGTAACAGTTCAAGTCCTTACAAACAAAAACATCCAGATGTTTTCTGGCAATAAGTTCATCTTTTGTGTTGTCTGGAAAACGAGCTGTTACCTGGCAACCGAGGAGGAGCTCTAGCATGTTTGGTTTTCACCGCTGCATGTGCTGTACAATGGCTGCTGGAAAAGACAAGTGTTTTGTTCTTCACTTAACACCCAGAAACCACTTGCTGCTTTCTCGTTGGTTGTGCAGGAGGCTCCACTTGTTCTGCTTCTGGGTTAAAGATGGCTACAATCTTTACTTGTTTGCAGCCATTTTGATGTGATAAAAGTGTGAATGTAAAGCTAGGGGGCGCCACCAGCAGAAGCTGATTTGGAAAAAACTGACTCAGCCCTAAAACAGCTCATTCTGAAAGGAGATCAACAGAACTCAGAAGGTGGAACGATTTTGTGCAAAAAAACAGAAACATGTGTCGTTTCGCCCATAGACCAACCCTGACCTGTTCAAAGAAATTACTTTTTCACCTGACGTGAAAAAGTAACTTAACCTAACAGTTCTGGCTTTAAGAAAATCTGCACTTCCAAATATATTTTGAAAGATCAATACATTCATATATCTCAATATTTTCATAAAGCTGTTATAAAGAAACACATTCTGAGTTTCACAAAAGGTTTTTTAAGCCACACCTGAAACCGTTTTTACGTTTGAATGCCGTTTAGCTGCGGTGTAAAAACCACAAACTTTGAATGTGAAATGAAAAGTTGCAACATGTGAGCAGCTAACAGTCAGTATTTCACCAGAATCAGGGGTTGTTGTCAACAGAAAACGATCACGACTTCAGAAATCTGACACTGCCAGCAGGTCAAACACATGACTAAAAGCATCCGACACATTCAGACCTTTTCCTCCACACTCGCGATGGAATCAAAGGTGTCTTCGGATCCGAACAGCAGAGCGCTCTTCCTCCCCTTTTCTTCCTCCTCCTCCTCCTGTCTTCTTGCTCTTTTCAGCTCGTCTTGGCGATCGGTATCCAACTCACCGATGTTATCCTGAACGTACAATCAAAAACTCTTTCTTTGGAGAGTCGCACGTGTTGGGACGCATTTACAGCTTGCGTCCGCAGATGTGAAGTCGTACGACCGAGCCGTACCTCCAGCAGCTTCTTGGCATCCTGCAGGAGATTGAGGCAGTACTTGATCCAACATCTGGCGATCTCTGCTCTCTTCTGCCGGAGCTGCTCCCGGCGCTCTCTCTCCGTCTCACCTGAGGAGATGTTTAGAAAAAAAACGGCTCAGTTCTTTTAAGCAGCTCAATTTACTTTGAGGAAATACAAAAAAAGAGTTTTTAATTTAGTATGTAGCGTGCAGGAAACACGCTACATATGTTCTTACTTAAATGTGGGTTATAACACAAAGCCTAGTATTCGCATATCAGTGAAATTTGTCACAAGAACAAATTTTGCAGCACCATAAACTATCCAAGAGTTGTTTTGAGATCTTTTACAAGTAATGTAATAACAGCAACGTAATAGTGCAGGAACACAATCTGTAAAAATCAATAAACTTTACATTTTAATGAACATTTAAAAATGGACCTGTAAGACATTTTAAATATCCAAAATAAAATGAACTGTGACAGAGACAATAAATCGAGCCGTTTTAATTTATTATGCGATTAATACTGTATATTTATCGCTTGTTGAGACAGTGGAGATATTTACTTTCTTGTGCGGCAGCTTCAGAGGGAACCTCTCCAGCCAAACCTGAAACAACAGTAGCTGCTGCAAGGCAGTGCCTGCCCTCCATGTATCGGCCCTGAAAGAACAAAAACATTTAGCTTTAGCCCTTAAAATGAAGTTAAAACAGATTCCGATACGTTTCTGATCAAAGTAATCAATGCGTCACCTTTGTGATGTAATACTGGGACAGTGTGGCAGCATTCAGAGCCCACTCCATTGGACTGAACTGGTTTAACTGCAGCTGTCTCTGCAAGGTGCTGTGGCAGTAGGTGGCAGCGCGCTCGTTTTCACCTGACACACAAAACAAGGAAATATTATTACCACCAAACACGACATGACCTCAATACACGTATCAATATATTTGATTAATACTCATAAAATCAGACACTAATCAATATTTGTATAATCGTCAAACTTACCAAGGTTCTTATAAACTTGAGCAAGGTAGTACATGGTGTGGGTGTAAGCCAACTCGAACCTGGTAACAGGGGAGATCAAATAAGAGACACACACAAGATAAAACTTATTTTAAAAAAAAAAAAATTAAATAAAAAATGAATCTCGATCCTTTTTCAAAAATATGCATCCTCGGCGTTCAATTTCTTTCTTCTGTTTATTTTGTGGCTGCAATAAACAATTATTTTAGTAGCTGATTATTCAATCGATTAATGTGCAGGTTTTTCATTTATGTTTGACGATTTATGCATTATAAGCAAATTCCTCACAAATAAGAAAGACGCAGGATTGTTTTTTTTGATCATTCGTAGAAAAGGAAGCACTTACTGGTAAAAACATACTTCTTACATCAACATGTCAAAAGAGCATCAGACCTTTCTGCTAAGCTAATCTAAAGCTGGCACTTGAAAACATTCACAAACATTTGAACCTTTTTAATCTTCAATGCAAGCTGTTTGTAGTTTTTGAACATTTTTGGCTTCATTACAGCTCTGAGTTCTTCTTTTATCAAATAGCCTTTTTTGAGTTTGACTAAATTAGTTGGCAATTACTTCAATAATCCAGGAACTAGTTGGATTATCACTAGTTTATCACTTAAACTACCAACAAAGCATGCAGATGTTTGTGGTTATAATGTGGAAACACTTCAGAAACAACTAAAGTTGTAAAAATACTTTTTTAGAGTACTGTGAGGCAGGCGATGCACACGGGGAAAAGAAACGACCTCTTAGTTCTTTCCTGATGCGTCAGCAGGTTCTCCTCCGCAGTGAAGTACTCCGTCATGTCGGTCGGAGGCCTTCCATCCTGGATGAGGTGAAGAAAACAGACAAACCAAACAGGTCAAAAGGTCAAACGGTGGAGGTCTGGAAAGTCCGTCAGACCAAACATGATGTGTTGAAGCTGCTGGGCAAAAACGGCAGAGGGAGACAGAGGAGTGTGTGCAGAGAGCGCTGGGAGGGAGACTAAACAAAGGGAGAGTGGATGCAGAAGAACAAAATTTGAGGAGATAAAAGTGAAGAAGGAAGCCGAGCAGGCAGATCTGAAACAAAGTGAGAAAGTCAAGACGGCGTCCGCCTGCACGTCCAAGAAAGTCATGTATTCACATTCCACTACTGTGTCTCGGTGCATATACAACAAATACTCCAGCCTGACACAGCAGGTCTAAAGTAAGTTACACTGGAGAAGATTATTAGCAGCACATTGGCATCGGATTTTTTTAAACTTGTCATCTGTGGAAAAACTGCTGTGACTCAGTATTGTGGACAGGGTCACCACATATCACTGCTGGAATGATGCTTAACACGGCGCTGGAACAACTGCAAGGTTTCATCCAGAAAACCTGCTAAGCCCGATGGCTGGGTGCTGGGGCAGTCATTCGTCCAGCGGCCCACCGTGTTTTTGAGTTAAAAACCGTTTTAAAATTGACAGAAAAATATCACTTGACAATTACGTGTTATTGGAAGCTTAACATCTGAACACCGACTCTGAAGTCGGGAAAAAATGCAAATATTAAAAAAAGAAAAAATGAAAGCAATGTTTAGCCTGGCACAAGTAAAGCCTGGTGGCCCGCCAGGCTGATGATACACTGGGGGGAAACCTCAATCGGTGCGTTTTGCAGAGAAAACAAACGACGGAGAGAAATGTCGGTCGAGTACTCCAACACTGGTACACTGTGTATGAAATAACCAAGAGCTGAAAGGTCTTTCAAAGTGATGTTTTCCCACCGTGAGAGCAGCAGCCTCACCTCCTTCATGTAGCGCTGGTACATGGACTCCGCTGATTCCAGGAAGCCCTGCGCTGCCTCGGTCTCATCGCGGCCAGCCCACAGGATTCCCAGCTGGTTCTGAAAGCACACAGGACCAAACTCATGACTCCCATCAGCTGATGAGCTCCACACCGGGCTGATTGTGAAGACCGAAACCGCAGCAAGGCTGCTATATTAGTGGGCTGTACGGAGCCACGTTTACGGCAAAAACAAAAGGAAACGTTGTTTTTACCCTGACGTGGATGAACAGAGACACGTTCTCCGAGGACACCCTACATTTCTCCAGCATTTTCATGCAGTTCATCAGATGCTCCTGCCCGGCTGACAGCTCCTCCGTGTCCACATGGTTGACGCCCAGGTAGTACTCCACAGCCCCGAGCTTAGCCGCCCGCATCCCGGCCGGCGAGTCGCCGCTGAGCCCCTGGCTGAAGGCATCCTCTGTCTGGCCGTCCACCGGTTGGTCCGGGGGCCGTTGCACGCAGTTCTCCCCGCCGGCGTCCTCCTCTCCGTCCCCGTCCCCGGCCTCGAAGCTCTTCAGAGAGCAGTAGATTTCTCTCAGGAGCTCCCTGGCTTTGTATTTGGAGCGAAACGGGTCGTTTTCTGGGTCATTTCGGGACTCTGTTTCGGTGAGACGTTGGGCGTTGGTGAATTTGTCGCAGATGGATCTCCACTCAACGCTGTTAATGGAAGCCATGTTTGTTTTCTTCTCCGTCATGCGGCTACAGGATGGCAGTAAAATACGTCGTTGGCATTTTACTGCCATCTAGTGGAATAATATAGTCATGACTATCAAAAGTTTTTTTTAGTTCAACTTTCGACAAAATTTAAAAATATTTCTGCTTATTTATATTCTAATGAAAATTAAAGACAAATTAACATTTTTTTAGATACTTAGAAGATGTAAGTTTTATTTACCTACAGAAAAATGTGTTTCAAGCTTATTCAAATTACATAAACCCCCCCAAAAAGTTTCCCAAAAATTTGAATATATAAATGAATTTCTTTTTTCTCAAAACATAGAAAAGGTAAATTATGCCAATGTTTTGTCTGACACACTTTTGGGAGAAGTTTGCCAATGTTCTAACGGTCCAACACAACTAATAGTTTTGATTAATTAATGAGTATTGAAAGCTGCATTTACCTTCACAGTGTGCAGTAAAAGAAGGCAACATCTGAAAACATTGTTTTTTCCAGTCCAGTTTATTCAAAACATGTCTAAAGAATCCAAACAATTACTCTGAGAAATCAGGAGAATCATACAAGAAACTTAAATTAATATGACGTGACTACATGTGTGGTCAACACTTAACAGAATTTTATTTTGAACAATTTTACAGGATAAGCTGAACAGCCTTAGCTTTTAAACAAAGTCTCATGTTTTTCATATTTACATGTGTTCATTTCAATATTTTCTAATTTGTACTTTTTGCCTTAGGAGGTAAAATGATGCCGAACTTGAAGCTTAATGACAGATTAATTTTTTTTTCTCATTTTACCTCAGTAAGATCTATGCATCTAAAAAAGGTGACAATATGGAGGACAGTATACAAGTTACTCCAGAATCACTGTCTGTACATTTTTGCTCAATCTGACCTCCCATCTGTTTAAATATCCATGTTTTAAAAGGATACAGTGTAACAATATTTTTTTTCCCCCAAAAAAAAAAAAGACTGTCAGGGTCTATTTTATAAGTTGCTACAGCCATAGATCTATGTCCAAGGCATCCGTCACCGTTAGTTCATTTAGGTTTTATTCCAGGTGAAATCTAAAAATAGCTGATCATAACTACTGGAGAAAAGCTTAAGTTATTTTTTTTATTTCATTGTGGATTAAAGTGAAAGCTGAATTGTGATCAATTATGGTACCATCCGGTCAAAAAGACAAAACTGGCAACAGCTTCGCTGATCCGCTGCAGAAGTTCTGGTGTTCAAATGTAGTTTGTTGAAGCAGCATTCTGCATTATTGCACCGATTTCTCTTCACCACTAGGATGACTTCTGCTCCATGCTGAGGTTAGAAAGAAAACACATCAAGTTACATCA
Source organism: Poeciliopsis gracilis (assembly GCA_911649635.1). Lineage (NCBI taxonomy): Eukaryota > Metazoa > Chordata > Actinopteri > Cyprinodontiformes > Poeciliidae > Poeciliopsis > Poeciliopsis gracilis. Next base: position 12,430,835 of record CAJVRI010001179.1, on the reverse strand, counting down.
GAATGCAGCTTTTCTCTTTACAAATATCATAATATTTACAGAATACATTCCTGTCAATTTTAGGTCACTATTATTGCTTTTTTGTCACATATTCCACATAAAACTGGACAGTTGTAAACTAAATTTCAATATGTGGAACTATTAGACAGCTCTGGAAAAAATTAGCAGACCACTGAAAAATGATCAGTTTCTCTGATTTTATTCTTCATAGGTAAATGAAAAAAATTATTTTACGAACTACTGACAACATGTCTCTGAAATTCAAAGCAAAAATGTTGTATTTATTTGCTGTAAATTAGAAATGGTCAAAATAACAAAAAAGATGCAGAGCTTTCAGACTTCAAATAATGCAAACAAGTTAATATTCATTTAGAAACAAAAATATTAATGTTTTAACTCAGGAAGAGATCAGGAATCAATATTTGGTGGAATAACGGGGAGGTTTTCAGTGGTCTCTTAATTATTTGGTAGGCTACAATATTTCTTGTCATAATCAAAATTATCACCAAAATAATGAAGTGACTGGTTTGGTCAAAAGATTTGATGTCTAAAGAACAACCTGAAATAACATAGAAACATGACTTTTAATCATTGCCATAAAGGAAAAGCAGAAAACAAAGTCACATCATGACATTCAGGCCTTCAGCTAAAACATAAGAATCACTAAAAACAAACATCACAACACTGGATTTAAATTAAACTGCTCCCTCACCTTGTATTTCAAATTAGTGACAATAAAAATGCTGACAGAACATCATCTCACTTATATTTGATGAGGCGACTTCCCTGGACCAGCTGTGCCGACTCGTTGGTCAGATGGCAGGCGAAGAGGAGCCAGTTACGAGGCTGAACCTTGTAGGCGAATCTCATGAAGAGCAGAGAGTAACAGCACAGAGCTGAGAGTAGAAAAACGCACAAATATGGATTTATTAACGCACTTTCAACTTATAAATTTCTCACTTTCCCAAATTCTCACATGTAAATAACTGTGAAATAACACTGGAGTATTTTAATAAATCAATAGAAAAAGGCAAAAAAAATAACAACAGGTTAAGTAAATCTGGATTCAAATGAAGAAAAAAAATATTTTCAAAATCTACACCTCAACTTGACACAAAAAATAGATTTTTTTTTTTCTAAGTAAACCAATAAAAGTCCCAACCCAAAACAGGATCAGATGCAAGAAAACAACAATGTCTGTCCATGTGTTTGTATGTCTTACCAAAGGTCATCCTGCCACTGATAATTTCAGGGCTCTTTTTCATGTCTGTGATGGCAGCGATGGGAAGACCCCAGTTTGCCACGGGGCCCCAGAAATGCTGGAAAAGTGACATTTAAATTATATTAAACCGGAGAGTAAAACTGCAAGCACTGGCATATTCTGCAGTCTACACAAATGCATAAAACAACAACTAGACAGAGAAACTCTGGACTTACCGTGCTGTCATACGTTTATGTTTTCATTTGTAAGGCCGACATGAAACAGAAAAAAAAGAAAGTTAAAACGTCACTGTCAGATCAATTAGCATTTCAGTCTCAGAGCTGTCAGATGCAAACCTGCTTTCTTATTTAAAGGTTTATTGTAATGCTTATCCGAGACATCTTGAAAAAGTGACACAAAGATGGACATTTTGTGTTTCAGAAGCAACCGAACGCAGCTTCTTGCATCACAATACTCTCACCTGACCTTTACTCTGCATGTCAGGAATGAAGCAGGTTTGTGGAGGGTAAAACGAAGTGTACGCTTGAATGTCCTTTCAATGAGTTATTTCATATAGTAACCAAAGTAGATCTCACGTAAAATCAGGTCAAAGAGAGGTTGGTGTGAACTTCAAGCACGACCCACACAATTATTGTTTTTAGGACGCAAAGCAGCATTTTCCAATTCACATATACCCTCAGCTATTTTGGAAGATATTTCTGAAGCAACTCAGTAAAGATCAACATACTACTAATTTATCAGTACCTAGTTTTACACAAATGGATATCCTACTACTAACACAGTGATATATATTTGAATTACACACCATCATAAACAGTAAGGAGCTGCGGATAGCAAGCGCCCTTGAGAGTTTAGCATAAGACAAAAAGAAAACAAGAGCAAACACCAACAGATGATAGGTAAAAATATGACATAGTGCTGTTAATGAGTAGACAGGGTTGATTTAAGTACATTTCAACCAGCCAGTACTTCTCAAAGAGTTGCAACGGTCAGTCAGATTGGTTAGCATTCATGCTAGCAGTATATACTGAAGTGTGTTTAAATACGAACCTCGTCAAATATTCCCTGAACTCCTTACTCTTCAGGTAGTCGAAGGCTTTGCGTGCAATTGTCCCCGCCATGGTTTAAAGTTAAAAGTGTTGTTTGTTTTTCCACGGAGAACTGGACTCTCCCTGGCAGGACTGAAGGGCGACTGGAGAGCTGTGCAACCAGAGGACGACCGATAATATCCGGGGGTGTTGCGCCGAAATAGGTTCTTCCGTAAATAAAGAGACACAATATGTCGACCCATTTTTCCATAATTACAAAAAAAGTATTTTATCACTTTTTTTTTATTTCTGAAGAATTTGCTTAAATTGTCAAAATTGTTTAAAAAAATAAATAAAGTTTTCTTTGTCTTCAGCAAATTTTTAATGAGTTTATTTAATTGAATCACATCTCTTAATGTCTTTTTTGTTGCTGTGTTTATCAAAACAGGTCCATCTTGTAAATGAGATATTGGATGAGACAACCTCTATAAATAAAGGTAATATAAAAATGTAAATAATTTTTAGATGTAAGATTTAATCAGTTAAAGTATATATATATATATATATATATATATATATATATATATATATATATATATATATATATATATATACACACATATAAAAACTTGGAAGCGCAGGAAACTTAAAACGCAGGAAGTACACATCAACGGGAGAACCAAGTGAGATAAAACACCGGCAAGCGCATGCGCAAAAGAGGAAAACCTAAATTCCCTTCCGGTTCACGTCTCTGACTACATGATGGCTGTGCGTGGTGAAAACGTGTCTCGGAATACCCAAGAAGACGCAGATTGTCAGCTTGAGGACGACAACAAACAGAGCGATTCAGAGGGAGAAAGCATTAACGAAGACTCTGACGAAGGCGAACACACAGATAGCCATGATGGCGACGAAGCGGAGAGTGAAAAGGACGAGGATAACGACTCGGACGCCGTTGGCGGCTGGGCAGACGCCATGGCAAAAATCCTGGGGAAGAAAACTGCGCCGAACCAGAGCAGCATCCTGGCTAATAAGAAAGCGGTGACTGAGAGAAAGGAGCTGCTGGAGAAAAAGAAAGAAGCAGACAAGAAACGGAAGTGGGAAATGATGTTTCGAGAAAAACCGGACATCGTGCGGGACCGCGAGCTTGAGAAAGCCCTGCAGAGGACCGCCACCAGGGGGGTGGTGCAGCTCTTCAACGCCGTGAGGAAACACCAGAAAAACACGGGGGAAGCGCTGAAGGAGGTCGGTGGGTCTGAGAGAAAGAAGGCCAAGATTATATCCTCCATCTCAAAGAAAGACTTTATCGACGTGCTGAGGCGGACTGAAGAAGGATCCAAGGTTTCTGTGAAGATGGAGAATCCTCCTCCTGTGTCTGAGCAGAAACCTGCGTGGAATGTCCTGAGAGAGGACTTCATGATGGAAGCCAGCATGAAAGACTGGGACAAAAACAGTGACACGGAGGAGGTTTAGTATGATGCGGGTCAGCGCTGTGGGAAGGTCATTCCAGGTGTTTAATAGTCTGCTTTATCCACGACTCCCTATGTTGAAGTTTTAACATGTTTTGATAAAGCCAACCTCCATTTATTCATTCATTTTTTGGGATACATGTTTGGCACTGACTGCAAAAAAAAAATAGTCATATGTAAAGGCCTCAGCTTTAGTCCTCCGAACATTCTTCTGTACTTTTTCCAAAAAGCTCCATCTCATGTAAAAACTTTACCTTAATTTTCAATGTTGTGGCCTGCAAATTGCAGTCAAGACTTAACGGTATTAATGGTTTGCAAATTTTTAAAGATTTCTAAGTTGTGCAATAAAAATACATTCTTTATTGTTGCTGGTGTTTATTAATTTACAATATTATGTGTAAACAACATACATAACATGATTTGGGTTTTCCAGAAACTAATGTGAGATTGGAGACTAAACGGTAATGATCTCAAACATGACTGATAATCCACAAGAGTCAAAGTCCAATATTTGACTGAAGAGGAAAGTGCTTTAAAAACAGCATGGCATTTACTGAGCGTTTTTGAATATTTAAAGTTAAATTTGATTTGTGTTTCTCTCCTCCGCCTGAAGCTGGAAACAACTTTGTGGCTAGAAAACTCAAATTTCCAACACAAATAAGCTTAAAACACAGTTGTGTCGTGATTTAACAAGTTGAGAAATTAACTTTTTATATAAAACTAGACTGGTTCGGATTGCTCCATCTGAAAACTACTCTCATCTTTGACTATCATTTGTTTGGTCATCTGAAACAAATCATTTTCACAAAACAACAAAAAAAATTCCTAGAAAAACGCTTTATGGCTACTTTTTAACAATTTTTTTTTTTTAACTTAAATTGGTCATGCAAATAAGAAACAGGACACCACAAGATTAAACAGAGTAGAAACAGAAATAATAGCAATCTTTTAAAATTGCAGCTGTAACTAAATCAACGATGGGGAGAAGGACAGAGGACGGGGTTTGATGTGAATGTTTAAGGTTTTAACAGAAAATACTTGATGTGAACCAGTTTCTAACATTACAGTAATTTATTACAGAAACGTAAAAAAATAAAATGGTTCCAATACGGAAACCATTTAAGATAGCTGCTAAGCTAATTCACCAAATATTGTTCAATCAGCAGATGTCGCAGACATAACTGCATGTCTCACTTTACATGTTAAATATTCACATTTATGGCAAAATAAGGAAAAAAAGAACAAGTATGGCTTATTGTTTGGCTTGTTTTAACTGACGTTTAGTTTGTTTGATGTAAATCAGTTTCCTTAATGAGATGAATACATTTTAAGAGATTGCAGTTTCTTTTTACCATCACTTTATACAATTAGCTGATGAACTAAAAGTGCGAGATTGTTTTGTTGATTAAATATACCCACAGATAAAAAAAATAAACTGACAATTTAGGGATTACTTTATCAGTATAAATTTACAAGTTAAAGGATAATTGAAGAATTTTGGAAAAATAATTCAGCCCAACAGATTCATTTATAGGATTCATTCTTCAGACACAAGAAATCCTTCATGAATTGAATTTTATTTTGCCTATTAAAAACTTGATTGTCAAAACAACCATCGCAAAGACAGCAAAAGTGCAACTTCCAGAAAAAAACTCCACACATACAAAGAACAAGCAGCACTCGCATCCCATCAATCTAGAAACCACAATATCTGAAACTCAATGTTTCACTTCATCAAATTCATTTAAACCCCATACAAAATGTAACATTTTAAAGTTAAAATAGCATCACTAATAAGGCCTCCACTATTCACTGTAATTCAAGGGATAATTTCCTTTTGAGAATGGTTTAAAATGTAAATCATTCAAAAGAAACCCTTTCACCAATGTTCTTATATAACATCAATATTCTGTAAGCAATGTACTAAGCACATGTGATCGCCTGCAAAACGTATAATAAATGATAATTCTTTTTAAAGATACTATAGCATTTTTTTTAGACCCAGTCAAACTACAGCAATGCAAAACAAATATAAGAGGTAGTGCAGGATGTATTTTCAGAATTACATTTTTACAAGGGGAGCAAAAAAAGTGTTTGTGAACTTTAAGTGACGCTTACAAATCTTAATATTTAATTACAAAAAAGATGTTTTCAATTGTGTGCACAACTTAACCCTCTCAGGTGTTGAACAATTACGTTGTACAACTTATTTCATGTTCACGTGATTTTTAATTTACCTCAAATTAACTAAATGTTCCTTCATATCTTTTTTTTTTTTTTTTTTGCAATTTCAGATTTACAGAGAAAAAAAGTATTTATTATTCTGTTTTTTGTGTAAAAAAATAATTAAATAAATTGTAAACTGTTTTTGGAAATAGCAGCAAGAGTTTCCGACACCTACATTTTTACCCTTTGTGCCCAAACAATCAAAATGTAAGGCTTCAAATTTGAATATTATGAACAAGTTAAAAAAAATTTATCATTGTTTTTTTTTTTTACAACAGGCTATGAGTAGATTTTATAAAAAATAAATCTACTCATCCAAGGTAATCAAACCGGGCTGGTAAGAATTGATTTGTGGGCAGTAGTAAACATCCCCTGACAGACGGATATTTGTTGTCGTCTAAACCCAAAACCCCAAACCCAAAACTACAAATAGGCAAAATGAGAAGAACCTGAGACCAGCTTCTGAAGTTTGAGCATCAGTTTCCACCATTTGGACGAACTTCTGCGTAGTTCTTAACCAACTGGGAGATCCTTTTGACTTTAATGTCAGGGGTTAAACTATCATAGTCAGACCATAGGTATTCTGGAGACAGCACCTTGGTCGGTTTGTTGATCAACAGGTACCTGCAATGAAGAAGGACAGACAAATACGCAGTGTAAGTATTTTTCTGTTTAGATATTTTAGTTTAATGTTGTGTCATAGTGTACCTGTTGAGATGACTCTCCTCTTGCCAAACAGCTTCGATTTTGTTTTTGGCATCCTCCTCTGACATTTCGTAACAGTACCTGGTAAAAGAGCAGAAATCAAAACACAAATCCTGCTGCAAAAAGTTTAACACTTCCAGCAAACAAAAAAAAAAAAACATGACATTTAAAAGACATTGTTAATACAGACATGTAAAATATGTTCAAAAGGTACTTTTAATCTGAATAAATCGACTCGCTTCAGTTATTAATAAAACTGTTCATTATGTGTCTCTGGCATAAATAATAATTGTTTTCACATAATGAACAAGTTTTGAGTTTACTTTTTGTCAAGCCTATAATATAAACATGTTTCCAGAATAAATGTGAGGGAATACCAAATTTATGAAGGAAGATTACAAGAAATGTTTTTGTCATTTTTCAAAAGTACCTACACACTGTAAAACATTTAAGCTGCATTTAGTTGTGTCAACTACCTTATCCTGTTTGGGTCAAATAGTTTTAGCGAGTTTCAGATTTTGAACCTAAACGTGTCAATCTGTGAAAGTAAAACTTCTGCTTTAGGTTGTGTTAACTTTTCATTAACAGCTGAATATAGGAGGAGTAGAAACTATTTCCCAGAATGCTTTGCGCCGTGTTTTGGTGATGCACTTTCTACAAAGGAAGTGCTTTGCGTTGATCTGACCGTTGTGTTTTATTAAGGCAAATGTTTATTTTAAAGCTTGAGGATGATGTCTTGTCCACACTACATGTTTTTAGCTGAATATTTTGAGATGTTTAATAAAATTCATTATCAGATCAGAAATTTTGCTCAGGCAATTTGAAACAAGAATTTAAATTATTTACACATTAACTTGTGTAAATATTACACATTAACATATGTAACCAAGATGGCGGCGCGTGAACAACGCGAGGCTCAGTGTCTCTCCAGGACCTGCTATTTAGTGGTTTTTTACCTATTTCTCATCGGACTTTTTTTCAAGAACTGCACCGCATTGCAGTGCTACAGCAGACAAGAACTTTTGGACCTTTGGAGCTACAATCCTGACACTTTTATCGCCGATCTCAGACTTATCCCAGAGATCTCCAGAACACCGGAGACGGCCCACTTCTCTCAACCGGGCGGAAGTGCACGTAGGCGGAGACGAGAACGTAAACAAAGGCGGGGTAAGCGTGGAGGGGTGCGAGCTAAGCTAAAGCTAACACCACACCGGCTCCCTTTACCGAGCATTTTCCTCGCCAATGTCCGTTCTCTGGCCAATAAAAGGGACGAGTTACGTCTGTCCATCACTAGTGACAGACGGATTATGGACTCAAATGTCATGGTTTTCACCGAAACATGGCTAAACAACAGCTGCCCGGACAATGCTATCCAGTTAACTGGACGCCATACACACCGAGCCGACAGGATAGCAGATGACTCCGGTAAGACCAGAGGCGGAGGTCTGTGCATTTATATCAACAAAGCTTGGTGCACAGACTCTGCTATTACCGAGAGTCACTGCTCACAGAATGTGGAGTTTTTAATGATCAAATGCAGACCTTATTACCTCCCAAGGGAATTCACTTCGATTATTGTCACTGCTGTGTACACCCCCGGATGCTAATGCCAAGCTAGCCATGAAAAGAACTCTATGCGGCCATTAGCAAACACCAAACTAAACACCCCGAGGCTGCTTTTATTGTTGCGGGTGACTTCAACCACTCCAACTTGAAGACAGTCCTCCCCAGATTCCACCAACACGTCTCCTGCCACACCAGAGGAGACAAGACCCTGGACCATGTCTACTCCAATCTGGCTGGAGCTTACAAGGCGACAATCAGACCATCTCTCCTTGTTCCTCACACCGCGGTACTCACCACTCATCCAACGTGTGAAACCCACTGTGAGGACAGTAAAGGTGTGGCCAGAGGGCTCAGACGCTGTGCTCCAGGACCAGTTCAGGAATACAGATTGGAATACTTTCCACCACACAGACTTGGATCAGTACGCCTCATCTGTACTGGACCACATCTCCACCACCATAGACTGTGTCACCATCCACAAACGCATCACCATGTACCCCAACCAGAAGCCCTGGATGAACCGAGACGTTCGTCTCCTGCTGAAGGCCCGTAACATCGCCTTCAGGACAGGGGATGCACAGACCTACAGTGCAGCCAGGGCTGAGCTGAAGAGGGGAATCAAGAAGGCCAAACACCACTACAAAAGTAAGGTGGAGGATCACTTCTCCAACTCCAACCCCCGACGCATGTGGCAAGGCCTTCAGATTCTCACAGATTACAAGAACTCCAACACCTCCACTGCCTCCGCTGATGCCTCCTTCCTCAACGAGCTTAATAACTTCTATGCTCGTTTTGAGAGAGGGAACACTACAACCGCAACTAAGACAGCCACCACCCCCAGATCAACAGCCACTGACTCTCCTCTCCTCTGATGTAGAAGCGGCCCTGAGCAGGATTAAATCCAACAAGGCTGCGGGTCCTGATGGCATACCTGGTCGTGTCCTCAGAGCGTGCTCTGGGGAGCTGGCAGGAGTGCTGACGGACATTTTCAACCTGTCCCTGGCCCGCGCCGTGGTACCGACCTGCTTCAAGTCTACCTCCATCGTCCCAATTCCTAAGAATTCCAACCCGACCAGACTCAATGACTATCGTCCGGTAGCCCTCACTCCCATCATCACCAAGTGCTTGGAGCGGCTGGTCCTAGCACACCTCAGATCCTGTCTACCCCCCCCACACTGGATCCCCACCAATTTGCATACAGGCAGAATAGGAGCACAGAGGATGCAGTCTCCATAGCACTGCACTCTGTTCTTTCTCACCTCGACAACAAGAACACTTATGCCAGAATGCTGTTCTTAGACTTTAGTTCAGCATTTAACACTGTCATTCCATCACAACTCATTACCAAACTCACAGACCTCGGCATCAGTTCACTCATGTGCAACTGGTTGCTCGACTTCCTGACCAGTCGACCCCAACACGTCCGGCTGGACAATCACTTCTCATCCACCATCATCATAAACACCGGAGTGCCACAAGGCTGTGTGATGAGTCCCTTCCTCTACTCTCTCTTCACCCACGATTGCAGACCTGTTCATGGCTCTAATGCCATCATCAAGTTTGCCGATGACATCACGGTGATCGGCCTCATCAGAGACAACGATGAGGCCGCCTACAGGGAGGAGGTGGACCGTCTGGCTGAGTGGTGCGACAAGAACTACCTGCAGCTGAACACCGAGAAGACCAAGGAGCTCATCGTGGACTTCAGGAGGAACGCTGACCTCCACCCACCCATCCACATCAAGGGAATAGCGGTGGAGCGTGTGAACAGCTTTAAGTTCCTGGGAGTCCACATCTCCGAGGACCTGACCTGGGACGACCAACTGCTCCAAACTCATCAAGAAGGCGCACCAGCGCCTCTTCTTCATGAGGACCTTGAGGAAGAACCACCTGTCCTCAGAGATCCTCACCAACTTTTACCGCTGCACCATTGAGAGCATCCTCACCAACTGCATCACAGTTTGAGTACGGGAACTGCTCTGTCTCCGACCCGGAAGGCGCTGCAAAGGGTGGTGAAAACTGCCCAGCACATCGCCGGGGCATCGCTTCCCTGCCATCAATGACATCTACAGGAAGCGGTGTCTGAAAAAGGGCCGGCAAAATCACCAAGGACTTGACTCACCCTGCACACACACTCTTCTCTCTCCTGCCCTCTGGGAGCGTTACAGAAGCTTACGGACCAGAACCACCAGGCACCGGAACAGCTTCTTCCCCACAGCTGTTACGCTCCTGAACGCCTCCTGACACAAACTATAAGGACTGTACCCCCCCCATCCCTGGACTGTTCCCCTCACACACATACACATACAATCTTTATATAATCTGTAAATCTAATTTCCCATTATTTATCCTGTATTATAAAACAACTAATATATATACAATCCATTCTTCATATTCCTGTATATTCTGTATAATCTGGTGTAATTTGTATAGTATGTACATAAGCTCTCATCTATATTTATATTGTACAAAACATTTTATTTATAGCACGTCAATATTATTCTGTTTATATCTTCATACATCTGTTTATAAATATTTATATCATGTATAGCACTTCTGGATAGATGCAAACTACATTTCGTTGCTTGTACATGTGACATTGCAATGACAATAAAGTTGAATTCTAAAGTTGAATTCTAACTTGATAAGGTGAGTGAAAATAACAGAGAAATGTGTACTGTAACTAGGTGAGGGCAATTTCTTTTCTTGCATATTGTAAATAACTATTTGTTTTAAATTGCAGCATCAAGTTAAATCTCACAATTCAAGATTAATAAACAATGTTTAGACAATTTGTCTCTTGTTGTTAAATCAACTTAATGAACTTTAATTTCCGAGTCAAAACCAAAACAACCTTCTTCTTGACTTAAATTAAATAGTCAAAGCAGAAGTTAAAGCACCTTCAAATGTTTTACAGTGTATTATGAAGCACTTAGATTTAGTTATTTTTACTGTATTTCTGAAATTATCTAGTTTATCGAGCGTTTCGATGTGTAGGCATTTTTATGAAGGTACAATTTGCGTGAGCTTGTTGTTATGAGCCATAAATGCTCCATGAATTGGTTATATTTCTATCAGCCTTTCACAATAAAGCATAAACCTACTGTGCATCAGAGCTGCAGTGTGTTCACATACCCTGCTTATCCTGGCGCAAGTCCCGATTACTCAAGATAAAGCTTACTTGATCTAAGTCAAGTCTCAAAAAACCTCAGTCAACACCTCTGTCTGGACAGACATGATTTTACAGGCGAAGGTTTTGTGTCATAGAGATTGTGTAGTTTGATTACTTGACTAGCTTGTACATGTCCTCCAGGTATCCACACCACACCGCTGCAGTGTAGTAGTAGTCGCCTTCCCCAGCAGGAATATAGGCTTTGGACTCAGGTCGACGCTCATAAGGAAAACCGTCCCTTGGCGTCGTCTGTGTGGGCAAAGCAGATCAACATGAGAGGCTTTGAATAATACATGTGATGAACTGAAAATGACTGGTAGAAGCAGCATATACGGCACAAAGAGTCTGAATATCTCTCATCTTAATTTACATCCCGTAAAGCAAATAATATGTGAGGTTACCCTGTAGTAGCCCCGGTGAAGTACAGCTGAAAGACGACTGAGGGACTCGGTTCCAAACCGGGCATAGAAGACGCTGTCTATGTCCATCATGAACAGATAATCCGCCTCATTACGGATCTGAAAGGAGACATAATGGAAGTATTAATAAAACATTATAATGCAAGAGCACATTGTAATGAATGATGTTTGTAAAGCTGGCGTTTATTTCTAGAAAGTAAAGTAGCAATCTGAATACTCAAATTGTCTGAAACTTTAAGTTCAAACATCGCTACAATCAATTTGAAATGACTGCCGGAGGTTTGGGAGGCACCTGAATTATTTAACTTGGAGGATTTAGTTTGTTTGGGTGGGAAAATTTCACGCATTCTTTAGGTTTAGAACTTTCATCCTGTCCTTTCATAAAGGAACCAAACCAGGTGGACAGTGTTACACCCACAGGAATGTGTGGAAACCAGTTTCCGGTCTGAACCAGTTCATTCTTCAGCCTGTTCTTGAATAAATGGTTGATAACAAATGATTCACTTTATGCTCATGCTGGAACTCTGCCCAGCATGAGCAGGAGGTGAGGCAGTGAAACGTAAAACAAACGCACCCCAGAGGGGAAAGTAAATTATGCTACTGAACAAAGAATTAAAAACCTTACATTCAAATTATACGTATAAAGATTTTTACTCTCTTTCATTTTATCATTTTTCTGTGTTTAGTTTTTTGGGTGGTTTTTTATTTTTCACATTACGTGCAGTACATCAGAGGCTGGATGGATTTTAAATGCTGTTCAAATGAAAGTGCTTTAAGCAAAGCTACCATGAGTGACGCTTTTGCCGTTAGTGACTCTTAGGATGTTTGACCCTCTGGGTGCTCGGACTTCTCAAAATGCCAGAAGCACATTTAGTGATGTCAAACATGTAAAACATTTGCTTTTATGCAAAACTTGCAAGGAAATGTTTTGCTTACATTTCTTTAGCATTGTGGCATAGTCAGGGAAACATGTATAATTATATATTTGTATATAGTTCTATTTTGATCTATAGAGTTATATTCAAAAGATTATAATATTATCCAAACTGCAACTCTGGATTTTTCAGCAACTCCGTCGCTGACAGAAACACATCAAAGATTATTTACAGAGATCTTTAAAAAGCCTGACCTGATGATTCCGTTTTGACTGATATCCTTTTACTCTTGTCTGAAACGCTGATGATTACAGAGACAATGTCATGAAGTAGCCCTATTGTTGACTGCAGGTAGGCGTGCAGGTAGACATGTTAGACGAGTTAGCAGACGTCTCACCGCAGAGCAAAAGTAAACACAGCTGATCTTCTGACATTTGCGAACGTAGATAAAACTGGTGAATAAGATCGGTTTCATGGGATTGCAGATTTTCCAAAATTACGGCTGGTTTATCCCTTCTCACGCCTAATTATTTACACAGAAAGCTGCTTGAAAGCTTTTATTTCTGCTGATTATGATGCCTTTCCACTTATATGAACAACATAAAAAAAAGCAACAACACTGAAATGTGGGCTAAATGAAGTTTCTTTACCTGCTTAAAATCAGACAAATGAGCCTAATCCGAATGTATATTTTCAGTTATTGAATGTGAATGTATATATGCTGGAAGGATTGATTGAAGGATAGGAATTTGACTGTGTATTGAAAAAAACAAAATAGTTATCATTAAGTACTTAACATATGGAAAACAAAACGTTATGTGGTGTCCTTGGATATTGGAACACCATGTATTTGCCAGCCTTTGCCTAATATTTACTCCAACCTTTACCATACTATAAATCTGTCCATCCATTTAGCTTCTATGGCTTCATTAAAAAAAAAAACAAGTTTTCTTTCTTGGATAATTCTTTGTTTCACTTTTTACCGTCTTTTCAATGGTGATGGTTGCCCATTTCATCCTTCCCAGTACAACATCCTGCCAGCGATTTGCACTTGGGACGGACACAACTGTAACCTTCCTGCCTTCACCCAGAGGAACCTGAAAATGAAAAATCAAACGAAAAACCCAATTAATTACAAACAACAACTCCAAAACATTCAAACTGGGATCAAACAATAGAATAAATTGAATAAGGAACTACAACAGTGCCCAAATATCAACCAGTTTAAATATTAATAAAACAAACGTTAGCTGTGTGCCATGTTGTTATTTGCAAATGTTATTGCTAGTATTAGTATTATGTGCATTTTCTTGTCTCATGAGAGTTTTTAATCATTTTGTCTGTGGAATATAATTTATTGTTGGCTCTTTAGCTTTCTATCAATATTATGGCTTTATTTACCAATTTTCGATAATTATTGAGTCAGTAGGTAATATATTTAAATAAATTGAGATGACGGGTAAGATTAAGTAAGTGTTTACTTCAAACAGAAAAGAGTAATAGGCAAATTATTTTGTTTTTGGGTATTTATGCACATGTTTTTCTGTTTTTCAAAACCGGTTTGAAATAAATAAATATGGATATAAATACAAACGCAGCATTGGTTGAATGATAAACACCTACAAAATTGATTAAATATCTGATATCAAACATAAGTTTAGATATATATGTTTTTTTTTAGAGCAGTGTTGTCATGGCACATGGGTTTCTCCATATTGAAAGATTGAAATGCTGCAACAGCACTTAAAAAAAGAAACAAAACAAGGAAAAAATAAAACAAAACAAAGAACAAACAAGTATACTTTTGCTTCACTTTAACTACTTAGACTTGGCAGACGGTTTTTAATATGATTTTTTTTTTTTATTGAAGCCTCAATTCCTGCAACTCAGTTTGACAAGAAAAGATCTGGGCCTACCTCCCACGTTTTTCATTTTGTACCTCGTTCAACCACAAATTTATCATTTTTAAATCAACAAACTCAATGTTAATGTGAGCTTTGTATCTATAAATAGTCTGGTTCAGTAGTCTTTTTTGTTTTTTTGTATTTTTAGCTTGTGCTCAGTGTGCTTCATCATTACTAAGTCTCAAGTTCCTATTGTGACTTTACTTCCTGTTCAAAATTGCAGGCTCTGGTGAACCTGCAACTTACTTTCAGTTCTCTGACTATTTTTATGCACTCACCTGTGTCGCTTCTTATTGGTGTCATTATTTATTAATCTGAGTTAACTGTCTGTAAATTGTTTATTTTGTAAGCTTCTGGATCTGTCGACACACCGCCTGCTTCTCTTGTTGATTGATTTGTTTTCTACACTTATAAAGTGTAGAAAACACTTTATAAGTTAATTATGAAACAAGAATTTGTTTCATAATTTTCTTATGATTGCTGATTCCCCCAGGCCCAAAAAACACTCTCTCAGAAAATATCAGCATTTCATAAACCCAGTTGTTGTCCTGTTGAAATCCTCAAAAAGAATAAACCATAAAACCTCATTATGAAAGAATTTAGCTGTTCAAAAAGTGTTTTCACCAACTTGAAGTGGTGATTAAGCCACAAGACCAGGTGCAGCTTTGAGAGTTTTTAAATTCAAAGCTCATTTCCCAGTTTAGAGTTTCACAGGGTGTGACCTGCAGCTCGAGTCAGAACAAAGAGCTGAACGGATGTGTCAACATCATGCGCTACAACTGTAACATCTGACATTTTATTTCACAGAAATGCACTTGCAGCGTAGTTTTCCCTGAGGAAACAGTCTGCTAAGTAGCGAGTGCAGTTGTTTTAATAAAAATAAAATAAATGCTACTGCACAAAACAACTCTTGCCAAAGGCTAAGGAGGTTAGCCTTCTTAGCATTTAGTAGCCTTGTGCTACTAAAATGTTAGCAGAGTTACTTCAATAAGTACTCACACCTACGTCACTCTGCATACAGGGTTCAGGCGAGTCTTTTTGAGATATGGCTTTTGGTGCAATGAAAAAAAAAATGCTTTTCAAATTAAAGATAAAGATTTTTATAAATTTTTGTAAATTGTATTAAGAAATACAATTTACAAATTTGCTTTGATTGTATGGTTTCATAAAAAATCATGGAAGCATTTCTTAGTATGGCTAAACTTAAATTGCTTGCACTGAGATATGCACTTCTCACTTGCTCTATGAATAAAATTAAGGAGCTTTCTATTACTGTAATAGATATGTCACCAGATATGTCTTTGTTTCAGGTCTCAGAAGGGAGCAATTATAACAGGAAATCAGTTGTGTTGTAACCTGTCCTGTACATTTTTGTGAATCCTTTGTTTCAAATACCTTGATGGAAATTAATTTGCATTTTTATCAAACGAGTCTCAACACGTTCATTTTCTGCGTTCAAACTTTAAGTACAGCATCTTACTTTTGTTGCAACACAACATTTTTTTGCTGAAAAACAAAAAGACTCATAATTAATAGGAATTTTCACATTTTTTTATGGTCTAGAATTTTCCATGCCAACATAATAAATGGCATGTGCACTTACATGACTTCAAGCAATTTTCCTGTATTTAGATGACAACAATAGTCTTCCAATCCTTAAGACAGAGCCCAGCTATGTGGGTTTTGCTTGTTTTTAAAGAAACAGTTGTAGAAATTTAACAGGCAAATGGTAAAATACAGATCGGAACACTAACTTACATGAAAAAAGATTGAGAAATGCCAGACTTATGTCTTTTATTATGAATTATTCTAGCTAAGTAGAATAATATTTCTTTTGTCAGAGTTCAAGGAGGACATTCTTCTGTTAGAAGGAAAGTTTCAAATTTCAGACATGGACGTTTCTTTCCTGGAATTTTTGCTGGTGTTCTCGTGCAGGCATATATCAGGTTATCAGTGAACTACACAAGGCAGCTGCAAAGGTTTTTATGACTCTTGAACTTTCTAATCCAAAACATGAACCAACACAATCTAGCAAATAATTAGAATGTTTTAGACAACTTTATTTTTCTTAGCTGTCTCATATTTTTTTTAGCAATATAATTTTTTTATAAACAATAATCTAATGAGAGTCAAGTCTGCAAAGAGTTTTGAGATGAAAACATATTTACCACTTCTCAATTTTAAAATGTTTACTTTAATCAAAGAATCTCTAATATTATACAAAAAAAGAATAATTATAAAAAATGCTGTTTTTGTTCTTTTAAAAAAATTCAACTAGCATTTTCTCAAAGTAGAATTCAACTTTTAAAAGTGGAGCAAAATAAATTGATTATTTTCTCTGTTGTCAGTAAAAGTTGTTTGACTAATTGATCTGTTTCAAAAAAGAAATTTGGCTGATCAAATCTGTATTTAAAGAGGTATTAAGGTGCTTTTCACAATCACAGTGTTGCAGGGCTAAGAACAAAAACACAAGCAACTCACCTTGGGGACTTCATTTTCTCTGTCTGTGTGAACGTAGTAAGTGACATTGAAGCCAACAAGGAAATACTTTTCACCTGTCTCAATAAATTTCTGTAGAAAACGAGTGTACCTGGTTGGTGAAAGTAAATAAAGGCCTTCAATTAGTGAGAAGAAAACAAGCAACACAGAAAAGAAACAGCAACCTAGTAAAGCATCTTTTTCCACAACATGTTCTGTCTACATACTTGCCAACAGCAAAAACCACCACAGCTATTCTTGGATTCATTTTCTTATAGATGGCATCCATAACCACAGGATCAAAGGTTCCCTCCCAGACGAGAGGAGCATTCCAGTTTGTCACGGCATTTACGTCTGTCCGTCTTGGGAAGAAAGGGAAATGCATTTATAAACAAAAAAGATCATAGGGTAATTTCACATTGGAGAAAATTCTGAGTCACGGTGATTTAAAAGGCTTAGAAAGCAAAGGCTTAGAAAGCAATTTTGTTTTTTTGGTTTCTAAAGACCGATGAAGAGTTTACTGCTAATAAGCTTCAATAAGTAGCATCACATAGTTGGTCTGCCCATTATTCTTCTAAAACATATGGGTTGTCATCTTTCTTACTTTTTAACCTAAAACTACTCAACAGGTATTAGAAAAAAACACCAGTTGCAATGCATTTTAGTTATGTGGATTATGCAGTGGATTATGCATAATCCACATTTCTTTCCTGAAAGAAATGTGGATTTCTTTATATCTACAGTAGATATAAAGAGACCAAGTTAAGTCATTTCTCAACTCTTTTCACCTTTAATGCAACATGTATCCTGCAGTATTTAAGGAAGTAGTAAAAACAAAATTATCACTTAGAATCTCTACTGTTTTTGTGTTTTATCAGTTTAATTGTACAAATGTCACCATTAAAGGTAGAAATGTTTGGAAACAATGTTTCAAAGCTTTATGTTTTTCCACTTCAAAACAGGTCAAATTTGAATCGTGGTATGTACATTTTTTATTTCCACTGTATAATAAATTGTCTGCAATATTTTTTATATTAAGAAATAAGTGTTGATTTTAAGAAACATTTCAATTTACTGATCTTTACTGACAAAAACGAAGATAATCATTTAATTTGGACTCATCACTCAACCTTAGATCAACTTACTTTTCTTGCTTTTATCAAATTCAAAAACAACCGAAATGCTCATATATTTGTTCATTTACTTACTTAATAAGGAACATTTGAGCAATAAAAATGCATAATAAAAACAAACAAACGCCTCTTTCAACTGCAAGGTTTTACATACTGAGCCAGAAAAATGATCTAAGTTACATAACAAACAAACAAACTAAAACCCAAAATCTAAACTTCATAATAAAACAAGAACAAAGTTGCACAGTAGAATCAAGTATGTTGTGATGGCTTACCCAGTCAGCGTTCTTGGCTGAGCATATTTTAGTCTGGAGAAGAAAAAGAGAAACCAGCTTCAGCATTTTATTTTGAAGGACAGAAGCAGTACATACAGGACATTTTATAAATCATAAAAGATTAACTTAGAGGATAAATCTTTATTATTTAATCAATTATAAGTAATTTAATGTCAGATAAATGTCAGCTATCTGAAAATGGCACAATCCCTAAAACTGTGCTAAATGAGACGCCTGGTGTTTTTATATTTCCATAGAGTTTTTTTATTCGGCACAGTGGAGAAATATAATGTTGCATTTATTTGTTATGTTTCTTCAGCCAGTGCACCTCTAATTCATAATTAAACTTCAGAAGTGCTTAGAAAATTGTGTGGGCATGTAAAGAAAATTTATTTTTTATTTTTTTGATTGTAGTTAAACAAAAGTTTATTATAAAAACAAAGCATAATACATTTCCTTGGAAAATGGATTCAGCCAACATTCATTTCATAGAGGGTTAAGTCACTGAAACGTGACTTGTAGGTTGTTTATAATTGTTCTGCTGGTTCAAAGGTCTTACATCCTTCCTTTGTAAAGTTTTTTTTTTTTTTTGACTTCTTACATGTTAATTTAGGCCAACTCAACTAGAGCACTTCAGATTGGGAGCATTTCCCCTTCCTCCAGGATCCCAGGTTTTGCTGGGATTGTTGTATCAGAAACTTGATAAAATTCCTTGCCACATCCCAAAGGTTGCACTTCTTTCTATTTGAGAAGCTGGAGGAGACAAAACCTAATGTACCTAATGCTGAAAAAATGAAAATAATAATGCAACTAGAAATAGCAAAGGAAGGAGGCATTCAACTCAGAGGAATTGTTCCTGTCCACACAATAAAACCGAATACCAACAAAAATTCAAATTAAGCTCTCAGTCTTGGTTATATGCACTAAATGAAATTTATTTTTACATTTAGTGTCTTCCAGATTCTATTTTGTATTACATTAAGATCAATGTTAGTTTTTTTTTTAATTTAAAAAAAAGTTGTTTTTCATCTTTTGAACTTCACATGATTTGTTTTGTCCATGTGTGCTTTGCTTTTTTTACAGCATAATTCTTAATTATACGCATATGATTAAAAATGTTACTGAAATCATTTTAAAAACAGATTTAACTCATTTCAACTTATTTAAAATGCCCCTTTACTATACAAGAATGAGAAGATATATATATATATATATATATAAATACAATATATATATCTTCTCATTCTTATATAGTATATATAAAAATTCCCTTCTCACCCACCGCGGGTGGTTGTTATCCTCTGAGCTCGGGTCCTCTACCAGAGGCCTGGGAGTGTCATGTTCCGTGTTTGTCTGTTGTGTTTGTTTGAGCTTCTGTGTCCTGAATCTCCTCGTTGTCCTGTCTGCCCCTTGATTGTTCTCAGGTGTGTCTTGTTCCCTTGATTACCTTCAGTGTATTTAGTCCCTCCTGTGTCCTTTGTTCCTCGTCGGGTCCTTGTTGTTAGTTGTCGCTATCTGTTTGTCTTTTGAGCCTCCTGTTAGACCAGTTGCTACCGGTGTGAGCCCTGGCTTCTGCTCAGCCGTGCTGCCTGGCCGCGGACTGTCTGCTGTTGTTTTTGGACTACTTTTTGTTAATAAATCACTCATCATTCATCTTACCTGGGCCTCCAGCGTCTGCCTCACCACCTCCAACCACACCACCACATGACAGGGAGCTTGAGGGTCCTGCACAGTATCTTGGCTGTGCCAAGGACTGCACATTTCTGGACTGAGATGTCTGATGTTGTTCCTGGGATCTGTTGTAGCCACTGCTCCAGTTTGGGGGTGACTGCCCCGAGGGCCCCGATGACCACAGGCACCACTGTGGTCTTCACCTTCCAGGCCCTCTCCAGTTCCTCCCTAAGGCCCTGGTATTTCTCCAGTTTCTCGTGCTCCTTTTTCCTGACGTTGCAATCACTTGGTATTGCTACATCTACCACAACGGCTTTCCTCTGTTGTTTGTCCACTACGACAATGTCTGGTTGGTTCGCCATTACCATTTTGTCTGTCTGGATCTGGAAGTCCCACAGGATCTTAGCTCTGGCATTCTCCACCACCTTTGGGGGTGTTTCCCACTTTGATCTCGGGGTTTCCAGTCCATGTTCTGCACAGATGTTTCTGTACACTATGCCTGCCACTTGGTTATGTCGTTCCATGTACGCTTTTCCTGCCAGTATCTTGCATCCTGCTGTTATGTGCTGGACTGTCTCAGGGGGCCTCCTTGCACAACCTACACCTTGGGTCTTGTCTGGTGTGGTAGATCTGGGCCTCTATTGCTCTGGTGTTTAGGGCCTGTTCCTGGGCGGCCATGATGAGGGCCTCTGTGCTGTCCTTGAGTCCAGCTTTTTCCAGCCATTGGTAGGATTTACTGATATCAGCCACTTGGGTTATTTGCTGGTGGTACATCCCATGTAGGGGCTTGTCCTCCCATGATGGTATCTCTGGCACCTCAACCTCTGTTCCCTGTTGTCTGAGACATTCACTGAGCACATTGTCTGTTGAGGCTTTGTCCCTGATGTATTTATGGATCTTAGTTGTTTCGTTCTGGACAGTGGTTTTCACACTCACTAGTCCTCTGCCTCCTTCCTTGCGGCTCGTGTACAGTCTCAGGGTGCTGGATTTGGGATGGAACCCTCCATGCATTGTTAGTAGCTTTCTAGTCTTAATATCTGTGGCTTTTATCTCCTCCTTTGGCCAGCTAATTATTCCAGCAGGGTATCTGATTACTGGCAGGGCGTAGCTGTTTATCGCACGGATTTTGTTCTTGCCATTGAGCTGGCTTCTCAGGACTTGCCTTATTCGCTGGAGGTCTTTAGCTGTGGCTTCTTTATATATATATATATATATATATATATATATATATATATATATATACACACACACAATAGACTGATGGGTGTTTTATACTCTTTTAAAAGCTCTAGCACAGTTTTTTAGCCACAATAAACCGTAATAGTGTTGAACAACAATGTAGAACAAAAAATGGCTTCTTACCCTGGATCCATTACCATTCTGTCCATCCGCTTGCTGGCTTTCTGGCACTGTCCGCCCATGTCCTTGTTATTTATCTCATCAAGCTTATTTTCCAGTTCAAATATCTCCTTCTCAGGGAAAACACATGGCTTGCAAAAGCTTTAAAGGAAAACCAAAAGCACATTTACAGATCACTTGACAAAATGAAATGGATGAAAGAGATACAAAATGGTCATGAAATGTGTTGAACAGTCAGGCATTGACAGACTCAGTGGAAATCTCTAACAGTGTTTAATTATATTTTTTTAAAAGTGTAATGCTCGCTAATGTTTTTAGTACTCACTTCATAGATGAAAAGCCTTCACTGAAGTAGGTGTATATAAGTCTGTGAAGACATAACAAAACCAATATCATATTATGTAGTTTAGTCAACTAAAGCTGTTTCTCCAGACATTTATTGGTGCTTTAAGTTCTGTCTCTTGGCAGTTGGTGGTTACCAAGGTAACAACCTGTAACTGATGGCTCCTCCCCCTTTTATCTGTTGTATGTATTGGGATCAGCTCTGTTTTCATCACAAATATTATTATTTTAACATGTATTTTAGACACATTTAATAATATACAGTGTTTCAAGAGTAATTTTGTTTTTATATGTTTTTAACTGTTTTCATTATTAATGTCGTCCATTTTAGCTATGTTTAATTTTACAAATATTAACTGCTGCTAACTGCTCATTGGGAGATTTTGCTCTGCAGTTTGTTTAGAGTTATTTATTGTATTTTATTGGATGTATAGAGGCAGAAGCTGCTGGACTGATGTTAACCACCAACTTGATTTCCTCTTTAGTTAGAATGAATACACTAAATGTTTCTGTTGTGAAGTTGACATGTTGGATCTGAGACATAGAAGGGCTACACATCCATATATCCATGCAAAATGAATAGTAATAAAGGATTGTCAGAACACACTTTCTTAAGTTTATTTTTTAAAATCCACTTTTTAAAATTCAGTCAAGTAGTTTTTAGAAACTCAATGAATTTATGCCTGAATTTTGGTTCTCCTATAATGAGGAATATGTATGTATTTTTTAATACTTACATCTCTATGGATGTAAACTCTTAAAACTCACAGGGAGTTTGGACAGCTGGCTCTCGCTCATTATTAGAACTAGAATGTGACTACAAGGAAAGTTATCATATTTATATTACGTTAAGTTTATTTTTATAGCATATTTCAGTAACAAGGTTAAAAGTGCTTTACATAATAAAACATAACACAAAAAATGTGGCAAAAAAAAGCAAAGAGAAGTGAGATTTGAGAAGTTGATACAACAACAACAACAACAACAGATCCTTAACGTATCTTGGTGCTAAGCGATTCAGTAAACTAGCAACAGTCTAAAGTCCATTCTCTAAGCTTCAGGGAGCCAATGTATGGAAACTTACTGTGGTCAAGTGGTAAAAACTTAACCACAACTTATCACTTTTATGTCTTATATTTTGATATTTATAGACATTAATGATTAACTCACTTTGTAAATATTTAGCCATTTACATCCAGATCATTTTACAGTTTTATGAACCACTCCTACTCATTGCTATTTCGTCCATTCCACCTTCTATTTTCGACCGGCAAACAAACCAATGTACTGAATCTGGCTCATCCCAGACGAGTAAACAGTTGTTTGCTTTTCTTATACTGTTTTTAGGTTGTCCACAGGAATGCATTGCTTATCTTAAAATCCCCACTATGCCACTCGAATATCCAGAAGAAAGAACAAGGGCTAAGCCATGCCCTCCATTACCCCATTATCCATTCCCTCCACGCTTGAAACATTTCTGCAAAAATTCTTCCGATTCCCAGACTGCCCAAAATTTCATCCCACTGGATTAATGATTAGCCTTTTATCGAGACTTCTCCTTTTTAGCGTCTATATAGGGGTTGGGCACTCCTGGTCCTCGAGGGCCGGTGTCCTGCAACTCTTAGGTGTGTCCCTAGTTCAACGCATGAATCCAATAGCTGAATCACCTCCTAAAGGCAGTCAAGTTCTCCAGAGTCCTGCAAATGACCTCATTATTTGACTCAGGTGTGTTGAAGTAGAGATACATCTAAAAGTTGCGGGAGACCGGCCCTTGAGGCCTGGAGTGCCCACCCCTGGTCTATATGGAGAGGCTAATAAGCCCCTCTATATGGCATTTAAAAGGGGCTAATAATTAAGCCTAAAGAACAGTCTTTATAAACAATCTGGTTAATATCTCGAAATATTTTCACAAACTGCCATTTCGCTGTGTGTGGTGGTAAATGATAAACCAAAAATAAATGCTCTGGTTAAAAATTTGTTTTTGTAGGATTTTCTGTGTGACAGACAAATCCTCTGCAGTACTCCAAGTGTTTACATAAAGTGAACTTTGAAGGCAGCCGTTTCACTAATGTCTGCTACATTAAACAATAACTGAAAAAGCTAGTTAGGCAGCATGTGAAAACTCAACTTTGACTCACTATGTTTTAGATTGGCTCTGCTTCTTTAAGCTGTCTACATGTTTATATTTTATTCTCATTGTCTCGATAGCAGTGAGGCTGTTTTTGCGGCTTGGACCTTAGAAGTACAGCAGCTGTCTAATCCAAGTAACTGTTTTTTTATATTATTTTTGCATCAATTAAAATGGTATTCTTTCAATAGCCTTTTTTTTTCTACCCTTAAATATAGATAACAACAGACCAATAAATCCGTCCAAGCTCCAAAATTTTCACCAAAACTCTTTCTATTTGTAGACTGGGAAAGCTAGAGATCAAAACAATGTCCAGTTGGAAAATACTAATTTAATCACTGCAGTAAATCTGTTTTGTGAAGTGGTTATCACAATTGTTAATCACTAAATGGACAAGTCTCCTCCAACATGTTTTTGAGCTTCCATTCCTAAGTTTGGACAATGAGATGCTGAATGTGGAGAAACTGGCATAAAGTTGAGGTATCTCTGTATTTTTTCTGACCTTTCCTAATTTGCAGCACAATGGACATTTAGACCTGCCTGTTTTAATCGTTAAAATTCAAAATCTACCTTTATATACACTAATTCATACAGTGGAAACTGTATTAGCATTACAGAAGAAGCTATCATGTACGGGTCTCCTTTTTTCCGTTCTTGTTCAACAAATGTTGAGCAGAGGTATTTAAACTTAAGGTCATGCATTGTTGTCAGAAATGCTGTCAAAAAAAACAACACTCCCTTTCTGAACAGCTAAGAATGAGGAGACTAAGTTCCCCAACATTCCACACAAAGGACTAAAATGAAAACAGTCAGGCAGGCTGCAAACAGACAAGTAGCTACAGGAGATTAAGGAACCTCTTACAATGAGTTTTACGTGCAACTTGGAACAACAACCTGAACTTTCTGGTGGTAAAGAAAACATCCATGTCATTTTAAAATCTTGTAGCAGAACGTATATACAAAAGAACAGCATTTCCACTGGATAATGATCTGGGGTTTGTTTTCTTTTCGGTAGAAAAACATTTTATGTTTTGCTTTCAAGGTCAAGTAGGCACATCTTTTAAAAGTCAATTGATACTGATGGACTCTTATCCAAAAGGAGTGAATACTAAAATTAAAACAAAAGATTGGAGGAAAACTTGGAGTTAAAGTGGCCTACATTTTGCTACTTAAATGTAGTTAAAATTATTACAAAAAAAGGAGCAAAAGGAACACCTGATGTTTCTGTCATTTGCTATCTGTTCTCATTCATTTTGAACACTGACATTTCCATAAAGCAAGAGTGATCTGTGAACACTGACCATGTAGCTCACTGCCAAAGAAGTACTTATCACAATGGCGAGAAACACCCTCCGCAAACAATCAGCTTGCTCTCTCTGTAAGACAGGATTCTTTCCCAACTTCATGTCCCAGCATGCTGTTCTTGGCTGGTAAAGTCAGATATTTTCCACTGGCTGAGCTTCAATTCATAGAAGGTAATCTTGAGTTATTTTGGTATCATTTGCATCATCCCACATATTTTAAGAGTCCTAAGAGCTAAACGATTGCTAAACTAATTGGTAAAATAATCGTGTTCAAGTAATGACATAGTTAAAGCTTGAGCAATTTTTTTTTATTATCAGTAGACTTTGGATGGCAAAGCAAAGGTACAAAGCAGAGGATGTGAACCGGTGAAAGATTGATACAGTCAGAAGATGACTATATCGATACAAAAGCGTGGGCGGCTCAATTTTCCCAATTAAGATATTGAAGAATTAAGTCAATTGCTGTAAATGTTTGGAATATGCTGACCACCATTGATATGAACAGAAAATTCTCAGTGGAAGTCGTATTTAAAATATTTGGAGATAATCTGTATCTATCAGCAATACGAACAAGAGTCATCTGATAGTTACACCCACAGGCTCCTGAACAATGACGCAAGGAACAACTTGCCTCACTTTCAAAAGAGAGGTGCAAACCTGTCTTTTACCTCTCCCATATTTTGATGCCAAAAATTCACATGAATACAGTAGAAAAAAATCCCATGTTTTCAGATTGAGGCTACAAGCTGCTCACACCATTGTGCAGCAGGAACACACATACAAAGGTAGTCTGTTTGTTGTAATAAAGCTATTTTTCAGCTAATAGTCTTTAAATAGTTTTAACACTGAAACTTATATAGTATTCCAAAGTCCATTTTTTCCCCCTGTGAACCACACAGGGTGGTCTGTGTAAAAATCTTTCTTCGTCAAAGTTGTGAAGTACTGAATATTTGCCAAAGGAAGGAGTGGAAACATAGAAATAAGTTTGTCAATTTAAAAGATTTAACACTGTTTTGCGAGTTTATGATACAATATCCACATTATCAAAAGCCATCTCTGTTAACAAAATATGAACACAGTTGAATTTCCTTGAATTGCTATTGTACAAACCTGGTTTAAAGCATGAAATAGTTTAATGATCCCTATTAAACCATTTAATGATGATGAAGAGGCTTTGGTAATTGCCTGGACTTATCTTTCACAGGAATGTTTATCTGGAGGGAAGAAATAATTTAACATCTCTAAACCTTGTCCACAAAAGACGGAAAACAAGACTCCTAACAGAGAGGTTTTAGATGAAGCTAATGTAAAAAATAAAACTCACTACCAAAAGGAGCATTACATTAGCATTACATATAAGTACTTATTAAAATGGAATTCAACTGATGGACACATTATCCATTAGTTGAATCCTTGCTTATGGAAATGTCAGTGTTCAAAATGAATGAGAACAGATAGAAAATGACAGAAACATCAGGTGTTCCTTCTGCTCCTTTTTTTTTGGTAATCATTTTTACTACATTTAAGTAGCAAAATGTAGGCCTCTTTAACTCATATCAAGTTTTCCTCCATTCTTTTGTTTTAATTTTAGCATGGATGGTGGCTAGCTCACATGTCCATCAGTTGTCACCAAGTACTTTGCTAGAAAAACTCGTTGGGCCTGCTTTTCCTGAAAGAATTTGATATCAAAGATCATTTTCTCATCCCTGCTGTTATAAAAGGGTTTACTAAAAACACAAGTCAAAAGCCAGTGGTTATTTATATTTGATTCCTTAGACAAACATGTAAATGCCAAAAAATTATAGCATTCGAAGTGGAAGCATTGCTTTGCATCTGATTTTGTTGGCAACTGTTTTGTTTAAATAGTTAGGGCTGAAGTGTCACGTTGAAGGCCTTGCAAATTGTTCCTTAATCTTCATGTCGCTGTTTATTCACACATAAATAGGTTTTCCATCACACTTCTGAGGAGTTTATTGAACAGCTGTGTTTTACTGAGCTCGAGCTTCACACAGGTGAATTCAGCTTATTAAGTGATTAGTTGGATTGTATTTTATTTAAGAGTATCGTAGTAAGTGGGGCCTGACCACAAACGCACACCACTTCACTTGTAATGTACTAATTTATGTTGGTTCAGGAATGCCAGCAAAATACAATGTGAAAAAGTTAAGAGTCTGAATACTGTTGTAAGATCTTAATTATGCCAATTGAGCTGTGATTGTTTAAATAAATCAAGTAACAGACTGAGGAAACCAAAACAGGATACATAGTTCACTGGCATCAAAGTTTCACTTCAGCTGCATTGCTAACAAAGAACTTGTGGACATAAGTTGCTTATCTGATTTTTACAAGCGACAACAAAAGAGAGGAAACGCAGGTAGCATCAATTTCTAGATAACAGCTTTGACAATAGAGTATCACCCATAAAACAACGGTGATTTCTTTAGCCCCAGAGGAACCAGTTCAAATATTTATACTTTGAAGCCGTAAACTTACAGGGAGAAAACTTAACTCAGCCCTTTTCCCTCATAGCAACACTATTTTCTACTTCTTTTTTTTTTTTTTTTGCTCATTGCAAGTGATTATTATTTTTCGCTGTTTTTTTATTTTTAGCTCCAGAAATTCCGCTGTAGAGCTTCCGTTATTGGTGGTGCTTGCAATATATTAATTTTACAACACGATAAAACTTCTCATCGTCAAAAATAAAAATAAATAAATAGAATACTTAAAACCCTTTAACCCACGTAATTTGAAACGGGGCAGTTCTCTTTGAACCCCGGATATGATGAGATGCATTCTATTTTCGCATGCGTTATTCCCGAAATAAAAGGAGCAAAGGGTTGGATATACGCCTGAAAATAAAAAAATAAATACAAATCAAGTTTAAGTAATGAACGATTCGCTGTGACTGGATCCGAAAGTTCTTCAGAGACGATTCCGAAGGTCTCGAGTTGATAGTTAACAGGGCGCATGACGCGACGCACCATCGATCACACAGATAATAAAGACCCTTATACTTTAACACCCAAATTAAACGGATATGTGCAGCATTTTTTTTTTTTTTTTGCGTTCTTTGTGTGATATTCTGAACCGTGAAAAATAAGACGCTCTTCTGTCAAACACGCAATTTTTGACTTCCTCAAAGCCTTCATTTCTTCCCCCCCTTTTTTTTCTTCCTTTTTTTTGTTTTTTTTGCACTTTTATTGCGTCACTGCATCAAAGATAATCAAGGAAATATCAAATACTTACACCAGGAAGGCAAAAAATATTACCACGCTCAAAATGTGGGACTTGGTGATGTTCCGCTGCATTTTCAATCCGTTATGACGAGAATCACCGGCCGTGAATAAGAGAGCGTCGAGCACAAACTGAAGAGAGACCAAGCGCACAGGTTCTTGGGCGCTTGGTGGAACTTCCTATCCGACACAGGGTGGGAGACAAGCAACTGGGGGCGTTAATGGCAGTTTGTATGGGGCGGGACAAAAACACAAGGCAAGAGGGAGGATGTTCTCGTCGTCATCTTCAGGAAGTTGCACTGAAATGACAAAGGAAAGATACATTTTCCCTTCTCCTTTTCGTTGTTGACAAAATTACCAAATGGAAAAAAGCAAGAAGATTGTATTTAATCAGAAACAAAACATAAGAGTCCTGTAACCAATAGGATGACGAGACAAAAAGATAAGCTATGAACGTTTTTGCTTTTATGAAAATTAGTGATAAAATAGTGGGAGTTAATTGTAACTGACGATTAGGAATTCATGCATTTTACTAGTTTCCTTACTAGCTCATTTGGTAACTGTTTTGTTTAAATAGTTAGGGCTGAAGTGTCACGTTGAAGGCCTTGCTTTTTCACATTTTTTAATTCTCCAACCTCAAAGTTGAATGTATTTTGTTGCCATTTCACGTGATAAGCTAACATAAAGTAATGCCTATTTTTGAAGTGAAAGATAAATGATGCAGAGTTTGTAATGTTTTTATAATAAAAACAACCCAAAAAATTTAATCTGGTATTTGAACACTATTGCACACTCCGACCTAGACCTCCAGATCGATCGCAGCGCTGCCTTTAGCATTTTTATTTGTTGACACACAAAACTTTCATATTGTACAATATTAATGTTTTGCATTGCCGCTGGTCTACTTCCATCACAGGCAACAATGAACCACAGCACGTACACCTGATAGGACAAATTAACTGCCACAAAGCTTCACTGCACTTTAACTGAATATCATAAAAAAAAATAAAAAAATAAAAACTTCTCAAACATGGAGACGTTAAAATATAACGGTCCTCAGAGCGAGCTGGCATATTACCAACGTTAGCCTCGCCTGATAAAACTGGCAAAACGGTGCGCAGAAACCGTGACTCGATTATATTTTTTGGTCAATTGATATGTAAGCATCTTACGAAGTAATTTTGGTGGGTTTTTTGTTTTTGTTACCGTATACTGACCTATAGGACAAAAAGACAGGAGTCAGCAATTGCAACCGTTCGGCTGCCTTTAGCATCCAGATTGCATTTGGGGTAGACCGGAAGTCCATCCCAAAACCAAACTGGAAACAACGCCCCCCAAAGGTTCCGCCACGCCTTTACCGCTCCCGTCCCCCACCTCAAGAAAGCACTTTGTTAATTTCTTTTAGAAAATAGAATTAATTGTACCTTTCAGAGTTATAAAAAAAAAAACAACTAAATATTGTGGTGGCATTTTTTTAGGTGCACCACATTTGGATGCACCATTTTTAATTTTATTGGTTCTGACTGCCGAAGGAGGAACAGCTTATCCTGCTTTCTCTCGTCCTTCCTGATAACTCTGCCTGTGAATTATTTTTAAAGCGACAGTTTTTATAGTTATATTTACATTATTGACATTTTAACTGGATTACTACTAACCTAAGGCCTGGGGGATTTTCTTACTTTTATTTTTATTTTTACCTACTTTTCTTTACCTCCACGTTAAACCAAGGCAAAATGCCTCCGGCTGACCCCAAAGACATGAGCAGTATTTTACGACTGCAGAAATGAAGATCAAACAGCTGGAGGTGAACTTTGAGATCAACACTGCCTGTGGAAATGAGACGACCCTTCCTCAAATCAACGGAGAGGTCATGCGCCCTGCACCGAGCAGCTCACCCTGGAACGCTCTGGGTGCCAAGCCGAAACGGGAGTCTCGCACTGCGGATCCGATGAAACGACTATCAGGGAGAACCCCGCACCTGGACGAATCAGCGTGGCTGGCTCTGAGCTGAAACCCACCTTTAACTTCAACACCTGCTCCGCCAAAGAAAGATAAACAATCAGCTGCAACCAAAACGCCTCCACCGACCCCGCTCCCAGAGACAAAGCAACCTGCATGAGCCTCAAAACATTCTGACTCTGTGGGAATCCCACTGAAAAACAGATTCTCTGCACTCCAGCCTGAGCCTCTGAGTGAAACTTCGCCTTCAAATATCAAGAGTGAGGCAAGACCAACACATCGATCCCCAAAAGCTCCAAAGGACAAAGCGACCACCAGAAAAACAAAAGGTATCCAAAAAGTGCTTATTGTTGGAGATGAGGCAGTAAAGGGAATCAGTGATGTTTGTAATCCCAGGAAAACAAGAGTGATGTATTTTCCTGATGACACTGCATCTGATTTAACCAACAAACTGCTCTCTCTAACCACCGATCAGCCAGATATTGAGACTTTAGTTGTGCATGTCGGAGCCAACGACCTGGCAAAGCAAAAGTCTGAGATTCTGAAAAAGGACTTTAACATTCTTCTGGACACCATGGGAAAACTAAAAATGAAGTTATTTCTCAGTGGTCCAATTCCATCACCTCAATGGGGAGACGAAAAACACTCCAGGCTGCTCACGATCAACAAATGGCTGATTAAAATCCGCTCTACCAGCTCAGTGACCTTCATCGATAACCTCTGGATCTATTGGCAGCGCTTTCACCTTTTTGGAAGAGGAGGACGCAATCTTAATAAACATGGGACAAAGCTACTCACTGCAAACCTTTTCTATTTTATCAACAAGGACAGCAACAGGATCATCGCTTCAGGAGAACAGGCTCAAGTATGTCTGACTAGGATGGAACCCTCCCCGGATCAGGAGCACGGCGTTCCAAAACAAGCTGATAAATCGACTGGAGACGGAGCGACTGCTTCCCTCCCTCCTTCCCCGCTCCCTCTCTGCTCCTCCAATCATTCACAGGATTCAATAGATACCAATGAAGAAATGTCTTCCGGACCAGAGTTTCTTAAATTTACAGATGGAATGAATCAACAGGTTCGCCTCGGCACATCTCTCCTTAGCACTCGCGTAGCAGACCTCACTTCATTTAAGCCACCTGCCCCTGACTTTCCAGAGGATCCATCACTCTGCGTCTCTCAGGTCTGAAACTGGAGACCAGACATTATCTTTACACCCGTCTTCCTCCAGAATGCGTCTGGCCCCCTGGAAATGCAGAACAGGACATTACCTGTCCGGATCTCTACAAGAAAATTTACAAAAAATAGAAATATGAAATACAACGGTCCTAATTCGAACCTCAGAGTGATTCCCTGCCTAAAGGAGCCTCAGACTGAAAATCTTTTTGCCTCCAAGTCACTTAAAGTAGCACTTTTAAATATCAGATCACTCTGTGCTAAAGCTCTATTAATTAATGATTTCATCACTGAGTATAATGTTGATGTTATGTTTTTGACAGAAACATGGTTGAATGACGATAATGACCAAATTGTACTAATTGAATCTGCGCCTCCTAACTACAATCTTTTAAGTGAGAATAGAAAACATAAAAAAGGAGGAGGCGTGGCTTCTATATTTAAAAATAAACTGTAGCAAAATCTCTTTCGGTCATTTCACCTCTTTTGAGTATCTTGGAATTCAGGTTAAAGGCTACAAACGAACTTTGACACTAACTTTATACAAAACTCCAACATACGTGAAAAATTTCTTTACTGACTTGAATGATCTTCTATCTCTCATATGCATTGATTATGATTGTTTAATAATTGTTGGTGATTTCAACATTCATGTGGACAAACCCCAAGACAGAGGAGCGAAAAAGCTCTCTGATATTTTAGAAAACTTTGGTTTAACACAACATGTCAAACAAGCAACACACACTCAAGGACCCACACTGGACCTGGTTATCAGTAAGGGTGTGAATATTTCCAATGTCTCTGTAACTGATGTCGCCTTGTCGGATCATTTTGCTGTTATATTTGAAGGTTCTTTATTCTTTGACCCACTTGGACAAACAACTACTGTCACAAAACGTTCTTTTACAGAAAACATAGCAGAAACATTTAATCAAATCTACTCTTGTTCCTCACCCTTCAGCTGTAATGATGTAGATAAGTTGGTAGATGATTTTCAGTCTAAAGTTTCATATATCATTGATTCCATTGCCCCAATTAAAGTAAAGGTTGTGACTGGTAGGAAGAAATCTCCATGGAGAAATGCACAAACAGTTCGATCTGCAAGACAACTCTGCCGCAGGGCAGAACGAAAATGGCGTAAAACTCAACTTCACGTTCATATTGACATCTATAAAGAAAGACTACGCAACTATCATTTAACACTAAAACATGCAAGGGAGGCTTTCTTTGCAGATGTCATAAACAAAAACATTAACAATGCTCGAACTTTATTTGCAACAGTAAACAGGCTCACAAACCCCCCTATGACGTTACCACCTGAACTCCAGTCTAATGCTGCCTGTAATAAGTTTTCCGAATTCTTTTCAGAGAAAATCCAAAAAATCACAGGATTAATATGCACAACAACTCTACAGCCAGAACCACTGCTGAACCCAGACAAAACTAATACAGGAAAAATGACTCACTTTCAACCACTTAATTATAAAACCCTAGAAGAAATTACAAGTCAATTAAGTTCAAGCTCCTGCTGTCTGGATGTTCTACCCACACATTTCTTTAAAAAAGTCCTGCCTGTTATTGCTACTGATCTGATCCAAATAGTAAACTCATCGCTCACATCAGGCGTTTTCCCCCAGGCTTTGAAAACAGCAGTTATCAAAACGATGCTAAAAAAGAACAATCTGGACAAATCACTACTGCAGAATTAGAGGCCAATCTCCAACCTCCCATTCATCAGCAAAATGATTGAAAAAACTGTGTGTAAACAATTAAAACAATTAAATCTGGTTTTCGGGCTCACCACAGCACGGAGACTGCCCTCGTAAAAGTATTCAGTGACATCCATATAAATACGGACTGTGGGAGAACCACAGTGTTGGTTCTGTTGGACCTCAGTGCAGCTTTTGACACTGTCGACCAGGACATATTACTGAATCGACTGGAGAGTTGGGTTGGACTCTCCGGTTCGGTGCTCAACTGGTTTGAATCTTACATAAAGAACAGGGATTTCTTTGTTTCAATTGGAAACTTCTCATCAAAGAGGTCAAAGGTCACATGTGGGGTACCCCAAGGTTCAGTCCTGTTCAACAAATCAATCAAACAGCTGCAGTTTATCCAAAACGCTGCTGTTCGCATTCTCACTAGAACCAGGAAGATAGAGCACATAACACCAGTTTTAAAGTTCCTCCACTGGCTCCCTGTAGCTCAAAGAATAGATTTTAAAATACTGTTGTTAGTTTACAAATCACTAAACGGTTTAGCACCACTATACATTAAAGATCTGCTGTTGTTGTATCAACCTTCCAGACCTCTCAGGTCTTCTGGTTCTGGTCTGCTCTGCATCCCCAGAACCAAAACCAAAAGAGGAGAAGCAGCTTTCAGCATCTATGGATCAGAAATTTGGAACAAACTTCCAGAAAACTGTAAAACAGCGGAAACCCTGACTTCCTTTAAATCTCAACTAAAAACACGCCTGTTTGGAACTGCATTTGAAATGTAATATGTAACAATGTACTTTTTTTTTTTTTTCCTCTCCTGTTATGGGCAACGGGGCCCGACGAATACCCGTGGTTAAACGGACGGCGGAGTCCGGCGGTAACAGGCGCTTAAATTCTATGACAAAAAGGGAAGGGAAAAAAGGGGAAAAGGGGGAAAAAAAAGGAAAAAGAAAAAAAACAAAAAAAACACTTGGTATTTTATTCTATGTTGCAAGACTTTGTTTTTTGTGTTTATGATGTAAAGCACTTTGAAATGCCTTGTAGCTGAAATGTGCTATACAAATAAAATTTGATTGATTGATTGATTGATTGCTGATCACATTCTGATTTTTAAAGAAGTAAAGACAATAACATATAAAGCAGTCCATGCTTAGTAGGTCTTTCAGTTTAGATATAAAGTCAACTTTAACAAAATGAGTAAATAGAACGAAGTTTAAATATTTATTCACAATTTAAGAAGCTAATTTATTTTTGCTAAATTATTATATTTAGCTAAATATTATTCTGACAGATAGATAAAAAAAAACTCAAAAAGGGCAATAGGGCATCTGCACGTGCCTGGATGAGTTCCTTTAGGTTACACCAACCCCTAGTGGACAAAAATAGAATACCACTTAAGTTGTTTTAAAAAATCAGTCTGCTGAAAGCAGTTTGTTTTAATAGGTGTCTAAAAAAAGTCACGATCGCATTTTAGACTTGTTTAAATGTGCACACAATACTCTTGTAAGTTTTTACTTTGCAGTTTTAAAGATTGTTACAACAAATGATACAACGTGGAGAATAATAAACTCATGTCGTGTACATTTATATTGTGCTATAAATGCACAATATTCAGTCTTTAAGTACTTTATTTCACACAAACATTACCTTATATATACACAAGTTTGCACCTCCCCCAAGATGGCGGAATGTTTGTGTACTTAGTGTACTCGGGAGTGAACAACGTGATGATGCGTTCGAGGTTGGTACTTCCTTGGCTCACACCAAAACAAACTGTCTCCCAATTGCAAGTGAGCGAACCAGTTGGATTTGCTAATTTGCTAACTCAGAGACGTAGCTGACGGGCAGTAGCATACTTCTCAGTATTTGTATTTAAACGCTTTTGCTACATGCTCAGTAAACATGGCAGCCGCCATTAATGAACGTTCCATGAACGCTCCACTCGTCATCTGTGATGACGTTTCTTCGCTCCTCCTTTTCCGGTCCTTTCCATCCGCGTGCCAGTAGGTTTAGCCTGTGTCCACGTCGAGGGTCTCCAACTGGGAAGAGAAATGCCGTCAAAAATCGTCTTTGAAACTGAAGAAGAAACCACCGAGAAAGATATGGACACTGTCGCGGAAGCTGAAACCTTCAAGGTGAGTTTTGACGATACACGTCGAGTTAAAAGGCTGAGGTTCCTGCCGCGGCTCCCCCATGTTTAACAACATGTGGCCGTGCTTGCTAGTAGCTAGCACGGCAACAATAATACATCTGTAACAAAGGGGAACTCGAAACAAACAAGTTACTGTTGGAATATTAACACTGAATTAGCGTTTACAGATGAAGAAGAATGCGGTAGGGAGACTGTCATATACGTCATCATATGTTATTAAATGGACACTTAAAGTATCCCACACATGAATCCACGGTCATTGTACTTATCAACATTGTGGACGAATATGGCAGTAATTTGCATTTCATCCGTTGACAAACACTCGTGATGTTTAATTTATCTAGATTTGCCGATGAGACATGATTTACAAACATGTCACGTGTTTTTTTATTTTTTATTTGATACGTATTGTTTCTTAGATCCCTCATTTCATACGCAGCTTATTCTTAATATAGTTGTCCTAGAAGTGGGCAACTTTGATATTTTAACAGAGAAGGGACAACAGTAGAGTTGAGGTTAGGGGGAAAAAACGAATGCATGTAGTGACTTGTACACGACACTTGTAAGTTCAGCTTGTGAAATTGGTTTATTTGCTCAATTTTACTAGCTTTACCTAATATCAACATGCATACTGGTATGAAAGGGGACAATTCACACCTGGCCTTAAAAACTACCCTGAGTGATTGGATTACATGCTTTAAACCACACACAAACATAAGAATGTTACTTATCATTCTGTTACGATCAGGCATAATCTTGGTGGAGTGAAACTGTGGATTTGACTGTATTTTTGTTAGTGTTATAAAAAACATAGGTAATTTCAAGTTTAAAAAGGATTTAAAGATATTTTACTGAAACAATATTTACCTCGGGAGTGCCTGTTTTTTTCACAGATCATGTATTTTTATTTGTTGAAAAGAATGTTTACAATGTTTTGTTTTACTGTCTCTGTTTTGTATGCGAAAAAACAATATATTCCAGCCTGTATCTTAATAATGAACCAATTGACGTGTTAGAAAAACTGTCGAATGTGCAAAAACAAGCACACTGCCTAATGTCTACAGTAGATCTATCAACATTGAGATGAGGGCAGTTTTGATTGTCAGATACTGGAGTATATAATTGTGATTTTATACATTTTTCTTCCTCATTTTGAACATTCAGTTGTTACACTGTTTACATTCTGCCTGGAAAAAAGCTGCAACATTGGTCAATGCATGGTGAAATCTGTGCCTTGAAAAAGATGCTTTCTGCTTCATGTTACTTATTAGTGAATAATATTAGGTGCATGCATTATAGATCCAAGTATTTCTTGAAAAAAAATTGTGGCGTAACATTGTTTACAAATTATATACCTCATGCAAAATGTGTTTGTCACTGCTAAAATTAGTTTAACAAAGTTGGACTCAGTATTTGCTTAGTGTAAATCGTTTTCATTCCTTGAAGGTGAAGAACAAGACAAAGGAAGGTAAGAAGCTGAAGAAGAAACAGCAGCAGTCCGAGGAGCAGGTGGAGGATCCAGACTGTGATCCTCCAGCACCAAAGAAGAAAAAGAAAAAGGACAAGCTGGCAGCGGACCAAGCGAACGGCCACATCGATGAGGCCGCTGACCTGAATGGTGACAGCGGGGACATGGAGTCGCCAAAAAAAACAAAGAAGAAGAAAAAGGAAGCATCAGAGGTTAGTACTACGATGTTATGTTTTTCTATATCTACCTGTTGAATGCGTTTTTGTATATTTCCTCATAGAAAACATAATATCAATGTACTTTATGGTCTAAAATATTGCATGGATAATACAAGTATTTTTTCAGTGTCTTTCTTCCATGTGCAACACTTTTAATGCTTTTTTTTTTTTTTTTTTTGGACAAATAGAAGAACCAAAAGCAAAAGAAGGCAACCAATGAGGCAGCAACCAATGAGGCAGCAACCACTGAGGCAGCAACCACTGAGGCAGCAACCACTGAGGCAGCAACCAATGGACATTCCACCCCAAACACACCA
This sequence comes from Poeciliopsis gracilis, assembly GCA_911649635.1. NCBI lineage: Eukaryota > Metazoa > Chordata > Actinopteri > Cyprinodontiformes > Poeciliidae > Poeciliopsis > Poeciliopsis gracilis. Next base: position 12,393,318 of record CAJVRI010001179.1, on the reverse strand, counting down.
GTTCAAACTCCCAGTCAGACCCCATTACAGTCCAGTGATGAGTTGGCCAGTGAAAGTGAAAATGTAAGATTTGAAAAATCCTTAAATATAAGAAGTAAAACATTTATGTAAAAGGTTGTTGAGATATAGTTTTGCAGCAAATGATTCCGGTTGCACCATGTTTGTTGTCTATGCTAGCTTGACAATGCTTAACGTTAGCTGCAAAGAGCAAAAGAAACCATTGGGACTGAATTTCTTTACATTTTTAGGAACAAACACCTGAGCAGAGAGAAGGAGCTTTCTCCAACTTCAGAATTTCCAAAGTCACCATTGATAAACTGAAAGGTAAGCAATGTCTGTTTTTATAGTCTAGTGTTTTGCATTTTAAAACTGGTAAATAGGAATTCATGCCAGCCATGTAAAAGGCTGCATTTACCTGGTGATTGTATGATTTGTTTAGAGAACTCATCGGCTTAATGATGGCTTATAAATATTAAAAAACATATGTGTTCTTGATGACATTCATACACAACTGTAGACTGCGTAAACTCAAATGTGTCAACTTTCAGCTGGACGTCACTCATAAGTTTGAAGCCCAAGGTTATCATTGTTTGCTTTTTGTCTCTTCTGTATCTTCTTATTGTCTCTCTTCTCTGTCGTCTTCTCAGCTCGGGGAGTCACCTACTTGTTTGACATTCAAGTGAAGTCATTTAACCCTGTATATGATGGAGAGGATGTAATCGCCCAAGCCCGTACCGGAACAGGAAAGACCTTCTCATTCGCCATACCGTTGGTCGAAAAGCTCCAGAACGATTCAGTGGAGATGACGAGAGGCCGGCCTCCCAAGGTACTCACCAGACACTTACCCATCTCTTCTTCAGTTTCTCTCAGTATTTGTCTAAATCTTCATTTTTTTTTTTTTTTTTTGTTAATAGGTGCTCGTCTTGGCTCCTACCAGAGAATTGGCTATCCAGGTCTCCAAGGACTTCAAAGACATTGCCAAAAGACTGTCCATTGTCTGTTTCTATGGAGGCAGCTCATATAACCCACAGAGTATGTCCATGTCTCAGTATTAACTGTTTACTGAAGGTTGTCTTAAAAAAATTTAGCAAAAATAGAGAAGAAAGCAGCAACCTGTTGTTCAGTATATAGTTTTTAAACATGATTTTTATTGAAATAGTCTGAGTACATTAGAGATGTGGCCTGCCACCTCTTAAGTTCTGTATTAGCTTATAAATACTCAAATTTTCTGAAATATTAAAATCAGTATTTCTTTTCTCTTTCTACTGAAGTACCTTCATTCCATAGCACACTATCATAGATGCTTTCCTCTGAGCATATTCAACAATAACCGTTTAGTTTGCAGAATTTTGTTTCCAGCTTTATACTTTTGTTTGAGTTAAAACTTACTCCTTTATCTTTGTCCAGTTGATGCTATTCGTAACGGGATTGATATTTTGGTGGGAACGCCCGGCCGCATTAAAGATCACCTCGAGAACAACAAACTCAACCTCAGCAAACTGAAACACGTCGTTCTGGACGAAGTGGACCAGATGCTGGACATGGGATTTGCAGAACAAGTTGAAGAGATTTTGGGTACTTCGTATAAGAAAGGTAAATCGATATCAAAAGTTGTGTGAGTGGAATTTTAAGTATGGATTCAGTAAGTGGATTTATCAGGGTAGAAGAGGTTTCCAATTTTCTTAGAATTATGCATGTTCAGACTTTGATCTAATACTTTTCTACATCCTAAGTACTTAAGTGTTTATTAAAAAAAGTGTTTAAGATGAATAGTTTGAGTCCGACATACAATGAAGCAATTTCAAGACTATTATACATTGATGGAAATAGAATCAAAGTCTGTGTTACATAGAAGGAAAAATATTGAGAGTGATCCATTTAATGGATTGAAAAGCTCCAATGTTGTTTTTGGGGATGTGATTGCACCTACCGATTTCATCTGAGAGTGCATCTAAAAATTAGGAGGAGTGTTTTTAAAATGATTGAAGCCCACTGGTATGTGTGTTCCCCCTGCAGACAGCGACACCAACCCACAGACGCTTCTGTTTTCTGCAACCTGCCCTCCTTGGGTGTATGATGTGGCCAAGAAATACATGAGGCCAGGCTGCAAGCATATCGACTTGATCGGCAAGAAAACACAAAAAGCGGCAACAACTGTTGAGGTCAGTGTGAGGGGAAAATAAAAATGTTGCATTCCGAGAAGAAAAATGGCCTAATTGTTGGATTTTGTTCTCTTTTGTCCACTTGTTGCATCATCCTGTCCTTCCCTCTGTAGCACCTGGCCATCGCGTGCCACTGGTCCCAGCGTGCTGCAGTGATCGGAGATGTAGTCCAGGTGTACAGTGGCAGCCATGGAAGAACCATCGTCTTCTGCGAAACGAAGAAGGAAGCCAATGAATTGGCCATGAATGCTTCTATCAAACAGGTAACCAAAGCAATCTGCATCTCATAATAACCTTACACAAGAGCAGTCCTTTAATATAAAGTTACATTTGCTGAGCTGTTATGTTGTTAAGTATTTCCTGTCTTATTTGATGCTTCTAGAGTTCCCAGTCCCTCCATGGGGATATTCCACAGAAACAGAGAGAGACGACCCTGAAAGGTTTCAGGAATGGTGTCTTTGAGGTTCTGGTTGCCACAAACGTCGCCGCCCGCGGATTAGACATCCCAGAGGTCGACTTGGTGGTCCAGTGTTCACCACCAAAGGTTTGCTCACACAGAAACTCACTCTGCTCGAACCAATCCATCATCAATTTCAAGAAAAAAAAAAAAAAAAAAGCAGTACTGATAAAATCTATTATCGTAACTAGGGCCGGATGAAATGGCTGAAAAACGTATCACAATCAATCAAGCGTTTCGAATCAGTAGATAAACAATATTGATAATTGTTTAAATTCAAAAACACTTTATTAATCCAAAAGGATTAATAAAGATTCGTTTTTTTTTTTGTTTTTTTTAATAACTGAAATGAGAATGATTGGATGTAAATCAATCACATCTTGGCATGATTCAGCAATTTTCTATGTTGTCAGGATGTGGAGTCCTACATCCATCGTTCAGGGCGAACAGGACGAGCGGGCAGGACTGGCGTCTGCATCTGCTTCTACCAGAGGAAGGAAGAGGACCAGTTACGCTACGTAGAGAACAAAGCCGTACGCGTCTTTCACTTACTTTATTACATTCTGGCTGTTTTGCTTGTTTAAGTTGATACTAAATGCTTTTTGTTTGATTTTATTTTAGGGAATCACTTTCAGGCGAGTCGGTGTCCCAACCGCCAATGACATCATCAAATCCTCCAGCAAAGACGCCGCCAGGTACATAGAAAACTCTGCTGCAGTCATTCATAAAACTTTTGTAATATTATTAAAACTATTGAAATGAAGTCTTTCAACTTATTTTAAGATTATGACAAATAAAAAAAAAAAAATCCTTCTCCCTTCTTGTTTGCAGGTTTCTGGACTCTGTTCCAGCCGCAGCTGTTGAATATTTCAGGGAATCAGCAGAGAGGCTGATAAAAGAGAAGGGAGCGGTGGATGCACTCGCTGCTGCTCTGGCTCACATTTCTGGAGCCACGAGTCTGGAGCAGAGATCTCTGCTCAGCTCTGACGCTGTGAGTTTCCTTTGCTCTCAGAAACCACTTTGAAACATCAAACCTTTCAAAGTGGCCGCAGTTGTATAAACTGGATCAGATCCAAAACATGAGCGTCGGTTTTCTGCATAACCCAGGATGTTTTCTCATTGTTTCTCATTTTAATCTTTTTTTCTTCTTTTCTAAAAAAAATAAATCACAAGAATCTGATTAAATTATGGGAAAACGTCCAAAAATTAGCAGAATAAAGACTCAATTTCACCAGATTGTCCTGCATTTAAAGGGTAAAACGCTTCTACTGTTACTGAGATATGACCTTTGACATAGACTTACTTCATAAGCCGCTCAGCATTGCTCCTTTAATTTGTTATGCGCTACTTTATTCTCATACTACAGCTTTATTCTTGCAATAAAAACTAAAGTAGCTTGGCCCTAATGTTCTGCTGAATTCAAAGTCCAAATCATGAGAAGCTGTAACACGCTTGTCAAGCAAGAGGGCGTGCTGACACAACTCTCTGTCATGTCTCCATGCATGATGTAGTTATTGTGTGACACTTTATGTGTTTTTTACGTGTTTTTGCAGGGTTACACCACGATGCAGTTGCTGTGCTCCCAGGAGATGCATAATCTAGGTTATGCCTGGAGAACCATTAAAGAGCAGCTGGGAGAGGGCTTTGAAAACCACATTCACAGAATGACCTTCCTCAAAGGCAAAACGGTAAATCCATTCAGACGTCTCACTTCTGGACTGGGTCGGTTCCAGAAATGTAAAAAGGAACCGTTTTATCATTGTTTCATCATTGGACAAAACTGCTCACTATTTATTTATTTATTTATTTATTTTTTTTTTGTCTGTTTGTTTGTAATAGGGAGTTTGTTTTGATGTCCCAGTCGATAAAGTCAAAGAGATTCAGGTAAGAACACCCTCTAGTGGTCAATGCTAGAATGCTTTTTGAAATAAATTCAGAAATGGATTTTTCTTTTATTTTAAGGTGGAACAAATGTTTTGACCCTTTAAGGCCAATTTCTGTCGTTGATCTAAATCGCTAATCACTTGTTTCACTTAATCAGGATAATTGGAAAGACTGTCGCCGCTGGCAGCTGACTGTAGCCACAGAGCTCCCAGAGCTGGAGGAGAAGCAGTTCACCAACCGTGGCGACAGAGGCGGGTTTAGAGGCGGGAGAGGGCGTGGCTTTGGTGGAAATGGAGGACGTAATGGGGGCTTCCGGAGCGGTGGTGGTGGCGGCGGCGGCAGAAGCAGAGGCTACGGCAACCGAGGAGGACACAAACGGACCTTCAACCAAGCATTCGATTCCTGAACCATCAACTGATTGATGTTTTCAGCTTTGCTGTTGGTGGACTTTATTAACTATCACTAAGAGACCGACAGAGCTGGTGAATATATTTCTGATATCAAATATTAGATCCACCTACCACATTAACACAAATTACTCCCCTTTGTTCAAAAGTGATACTGAAGTTGAATTTATCATTAAATTAATGGATCCTCAGAAAAAAAATACAAATCGTCCTTTATGGCTTTATACAAAACAAATATTGCTATTTGGAAGAGCTGAGCAAAAGCACAGCTCAAACACCATTAGCAACGGATGTGTTGGTTTTCCAATATTTCAATTTATGAACAAAGTGTTTAAAAACCGTTTCCTGTCTTGTAAAGGTAGGAGTGTGTCACTGGTAGTGTCACTGGTGTGTCACTGGTGTGTCACTGGTGTGTCACTGGTGTGTCACTGGTAGTGTCACTGGTAGTGTCACTGGTGTGTCACTGGTGTGTCACTGGTAGTGTCACTGGTAGTGTCACTGGTAGTGTCACTGGTAGTGTCACTGGTAGTGTCACTGGTAGTGTCACTGGTGTGTCACTGGTGTGTCACTGGTGTGTCACTGGTAGTGTCACTGGTAGTGTCACTGGTGTGTCACTGGTAGTGTCACTGGTAGTGTCACTGGTAGTGTCACTGGTAGTGTCACTGGTAGTGTCACTGGTGTGTCACTGGTAGTGTCACTGGTGTGTCACTGGTAGTGTCACTGGTGTGTCACTGGTGTGTCACTGGTAGTGTCACTGGTGTGTCACTGGTGTGTCACTGGTGTGTCACTGGTAGTGTCACTGGTAGTGTCACTGGTGTGTCACTTGTGTGTCACTGGTGTGTCACTGGTAGTGTCACTGGTAGTGTCACTGGTGTGTCGCCAACTCATCCTGGGTCTTTGGGCAACAGCAGGAGCAGTAATCAGTCTTTGACCTTTGTCTATGTATAGATGACTCAGCCATCAGTAGGAAAACATGTTACATAAGGTTTTTATAACATACTTACTGTCAGATTGCTGCGTTACAATCAGTTGAAACCTCCTCGAATACATATGTTGAATGATTGCTTTGCAATTGCCTCTATTTAATAACTGTTCTGCTTCCATTCATTTGAATGAAACAACTTATTAAAAAAAGATCGACTTGGGGCGTGTTTGTTCTTTCTAAAGGTGTGGAAATCAGATCTTCCACTCCTAATGAATATAAGACACATATGGTCAAAGTGCATGAATGAATCAGTTTTATCACGATGTTGCAACTTTATATTGTGGTGTGACGTGTCATTAGGATAATGTTGGTCGGAATAATCAGCATAACCCAGATGCACTCGAAATTGATCCAGCAACGTTATTCCTACCAGAATTAGACATAATCTAAAGCTTTCTGTTTAGTTTTGATTTCTAGTTATAATTCTTTGGCTTGACTTCATGGGATTATAATCCTATTTTTGGACTACAAACATTAGGATTCAGGAAGAATTCACAGCATGTCACCGTTTTCTATGTTGCACCTTAATTCCAAATTATTAAATTAATTTCTTAATTTCCACAGAGAAGAATCCTGTTATGACCATGTGATATTTTTATTTTTGCAATTTTATTAAAAAGAGAAATAACATTTACACAAGTATTCATAACCTTTGAAGCTGAAAATGATTTCCACTGACTCTTGAGATTTTTCTACCACATAATTTTCCTTCTGTGGAAACTTTCGTTGGTCTATCAAATCACAATCTAATTTTATTTGTATAACACATTTCGGCAACAAGGCATTTTAGAGTGCTTTACATGATAACACAAAGTCATAAAACACAGTCAACAATTGAAACATTTGTTACAGTTCAGAGTTTTGATTAATGATTCATTGATTACGTTTCTAAAGCAACTAAACTGGTGGGTTTTAGTCGAGATTTAAAGAAATCAGTGTTTTGGCTGTTTTGCAGTTTTCTGGAAGTTTGTTTCAGATTTGTGGTGCATAGAAGCTGAATGCTGCTTCTCCATGTCAATGAGGTCCCAAAGCTGGCATCAGGTCAGAGGTCAGAAATCAGACACCAAGCAGGAAATGGAATGAGTCGTCAATAGGCCTCAGAGACTGAGGATTGTCTTCAGGCACAAATCTGGAGAAGGATAAATATTGACGATCCCAAAGATAACTCTGGCCTCCAGGAATAGATTTATTTGCTCTTTTTCTGACCCTAAACCTATAAAAGTCCTGGATGGAAGGAAGGCCGGCTCGATGATCCTCTCTGCAGATCTGACTTTTAAGGTTTCTGTAGACATCAGCCAGACAAACTAGGAGATAACCAGCAGCTCGTGTGGTTGGTTTTACTTATTGAGTTGACGCACAAAGATCAATTTTCCCATGAGGCAATGAAATTGCAAAATAAAATAAAAATATCACATGGTCATAACAGGATTCTTTGTGTAGTGTCTGGGTGATTCCAAGGAACCTGAAGTTATCTAAAGTGTTATTGGCGGGTGATTGCACCAGTTTTGACCGAACCAGTGAACCAGGCAGTCTACCTCCCGTCTGTATCCAGACTCATCATCGTCCTGGACCGGGCCGATTACAGTGGGGTCATCTGCTAGCTTGAGGAGTTTCACAAGTTTTAAAAGCCAAAAACAAGCGGTTTTTGGTTCGTACAACATCTTAGAGCGTTCGTAGCTTTTCTGTGTCACAAAAATGACATTTCAATTGCAGAAAAAAGAATTTATTTCATAACAGACATTTGATTTTACAAATACATTTTGCTTGTGCATTTTTATGATTAAAAGAAATGTCTCCTTCTCAAAGTGTTTTCCGATGATTAACAGAAAATTACATTTTAATGCAGTGCAGAAAAAGTAACACTGTCCAATACTTGGGTATTATGGTACATAGTTCAATATTTCTAACTACATGTGCAAATGTTGAATGTGCTAAACTGTCAGTGATTCCAGGAAAATATCTAGATATTTACTTCATATTATTTTAAATGTTTAAGGACAGTATTTTTGAAATGGAAGAAAAAAATGCACTGTTAATTTTGTTAATTTTTCATTATATATGGCCCACATCTGCCAATCATCCAACAAAAAGATGCTCAAAATGGCAAAAAAAAACAACAACTAGGCAGCAGGGATATTCTGTAAACCATGCCTGTGTATCTTTGTTTTCACTTCCACTAAATTATATACGCACACACTCTGTGACACCTTTTACAATCAGGCCCTGAAGGATGCTTTTATCCATACAAACAAAATAAATACAAATCTTAAAAGCAAACACATTTAGGTAAAACAGTCATTAAAAGCCCTCTCTCCAGTGATTTTGTTAAAACGTATTCTCTCATTCTCATTTTGCATTGCCAAACAAAGCTTATTGAATTTGTAAAAACTGATTTCCCCTGTGCCATTTGTTCCTCCCGACATTGATTACAATCAGTTCTTTGGGAGGGGAAACAGCTGCTGCAGAACAGATGAAAAGTTTATTATTTCCTGCGTTGACCATTTTAGAATATGGTTTTGTTACTATATAAAAAAAAAAAAAGAAACCCAGGCAATATAACTTCCCTGAAGAATGATCAAAGATAACTGTAATGCATTGTGAATGATGGGAGATATAAAGGAACAACGGAAGAAATGCATGAGGAGAGGTATTCGTTTCTTGTGCTACAGCTGGAAGTCCTCACTGTGAAGAGAAACGGCGTAATTGTTCTCGATGGTCTGGTCCTCCTCCTCTTCATCCTCCTGCGTTGCAAGACAAAAATCACATGAGGAATTTTATATTAACATACCGGATTTTTTTTTTTAACAATCGCAATCATACAAGAGTGAAAGTTAAAGGTTTCTCGGTAATCGTAGATACATTATAGCTCGTGTACCGTATTATCCAGACTATAGAGCACACCTCACTATAAGCTGCAGTTTAAAAAACTGGAAATGCACATACACAAGCTGCACAGGGCTATATGTGCACAGGTGCTCTGGCTATAAGCTGCATGGTTCAAAACGTGGGAAAAAAGTAGCGGGTAATTGTCCGAAAAATACGGTAAAAGAAGTAATAAATAACTAAGAAGAGAGACAATTTAAAACAATTTCGTTTTAAATTGTTTCATGTCGAGTTCAAAGATGTTGATCTATGATACTCTGAAATTTGGGCCTTAAAGATAAAAATCAGACTAATGCTTAGAATAAATATTAAATATGAATCTATATTATGCATGAGTTTCGCTCTTTAAATCAATTCACTAAAGCAACTTTTTGACAATATTTGAAATCACGGGGTGCATTTGGATGGGTGTTGTTTCGTACCTGCTCTTTCGGTTTGTAGTCCTTCTCTGTGCCACGATAGGAAACCACATGAATCAGAGTGTAGACCCTGCAAGAGACACAAAAGTAAAATAACGGTCGGCCGCATGGAAAAGGGCAGATGTGATTATCTTAGTAATTTTAACTGTATAATTAATTTTAAAAGATAAAAACTTGTAGAATCTGAACAGGAATAGTGTTCTTTAAAAAAACCCCAATGGTTTAGATAACAAAAATAAACCAAAGCAAATGTTGAAGACAAGTGAGTTTTTACTGTATATTCAAGCACATTGAATGCATTTGTTTGTGTACCTGTGATACAACATGGCCACAAACTGGACGAGGAGAAGAATCGCAAAGGAAAACAGGAACATCAAACTGAGAGGCTCCACCTGTCAGAGATAAACGAAACCAGTGTTTATTTTAAAGTGCCTTCGCTTTATCAACGTGTTGAAGTCTATGTTCTGCTGTTCCCACCTTTAGGTATTCTGTTATATTTTTCGTCTCTGAAAACTTGGGAATCTTGATGCTGATGAGGTCGTTTCCGATGAGCTGCAGGAAGAAAGTTGCTACCACCCAGAGGATGTTGATGATGAAATACAGGAAGACGGCCTGTGGAGACGAGACGGGTTTCGATCATTTGGTCGCGTCTTTACAACAGATATAACGTTTTGGAAAAACGGATTATGAACTTTTTATCACAGGACATTGAACATAGATTTTTTTTTACCTTGTTTCGCAACGACTTCAGTTCTTTGCTCACTCTCTTCTTGTGCTCTTCTGTATCACTTATCGGTGTCAGATATCGTTCGATCAGCTTATCCCAGAAGTCCTTCTCACCCTAAACACAGATAAATCACACAGTTTTTTAGGTTTAAAAAAAAATACAAATAGAAATTGGAAATAAATCAATTTATTGCTGACGATGTGAACCACGATCTCACTTTCTCACCCCTAATCCCTAATCCCTTATCCTAACCCTAACCGCAACCCGACTCAGACATATACGCAGCACTCACTAGCGTCTTTTGTCTTCTAGCCCCAATAACGAATCTGCTAATCACAGCGGCAGTGAAGGCAACCTACTGAAGTTTAAACCAAACATCAGAATGGGGAAAACATAAGAGCTACGTGACTCTGAATGCAGCATGGTTGAGACGCTTGTGTGAGTGTTTCAAAATCCACTCCTCAAATAAGATTTGCACATACAACCATTTCTAATATTTACAGAAATTAGTCTGAAAGGAAAAAATGTCCAAAGAGTAAATGCAATTTACTGAAAGCACCTCATGCTGAACCCTGAATCATAACTATGTTGCGAGCTCAGACTAAAACCTGCACAGACTCACCAGAACTGGACGATAAGAAGCAACAAAAATATTGTCAGGGTCAGTCTTGATTTGAGGCGACATTCAAAGGTCGGGGTTAGAATTTGACACAAAGCATGAAAACATGGATTCCCTTCGAAAAACTCAGATTGATTGAAGTGTGAAAAATATTTTCTTGGCATACTTTGTGCCAAACAGTGCCAACTCTATGTTGTCCATCTGTTTATGACTTATTGTGGCACAAAGCACAGATCATCTCCAACTGATCTTAAATACGATAACGAGCTCCCTGTTCTCCACCAGCCTCCAGTCAAAATATTCACAATCCAGTGGAGCGTCTTTCAGATATGGTGGAATGAGTCATTTGTGTCATTTACAAGCAACAAATCTGCAACACATCTGTGATGTTATCAAGTCAGCATGGACCCAAATCTCTGGGGAATATTTCTGACATCTTATAGAATCTACTTTAAAAAACCGAAGCAGATCTGCAGGTCAAAGTGGATCCAACCTGTTGCTAGAAATGTGCATTTAGTAAAGTAGCTGGTGTGTGTACATTTAAAATGTTATTTATTCTGGACTGTGAGCTGATTGCTTTTCTTACCTCATCCAGTCTTTGAACTTGTGGGGCACTGAGGGTTTTCTCTATGGCTCGTTTCACTCTCTTTTCTAACTTCATCATTTTATTATTCTTCAGGATGTGTCGAGCCTGAGGCACAAGCAAAGTAAATCATTCAGTGGTTTTACAATATCCCGAACTGTTGTTCTTCAGGCTGTTATTTTAGAAACGAATGATCCAGTTTTTATATTTTGAAAACATGACATCCACCTGATTGGTCAGTTCATGCTGCAACTCGTCAATTTCAGCTTGCGCCAAAATGTCCTCCGGTCCAGCCTTGCTGAGTCTTATATTAAGCGTGTCTGTCAACATTAGGATCAGGTCTTCAACAACATCATCTTGATTTTTGTTGCGGAGTGTGTATCTGGAAATAAAAAAAACTCATATTTTACACATTTGCTGCTCAGTGACGTCAATATGCTACTGTGATGTATTTGGACATACGAACATGAAGAAACACACAAACGCGTAACTATTTTTAAACTAAACAGAGGCAATAAATGCGCATTGGCCACTTCAAAATTAGGTAGTTTTAAAATCAGCAGTTTGTAGTTTCCTTTTGCCCAATCATCAAGGTTTAAGATTTGTTTCTTTTCCAACATTATGGCACAAGGCAAAAATATAAAAACAAGAAAGCTCGTCACAATTTACCGTATTTGCGCTTGCAGATTTCTCTTCATGTTGAAATAAGTTAACTTCTTCAAAAACTCTTCCTTTACTGGCTCCACCCAGTCTGCATGCACAGAAGAATACACATGTAATTACCTACAGTTTAATACTCTGTTGTGATATGAATATTGGACATAAATGTTTCTGACTGAATGTTTGGTCTAGAGGTTTATAACAGCTGCTCACCGCTGACAGGGATGTCTTCCATTTCCTCTAAGTCTGCATTCATAAAGGAATCATTGTCTTCATCAGACGAGTCAAAGGAATCGGACCGTATGCTCTTTTTGTCATTGTCATCGTCGTCATCACTGTCAGCACTGTCAGCACTGTTTACACATGTAGCAATAAATGTCAGTTTTCAGTCGTATAAAAATGATTCAACTGTGATTTTTTTCCTCCCTAAATGCATACTGACAACATGAGGCAAAGCAGTGATAAAAATGACAAGAAGAAGAAAAATACTGACCTGTGAAAGGATGAGTCACTCTTGTCTTTCAGTGGTGCCTCTTTGTTTTTGCCAGCTAGAGGAGTTTTAGCTTCTGCAGCTTTTTCTGTGGCGAGTTCAGGTTTGTCTTGGGGCTCTGGATGCGAGGCAGCCTGCGGTTGCGTTTGGTTATTGGTGATTTGAAGGAGAGGCACCTTCTGTGTGGTGAAACTTGTGATCTGCTGAAGCATGGCGTTTTCTGCTTCCTGGGTTATCTGCAAGACAGAAGAACAATTTAACTCGGCAGATGCACTCGCCCAAAGGTTTGTGTCTATTTTCTCTTAGCCGTACCTGTATCTTCATGTCCCAGCAGCAGAGCCTACAGTCTTTGTCGCACAGAACGCTCTGAGTTTTCTTCTGTTCTCCTTCTTCCCTAATGACAAAAATGACATAAAGACATTAATGACAACTAAACCGGACTCTGTTCGATTCAGGTGGATTCTGTGCATGTCATTTTAAAAAGTTATACGTTTTTTTTTTAAATTTTGTTTTGAGAAGTTATCACTTTACAGTAATTCAGTTTACTGTTACTCTATATCAGATTTTGTGCCTCTTAAATAATATTTGGTGTGCAGGTTAAACACTACACTTTGTGGCAAGTCAAAACTCCTTTTCAGATTAAGCCAAGATTAGAATTGTACATTTTAGCATAATTTCATTATGCTATTAATCTCATAAACAATTTCAAGAAAGCAGTACAATACGTATGACATTTTATTTTCACATTACTTGGATTCTCTTGTGCCCCAAGACACGTTGTTCATGTTCACCAGTGAGTAGATGGTCAGCAGGAGGTATCCACTGGGGATGCAGATGAAATACATCAGACCATAGATAATGAGCCCTGGAAGAGTGCAGAAAAACACATTAGCATAAAATCAGAAGAGCACAACAAATCTCCAGATCACAAGAGTTCATTCAAAAACACTTTCAAAGTCAGGAATTAACTGAATAAAACAAAAATGCTCCTGAAAATAAGAATGAGAGAATAATGTTTATGATTATAATTAAAAAAAAAAACCTACCAAATTCTTCTGGGTGCAAAATGGCTGTCACCATGTACATAATAGCCATTGAGATCAAAAACACACCAGTGGGGGTCAAAAATGTGCCCTGCATTATCATTTCACCTAAAAGAAGGAAACGCTATGTTAGTATGCATTTGCTACTGATTCTATTAAGAGCTGCACAAGCGTAGCTAAGCATAAGAGTGTACCTACCAATGATGGAGAAGAATGATGCGGTCATAAGAAACGCATACAGAACACTCATGATGCCAGCGATGGTTATTTGGGTATTTGCTTTTGTTGCGAAGCAGATGATGATGTAGAAGGCGGGCGGGACGCACGCGACGATGATAGCAATTGCACCATTCATTTTGAAGATGAACTGAAAAGCTCCTGTTGGGAAAAACAACACGGAGAGTGAGGAACTTACGAGTGCCTGACAGAAATATTTAGCATGTCGTTCATTAATAGTGACCATAAAGGTCTGATTGGCCCCATTGTTGTCAATATTATTTGTGAATCGAAATGTTTGTGTTTCATTTCCAAACTGTGAGGAAAATGTTTAAATATTGTTCAAGGTATATTTTATTCGATAGTCATAAAAATATTCTTTTGATGGTTCCTACTTCTTGTAGAAAAAAAACACTTTCTAAATGACCTGAAGAAAATGACTCACTTGATTTTATTAGCTTAGCAAAAGGTGGCAATTCACTTCTCTTTAGTGAAACATGTAAAATCAATTTCCAGTTTTGAAGCCTCTCTGTGATCAGCTTTCACAAACTGAGGTTCTAAGTCAACACAACTAAACTTGTTTAGTTTTATTGTTGTGTAAAAACTAGAATGGTTTAAGGCAGCAGGTTTCCTCTAATGAAATCAAACAATTCGGGTTCAGACAGAACAGACATATTGCAGTTCGCCTGGGTTCTTATATCTTGTCAGACTCCTGTGGTAAAGTTGAAAACTTGTGCTTTAACTCTAAATTGCTGTGCACAAACATGCAGCATGGAGGGTCTTTGGTTAACTTGTGGCCTTAGATGTGACGGCCCGGTTCTGCTCACCTGCGACCATCAGTGTCACAGAGGCGGGGCCCAGAATGGAGGATCCAACAGTGAACATCTGGTAGAAGATATAAAGGCTTGAGATGGATTGATTTCTCTTCACCGTCTCTTTTCCACTGTATTTAAGTGATGAAAAACACAGTAATTAGTACATTTTGATTCAAAGATGTGTTATCACATCTTTAAATGTCTCATTGAATAATTAAATGCAGAATAAGATCACAAGAAACCTAAACAGATATAAAAAGAGTGTGACAAGTATCAGACTTACTTGGGTATCTACAATGCATTGGAAAAGAATGGAATTTTTGTTTTCAATTTGTCACATAACAACCACATGTGAAAATTTACTTAACTGGCTTTTTATGTGGTTGACCAACACAAAATAAGGGAAAATTGTGGAAAAATATTGATTGTTTTCACACAAGATCCAATAAAGCATTTTTTTAAGTTTTGAAGGTAGTAACATAAGAACATGTGGAAACGTTAAAGGGTATGAAGGCACTGTGCAGACTTACATTTAAAATATGAATGAAAAAGTGTGTTCTGATTGGGTTTTTATCATTAATCATGATCACTGACCTGTGCAAAAGATCCAGTGTGTTAGCCAGTGTAGAAGGTCCCCATCGTCTCCTCTGGTTGTAAAACTCTTTGAATTCCTGTGGTGAGTTGGTGTATGCGTCTGATGCAGCGTTGTACTCCACACGCCATCCTTGTTGCAGCAGCAAAGTACACAACCAACGATCCTCCCCTGATGATACGCACAATTATTCCTGCTCCAAGGCTGTCACATTATGAAACCAAGTCAGACAAGAGCCTACCTTGGTCATATTGCACATACTCCGCTCCTCTTGTTGCGGTTGTTGTGTACTTCTTCAAGACGTTGTCGTCCATCAGCGCAGACCCCCTGAACAGACTGAAACATCCCGGACTGCACAGCACAGAGCCGAACACATGCTCTGCGGTCTTCTGCAGCCAGTGGCCCACTGCGTATTCAAACTTCTGGTACCAAACCATGGGACCTATGACATGCAGGGTAAATAAGAAGATTTAGAGCTAGTTTGGGTGAGAATTTAAGATTATACACAAAAAAGAAAGCCTATCCTTTAAAAAAAACTCAAAATTTACAGCTAAATATATATCGGGTGGTTGGTAGCTGTCCATGCATCTTTCTGAGATATAAAGTTAAAAATCTGTCCAAATGTTTTGACGTGAAAACAAACAAAGTAGTGAAAAGTTATGAAGAACACATGACGTACCCATGCCAGTCGGATGAATCCTGCCACATGCTGCACCGACGTTGTAATACATTCTCAGCCTGTTAAGAAATTATGAGAATTTTTTTATTTCAAAGTGAAGGAAGTAAATCCTTTCTGGTATTTATGAAATAAATAATTCATCAAGCTTTGGGATTTTGAATGACAAAACTGTAACAAGAGAGCTACTTTTTTAAACATTTTTTTTACACATCATAATCATGCTGTATTAGCGCATGCTATCTGAAGAAAGAAAAAAAAAAACTACCTTGATTATGTCAAAATAACAGAACTGTAAAGATATGATCTCCAGCAAAATCGTACAGTGGTGCAAAACAACTTCCTCTTTACTATTTATGTGTCGCAACATGAAAGTGAGATAGTTTAAACAAAACAACAACAAAAAAAACAATCAAAAAATGCATCGCTGACCTGTCCACAAGTAGAACCACAGCTTTAGGGTGGAAGTCTGTGTCTCCGTCCAGAGCCAGGATGTACGTGTTGTCATCTGAAATGAATCTTCTCTTGTTGTCATTGTCGTACTGAGGCAAAAGGAAAATCTCACCGTCCATAGAGATCAGACTCTCTCTGCTGGTGTCCATCCGCTGGAGTCAGAAAGAAAGACAATTAGCATTTTCACCAGAATGCAGAGATAAAATGCAAATGATAGCGAGAAATCACTTACTGGCATTTTCTGGGGGTTCTTGGTGATGTAACCTTTCCAGCCGAGCAGATAGTACATGTACATTATCTGGAAAGAAAAGGGGGACATTTTTAATCAGATGTAGCATTTTAATCAGTCTGACTCAATGAAAAACCATCAAGAAAAGCAGTCTTTAAACGTATAAGACAGAACATTACATTTAAATTTAATGTTTAATTTAAATTTAATTTATTTATTTATTTTTCCACACAGTATTTTTCAGTATCTAATTATATTATTGCAGACCCGAAAATAACAAGATTCATAAGGAAGATGCATTTATGTCAGCACAACAAATACACCTTCAGTTTTAAATTGGTTGTTTAATGTTAATTGTTAATTAACAGTGATTTGCAAAGGGTCTTATGTTTTCCTCTCATACTCATTAACTTACAAACATTTAAATCTCCAAACACCAGAGAAAGTTAAATTGTTTCCACATTACGTGACACTTAGATGTCACATTCTCAGCCCTTTATGTACAATTATTTATAGGTTTTCAGTATCATCAATAGTATATCTTATACCACATATTTCCCAATAATCTCCTTTTTATAGAGTTTTAAATCAGAGCTGATTTTCACCAACAGGACCAGCAGTTTGTAAATGAAACAGTCCTTAAAATATAGTTTGAACTACATCTGAAATGTAACAAAGTACACCACTTGTCACTTTATTCATTCATTTTTATTCATTTGGATGTATAAACTTTTGAGTTTCATAATACATAAAAAACAGAACGAAAAAAAAGCTTCTCCTCACCTGAGACCACCTTTTCTTGTTGCGAATGCGACTTTTGTCCTTCAGGTGAACGTAGAGCATGTTACCCTCAGGCAGGACAAACATTAACCTCCCACCGTAGGGAGTTTCAATGATCGACACGTCATCTGGCTCTTTGTTGGTGAACACTCTGAATGGGGGAACGGACACATCAACGGTCAGAGATGTCAAAATGCACATGTGCATGTCTACATGGTAGTCTTGTACCTGTAAACCTCTGTTACAACGTGAATCAGGTCTTCCACATATTCATTGACCAGCCTTTTCCCGGTTGTCTTTTCAGTCTTGAAGGCATCGTCTACAAAGATGTGGCTTTCAAAGTCAAAACTGTCCTTGTGCTCCTCCTTTGGATCTCCTCGATAACGATCCAGCCTGAAACCAAGCAAGAAACAGACGGTGACACAAGCGTTAACATTAAATCTTCGGCTTCACTTACGTCAGCAGGTATAAGTTACTGATATTGATAATGTGCTACCTGAACATGGAAGTGAGAATCTTCAGCATTTCGTCGTAGGTCTCGTGCCACATGGTGGCGCAAAGATAGATCACAACGTTCTGCAGCTCATCCTGGCTGTGGAGACGAGGATTTAAAAGATTAGAGGAAGGTTTCAGCACATTTTTTATATATATTATATATATAAGTGCACAGTACTGTTTTCTTTTCTTTTGTGTTAACCAATTTCCTCACTTTGGGACAATAAAAGGTATTTATCTTGTCTTTTCTCTCCCTGTTATTCTGGTGAGGCTTCATTTTCATCTTCAGTTTCCCTCAACTATGGCGTAACCAAAGGGTTCATTCTTGGATCACTTCTCTCCCCCTGCATGTGATTCCATTTGGCTTGATTTTCAAGAAATATAAGATTTTATTCCCCTGCTACATGGATAATTCAAAGCGGTATCTCTTCCTCAAAAAGAATACTGCAGCACTTCTGAATCACTGGTCGTCTACCTGATTTTCAAATCATGTATGGATCTTAAATTTATCAGCCTAATTAAAAACAAAACCATCTGCTTGCGTCTTCAACAGTGAAAATGTTGGGCCACTATAAACGTTCAAGAAACGGACTTTTCTGTTGTTTTTAAAAACACTTCTATCAAAAATGGATAAATTCAGTTTTCAAAAACAGATTTTTTCCAATTTGGGGTGATTGCTACAGTCAATCCGTCATCAGCCCATGTCTGCATGTGCTGTTTTACAATTTTACAAAAGGAAAATAATGCAGGAAGACTTAGAGAATCCTCTTACTTCTCATTTGTTTGGGCTTTTGGTAGCTTCATTTTAGTGTTGAGCAGCAGAGACAGGTCGATGAAGGCGGACTCATAGAGTCGACGAACAAAGAGCTGAGACGTTCTTTCTATGCGCTGGACCTGGTGAGTGCAGAATCATTCAAACATTAATGTTTGCAACTTTTTATGTGGTTAAAGAAAATAAAAATGGCTCAAACATGCAGTGTTTTAACTTTAACTTAGACAAATGTCTTGTCCGAAACATAATATCTTGGTTTATCTGGGCACATTTTTTCAGAATTGTGGTTTCAACCTTGTAATTTTAAATATTCGGTAAAGAGAGGAGTGTGTAAGAGAGCATAAAAATACCTTGATCTTCCACACATAGTATGTGCTTGTGACAAATCCACCCCACATGCACACTCCCTCCAGCACCAACATGGCAAAAGGCCATTGGAAGTAGCGGCTGTCAAACAAACAATGCATCACTGTGAACAACTTTTGCACTTCTACAAAGACTTCTGTACTTCACATACAACCAACATTTTCACAGAGCACAAAACTTATGCAGGTTTTGTGTAGAAATAAAACCGAATATTTGGCACGAGGACCCGGGGTGTCATACTTGTTCAGTGACGTCCTGCAGATGCTCCGGAACATCTCAAGCAAAGGAACATTAGTTGTGTTTTTGTCCTTCACCAAATGCAAATTTGTGCAGAAATCTGCAAAATCGAAAGCGTCAATCAGGCAGATTCATGCATAGCATCCATTTTTTATAACCTTTTGATAAAATACATATAACTATATATATTTTTTCACCTAACAAAATAATAATGATAATAACAGCAAATAGCAATAGATAAGGTCAAAAGAAAATACATTTGGAAGCTGTATGTTTGTACTTGTTTTCCCAAGTAATCTTGCAATAATCATGTAACCATTTGTGCTGGACTTCTGGGTGTGTTTCTTTTTATTACCTCTGATATAGAGAAAAGGCTCCTATAGATATTTTGATGTGCATAAGGAAGAAGTTTGTCTCTGAGTAAATTATATCTCAGCTGTTTTTTATTGAAGCTGGACATGTAAACATGTCAGGTAAATTATGTCAGGTGAGGAAATAAGGAAGAAAAAAATATTCATGAGAAAAGGTAACCTTACCGAAGATCTCTGCTGAATTTGCTGAATCAAAACGTTCTGTCTGTGTCAGGAAGAGTATCAGGCCCAGGCCCAGCACTGCCGGGCCAGTACAGCACAGAGGCAGAGCAAAACTCATCCGGACAGCGTTGATCTTACAGGCAACCACGCCAAACCAGTGGCAGGCAGCTGAGCAGAAAGCCTGAGATAAAAAAACAACAACAAACAAACAAGAAAAAATTTTAAAGCTTACTGCATTCAGACATCGAAGGGATTAGTTTTATTTTACATCACATACAGTCATTCACAAAACAAACTACACTCACTTTCAAGTCAAAGGTTGAATTCATCAGGGCACAATGCAAAACAACTTGTCTTAATTACCATTGTCATGTTTTTATGAGACAAAAAAAAATAAAAAATTAAAATCAATATGAAAACCTCAAAACACTAATGATAAATTCCACACATACTGTACACTACGACATGTTACTCTACCATAAATGTTTATTTTTCAGTCTTTCTTTGACTTACCTGTAAGAAAAAAAGCACAAGGCCTATTTGCAGAATATCTCCTTCGTCACCTGCCAGGTTAAAATCCTTCCACTCGATAGATTTGATCATGAGTCTGTGGTAGATCAGGTACACGGCTCCTGCAAAAGACCAAAAAACATACAGAACGTTTACAAAACAGGATAATGACAATATGAAGTAGAAAAGAGGGATCAAACCTCAAAAGCTTCATTTACATCATTTGCATTGCTTATTGTTACAGTCACTGTTTCTGAAATAGTGACCAATTTGTATTTTACCATGATAACAAAAGCTGACTGATGTTCTTCAAATCCTGAAACTAACAGTATTTTAGGGGTTTCATTGTTTTCTCCAGTGTTGTCTCCATGTGGGCTTCAATACACATCTCAAAGTGTGATTATTGGTTGCCGTGTAACATTAAAACTGATTACAGCCACTGGTGTAATTCATTAACACATTTCTAACTTGTTAAGGGTAGAGCTTGTGGTGACTTTCTATTTACTCTTGTCATTATCCTCACAACATATTCCCTCCTCTCATCCCCACCACAAACGGCACAAAAACGCGTTTGTGTTTTCATGTCGACTCTTTTCCATCCAAGCACATCAAACCTCTGTGAAGCTGAGCGATAACTCATCTCCCCACCAGGTGGGACTCCTCTGCATTGGCAGTGGATAATTACCTATCACCAGTATCCTCAAAATACTGCTGATGACAAAGACAAAGTCCCTGAAGCCCTCCAGCTCTGCCAGTACGTTCTGTGAAGCAAGACACAAAGGAGTTTCACTGATCGCTATTCGTTGACATGTCGGAGCTGTCAGTGTGAAATTATGCGTGTTTGTGGAATACCTGCATGCGGTTCTTCGCCTGCATTGTGTTTTCCCACCAGCAGAGGGAGACGAGGAGCGAAGAGAAAATCCCTAAACCCACGTAGTAAAAGCTGTCCTTTCTGTGTCGGTCCACATGCGAGGCTTCCCGGATGTAGTAGTCCATTCCCAGGAGGCAGTAACCTGTCATCAGACAGTTATTCAGTTTCCCAAACCGTTAGTGTTCCTTGTGTGTTTCTGTCTATTCAGTCTAAACCAAGCGGCAGAGGTTTTTTATTTCATGCTTCAATTTGTCTGAACTATTTTGTCCAATGGAGCAATTAAATCCATGATTTGAGCCTGAAAATCGGGTCAGGAGAGAAGTGTTTGGGTTCTCCTTCCAAACATTCATGTTTTCTGGCATAACCTGAGTGAAGATTCTTGAACATACGATTATAGAGAGACTATCTGCTACAAAAAAAAGTGATTTTATTGAATTGTAAAACTCTTTCTAAGCCACAATTTGAAAATCATTGTACATTACTGATCTACTTCTATTATTGAGTTTGTACAAGATGCTCTAAGACAGCAGCATAGCAGGAATATCTGTATGTTTTTTTTTTTTTTTTTTCTGTTTCCATAACAAACAAATGATGCCACAGCGAAGTCAGGAGTTTTACCAGCACTGGTGAGGAGGAGGGAGCAGATTGGGAAGAGGATTTTCCACTTCTCCTTTTGTAATCTGAAAATGATCTGCAGGACTGCAGACATAATGCAGACTCCTCCACTGATGAAGAGATTCGTCAGGATGTCGAACTGAGGCATAACTACCAGGACCAGGAGTGAAGTGCCAAGAGACACCAAACTCTCAATGACGCAAATCTGAAGAAGACAGAAGAGCATCATGGGTAAAAAAAAATACGTCAGAGCCTGAAATGACACCTCATAAGAAAATCTGTAGCTGGTGAAACGAGCCATGTTTTACACCATAATACATAAATTATATCTTAATTGACTTACTCACTTGTTACTCCTCATATAAGTCAGTAAATAAGTAAAGATATTTGTCTGTTAATAGCTATCTAAAATGAACATGCGATGGATTCATTTGACGTTTTGAAACACGTACCAACGCCATGGTCTTCAGGTTGGGGGTCACAAATGTCTTGAAGGCACAACGCCACAGGGACTTCAAAAAAACCAAGAAGTTGGGGAAGACCAGGCAAAACACCAACATCAGCATGTAGAACTGCTGGTCCTTTTTATTACGAAGTGATTTTGGACTGGAGAGTGCTGACAAGACCAAGAGGGAGCCCTGAAAGTAGATGACAGACAGTTACTAAGAGGTAGAAGGAAAGAGCAACGCAGATATAAATCTGTTAAACTCTGTTAAAGATTAGTCAGATGCAATAAGGATGTTATGTACAATGAAAAGAGACACACTAAAAGATCTAACAAATATTAAACGATCAAAATAAAACAAAAGGTTTGTTTGCTGCCATTAAACAAGAATGTTGTTACGATGTAAAGCATTTGATAAATTACTAAACTGTCCATTCAAAATACAATTTTTATGTCAATGTCATATTTTTCATTTAAGTAAGTATCAACATTTGGGCAACATATTTTTCTTTTTCTATTCTTTTGCTTTCTGATCATCTCTCCAAAAGCTAATCCATGCACCAATCAAGTCAGATTGGAGAACAAATTAGATTTATTAGATTAGATTTCACTTTTTGCCCTCGGAGCTTCAGGATAGATGCTTGGGTTTCTTGACATTAGTTGAAAGAAGAGACAAAAAGTATCATTTTTACCTTGGCAACAACAGCGCTGACCAAAACTGCCAGCCCGATAAAAATAGCCACACAGTACTGCGCCACCAGGAGGCATGTTTTCTTTTGCTCCTTCTCTGCTCCCACCGGGTTCAGCTGAAATGGATCCCATGTGTCCCTGAGATGCAAGCACAGACGTGCGGATCAATGACTTTTCAAAACAGAGGGCGTCATCACATGTTTTTCCATAACTTTAGAGAACTGTGCACATTTCTGGAGAAGCTGGACATCATACGCCACTGAGCTCATTGGGACCTTCAACGCAGCAGGACTTTTCTGTATCCTTCCCCAAATTTGTCCCTTTTGGAAATCTACAGACAATTCCTTTGAGTTTTTCACGCTTGGTGTTTGACCTCTAACCTGCACTGTCAGCTGTGGTACCTTGTTGACAGATGCATTTCCAAATCAAGTCCAATAAACTAGATGTACCATAAACGGACTCCAAGAATGATCAGTGGAAATGTCTTAACTTTGAGTTTTCATGGCAAAGGCTCTGAATACTTATGTGATTTCCTTTCTTTATAAATTTCAAGAAACATTTTGAAAAACATTTTCTACACAAAGTCCTAATGGGGGTATTTCTGTGTATAAATTAGAGGAAATAATTCAATTCATTAGATTTTTAAATACAATCTTTGTATGTTAATTTGTGTTTTTTTTTTGGTGGTATTTTGTTTTTCATGTATTTGTATCATGAATTAAGTGAGCAGAAAGGATAAATGTTGCTGAGTCGACCCCGTCACGTAATGTAGAAACAATATTTTCCCGCAAATCCAGCTGAACATCTCTGACGTTGACAGATGATAGGGAATCAGACTGTTTATGTTGCCTACAAATAGAGTAATCATCAGGGTATGGACTCTCATCGAGCAGATAAGACATTTTTTATTTTTTTTTTATCTTTGTCTCTGGCATAGCAACCACCCATACAGTTCAGACTGGAAATGAGGACAGCAACACATGCAGAATTAGTTTGTATTGTGCCAAGCAAATAAACAGCTTCCTTAAGACTTTATCTAACTTGACTTGTTACATAAACTATTGAACTGATTTAAGTGTTATTTGTTGGGCAAAGGTATTTCTTAAGACAATCTCTTAGATTTGAAAATGTGGCAGAAAAAAATGACATCGCTACAGATAATGACTGAAAATGACCCCTTTTAACACAATTCAAAGTTCGCCTACTGAAGACACGTCATCATAAGGAAGCAGTCTCTGTCTAAAGCTGTATTTATTGTTACCAGATCTCCAGGCACGGAAATGACAAACACGACTGTTGACCTTTCTGAAAAAAACCCCCCTTTGCTTTTTCCTTTTTCCTGTACGACAGCGTTGTGTGCATGTCGCTGTCTGTAGTCACGCAGAACAAAGTTCACATTTAGAGGATCATTCTAGAAATCTCAACTCCTTAAATGTAATAAATGCCATAAGCTAACAAGGCTGCTCTTCCTTCTCTGAAGCCGGTCTTATAAAACCCTCTTGTGTAACATCTGCTCACCGGCTAATTGGCAACAACTCAAAGAAAAAATGAGCAGCTGTCACACTCTCCATCATTTTTACATAAAGTCACGAACCAAAACTTGCTGCTGACAAAAGACAAAGTGGGGCATATTTAAATCTGTGGCTCCTGATGGACGTGGCGTTAATAATGAGGAACCAGAACATGACCTAAACCAATACAAGTAAAGATCGTTTCCCCTTTTCCTGCTTTTTCCAGCAGCAGGTCATGAAAGGCTGAATGAACTGAAGTGATGTAGTGGTTTTCTAATCAAACTGACCATCAGTCTCACTCACCCATCCACACTAACAAACCTCCAACATTGGAGCAATCATTCGGAGACCAGGAAGCAACTTTGGTTCCAGTTTGCCCAAGGACATGAGGCGATGGTGAGCTGTTTGATTGCGACATGACCACTTTTCCCACTGACCCCGAGCCACTGCATTATTGTCACACCAGAGTGCAATTAGGGGACAAACTGCCCTCCTGAACTGCAATGGTTACAATAAAAGGGGAAGTAATTTCTGTGAAGCTGAATCCAAGCAAAACGTTTCTTCATAAGAAAGAAAAGATTGCGTTAGCTGCAGTTTCTAAATGAGAAAAGGTAGAAAGATTGTAATGAGGCATCTAATGGAGTCTTAATGTAGTTAAAATAAGTTGGACAAACCAGGGATGAGTTTGTCTTTCCTTAAACTCAATTCAGATTCAATTTTCCACAAAACTTTTTCTGGGCTAAAACAAAAAGAACCTGGCAACTGGAATAGCAATCAATCGCTGTCCATCAACATCCTGAGTTTGAGTGATTTGGTTTAGGATTTAGTCTACATTGTTTTGCAGACAATTATATGCATAACGCAATAAGAGAAACGTAGGGTTGTAGGGTTTGTAGGTATTGCTGTTTTCCCTACAACAATAGGGTAAGGATGAATGAACAATTTTATCAAGATATTTTGCTGCATTTGTTGTGAAAACCAAAAACAGCAACTGTAATTTCTCTGATTTATGTAGATGTATTTATGAGCCAATAGAGAAAGATGGCTCCAACACAAAATGGACCAGTTCCAATGAATTGCTGGTCAGTTCTTTGGGCTTATCAAATGTTATTAATTTGTATCATCACAATCACAATGGTTCCTATCAAGATTTTTCTTCTCCAATAACAACAAACATTTATATTTTCCTTTCATCGTCGGCACATTGGTGAACATATTACTGATGGCATTAAGAAAAACTCAAACATTTTCTGACTATTAAGAATAGTATGAAAAACTTAAAAGGATGATTGTTAATTTAGAACAAATATAAAAAGAAACGCCTTTGTGGTCTATCAAGTTAACTTTCTTTAATATTACTTTTATTTGATAATACAGAATTAACACTTTCACATTTAAAGTTTTAACTACATAATCTCTGACATGCGTTTCTCTTATGAGGTATATTTCAATATTTGAAATATTTCAACTTTTTAATTTTCATAAATACAATTCTAAAACATTTGGTAGATAAATGTGAACAAAGTAATTTCTTTTTCAAACCACAGATTTTTCTATATGTTTTATTTAAACAATATTGTTCACAATGTTTATGTTTTCTTGGCATTCTGTTGTTAATTTTGCTGTAATTTTCTATTTTTGAAGAATAAATATTTTAAATATTGACTGAATATTTAGTTAAATTGAGTTAACACTTTTAAGGACAAAATTGTTGTGCATTTTTAGATGATAAATAATGAGGTAATATAAAAAAACAACTCAGTTTGAACAGGGATTTAAACCTACGACTCTGTAGTTGTTATGCATTCACCTGTTGTGTTCATAAGATATACATTATTCAACCTTCACAAGCAAATACAATAAATCACTTTTAAAGCGACACACTCTAAAGGGTTTAAAACGTATTCTGACATTGCACTTAAAAATTATATTATAATTCATGACCCTCAGATAATAGCAACATTAATCATTAATCATGTATGGTTTGGTCTTTTTCCTCTGAGAGTTCAAAATCGGATTTTTAAAAAATCTGGTTCCCTGATTCCACTTTTGCCTCCCAGATACCAATATGAAGAATGTGATTAAAGGCGTCGTATGTATTTAACATTTTTAATGGCCCGTCTAA
The DNA here is from genome assembly GCA_911649635.1 of Poeciliopsis gracilis. Taxonomy (NCBI): domain Eukaryota; kingdom Metazoa; phylum Chordata; class Actinopteri; order Cyprinodontiformes; family Poeciliidae; genus Poeciliopsis; species Poeciliopsis gracilis. Next base: position 12,367,068 of record CAJVRI010001179.1, on the reverse strand, counting down.
CAGCAGGCAGCATCAGCAGGGATGATATCCGGTGCAGCAATAAAGAGAAACGCAGCAGCGCTCAAGGGAAATTAAGTGTTCCCTCAAACTGTAAATTATATTTAATTGAAACCAGGTAAGACAAGCGAGCAGTTTTTAATTTTATCCAATACTAATATCTATCCCACTAACAATTAACCTCCTAACAATGATGAAGAGGTTAATAAAGCTTGATTGTGAGCCTGAGGACAAGGAAATTGAATCGTTTCCATGATTCAACTTGTCTCTTGATTTTTTTTCTTTCTTTCTCTCTTAAAACAGTTTGCAAGATTTAAAACTTGACGTCTGGATGAAATGATCTCCAGTTCTGTTTGTGGAAGAACTTGAGTTGTTCTGAAAAAAGGAAAATAAACTTGTTTTTTGCTTTCAGCTACTGTGGGAGATTAACTAGAAATACTCTCTTGAACAGACAGAAACACATAATTAATTAATCTATTTAAATAGTGCAATAACTTATTTTAGATTAAGGTGAAACAAATATTGTAAAAGCACATATTCAGAGTTTTAACCACAATAAAGAAAAAAACAATCTTGTTTTGCTCAATATGAACTAAGACAAAACTTTTCCTGGTTGAGGTCAACTAACATTACCAAAATTATTTCTATTTACTAAATGACACAATGGTGAGAAATTTACAGACACAAATGTTGCTATAACTTTAAAAAGTTTGTGATAGCACAGATTATAATTTCTGTGTTTGTGTGATTTTAAAAGATTCATTCAAATTTTCAACACTTGAGTTAAAGAGACGTTCACTTGTGGAAACATTATAGCGGCATCGCTAATACATTGTTTCCTTGTGTGAGAAAATAAAGTTAAATAACCCAAAACCTCCTGGTTATTCCACCAAATATTGATCTCTGAACTTGTTTGTGTTGCATTATTTAATGCGTTGCATATTTTTCCATATTTTGACCATTTCTCATTTTCTAAAAATAAAAACAAAATTTCTGCTTGGAATCTCAGAGAAGCTGAGATTCCAAGCAGAAATTTTATTTTTACCAAATATTGTTATCTCCTGAAGATACCAGCATCTGCTGCCAAGTGTCCTAAGGACAAACATGTCAGCAAGCTATCACAACAGGATCGCAAGATACTCAAAAGAATTTGCCAAAGTCATATATTCAGCTAAAAAGGAAACTACAATGGACTAAGTTAATGTATGCAATCTTTGGACTTTAAAAAAGTTACATAAATATATCAAATTAATCAATCTTTTATTATTTTGACGTATATAAAATCTAAATGAAAGTTACATTAAACAGGAAAAACTAGTTTAAGTCAAATATTGAGTTTTTTCTTTCATACAAAACATGTAAACATGAGTTTCCACACCATGTACATTATAAGTTAAGATATTAGACATTTCTGTATTTTAAAAATACATCATATGGCGTCTAAAGTATCAGATGAATAACCCAAAAAGTAGAAAATATATCTCCACCAATCAGAGACAAACGTGTCAATATGAATGTCTGCAGTTGGGACTGTATTTAATCATGCGTGCTAATTATAAATAAGGACTGCTAATTGAGCCTCCATTAACCTGAATGTGATTTGCCACTCTCCATTCACGGTTTGTCACATATTGTCCTGAGCCTCTTTTCTTTAAAGGAGACTTCTTTGTTGAATAAACAGCAAATAGAGGGAGATAAACAGTCTGTTTACCTGTGCCTTCCTTCTCTCTTCCTCCCTCTGAATCTCAGCTCCTCTGACATGGTCTAATCCGCTGCCTCAGCAACGACCTGAAATCAGTAATGGTTCCCGTTTCATTACCAGCTTTACAATATGGCCTTTAGAAAGGAAGATGTAAGAACATTAACTCTGTTCTACTGGAGTAATCCAGACACAAAATGAGAAATAAGCAGATGAAATTTACCTCGACTCTTCGATTATTCTCCACACAAATGACCGAAAACTGAAAGTACGGCAGAGACTCTTCTCAATGAACGTCTGCCTTTCAATGCTGCCTTTCTTCCACAAGCAAATGTCAGCAAACTTTTGAAAAGCGAGACATCACTACTCCGAATCGTATCCCAGCGCGTCAGTCTCTGCTGGTCTGTGAAGCAGCTTCTTCTTTGTTCAGCTGTTTTTCTCCCTGTTATCTCTAATGCTTATAAAAGAAACACCCATAAAGACGGTTCATCTCCAGGTGTGTTCACTTTAATCATAGTTTATGAAAGATAAGGGTTCCAGGAAGTGCGTGTATGGGGTGAAGGTATGAGCAATTCGCCATTGGTAAGAGTCACCATAAGGACCCAAACACACCCATGATTTTGTGCGTGTGAAGCAGACATATCAAAGTTTTTCAGTAATAAATAACTTCAGGCTATCTAAGCAGTTTTTATGAGGGCTGTAAGACGGTTCAAGGGTCATTTACACAGAAACATGGAGAAAGATAAACTTTGGATCCATAGCGAGTCCCAAATGTAGCTTTCGGTTTTATGAAGCAGGCTGATATTTAATTTGTGTGCTACATAAAAACTTCATTAATTGAGAAGTACTAGTTACACCTGATGTTGTTACAGTGGTGTGAAAAAGTGTTTGGCCTCTTTCTGATGTCCAGTTTCTTGCACATCAAACTAACTTAAATGTTGGTTAAAGATTTCCCAAGTGAACACAAAATAGATGTTTTTAAATGAAGGTGTTTATTATTAAGGGAAACGAACCTACAACCTAAAACAGAACTCTGATTGATCACACCAGAGTTCACCGTCTTGTCCACGATGGCGCTGAGGCTTCCCAAAGTTACTCCGAGAGCGACTCAACCGAAACGTCACAGAAGACTCAAAAACAACATCCAAACCCCGCAGGCCTCAGTTTCCTCTGTTAAGGTCAAAGTTCACGCCTTCACCATTAGGAAGATAAATGGCCTGCATGGCAGAATCCAAATACAAAAGGAGAACATTAAGGCTCGTCTCAGTTTTTCATCAAGCAGCGTCTTGATGATCCACAAAACTTGGGGAAAAGATTCTGTGGACATTTGAACTCTTTGGAAGGAGTGAGTCCCGTTGCGTCTGGTGTGGAAGCACCACTGCATTTCAAACAACCTCAAACCTTCAACTGCTGAATGACATACACAGATTTGGCAAAGGTGAGCGGGCAAAAATTGCTCCACAGCGTTGTAAAAGATTGATCTCAAGTTATCGCCAACACTTGATTGCATTTATTGCAGTGCAGGGTGACCTGGCAAATGTTTAGGTTTAGTTGCAAACTAAGTTTTCACACAGGCCCATGTTGGTTTGGATTTTTTCACCTTTAATAATGAACACCTTTATGTGATATTTAAACTGGTTTGATGTTCTAAAAAACTTAAGTGTGACAAACATAAAAATATAGGAAATCAGGAAGGATGGGACACTTTTTGACACCACTGTGTCGGTATGTTCAGCTTTTTTAAATAAGTTTTTGATTTTGGTAAAGTTGGATTATTCACAAAAGCTTCTGCAAGCTACAAGCAGCTCTGGATGAGCTACAGAAATTCACATCTCAGCTGAGAAAATGATGTGTTGAAAAGACAGCTATTAGTTGTTTACTTGAGCAACTTGGATCTTTATTTGAAGATTTGCTTTACCATATTTATTTAAAATATGGTAAAAAATACAGAGAGAAACGTTTAAGATGAGCAATGTAGGGGATATGCAGGCATGTGGAATAATGTGTTTTAGAGAGATGAGAGCCAACATGCAACTGAGTAGCACCCTCACTATGACACCATGTTTTGGTGCTTCTTGCTGTAGGGGTGTTTTTCCTATCACTGTTCATCCCTGTCCCTGAACAATGCAGGACAACCTTAGAAGGACACCTGAAAGAGGAAGAAAAAGCACTGGAGGCTGGTCTGGAGGTTTGCCTTCCTGCATCCCAATGACACTTTAAAGACACTGCTACAGCAGGAGGTTTGGATTAAAACGTTCATCAGCTAAAGTCAGGAGCTAAAACCTAATTGAGAACCCGAGGCAAGACAAGAAAAGGCAGGAAAATTGAAGTCCACAGATGACAAGACTGTGAAAATTGTCGCATTGGAGGGGTAGAAAGCACATGCAAGCTACGTTTTTTTTCAGAAGTTTATTTGTGCAAACACAGTTGGGAAATCTTTACCACTTCCAAACTATGTGCTACTTTGTGTCACTCAGTTTGGACATTGAGGCTGTTTGTGGCAAAATGTGAAACTTTAACAAACTTTAAACATCTGGAAGTTTATAAATTGCTTCCTAAAAATGTCAAAAATGTGTAAGAGATGACAAAAAAAAAAATCAGAGACAGAAAATAGTATTTCTGCTCTGACAAAGTGATTTGCAAAGGGATCTTTGCAGAAAACCTGGCACACTGCAGACGACCAATAATCAGAGATATTGAAGGTGCAGGAACATAACAAAGAAATATTAAACACATAAAAGAAGCATTTAGCTGTTTGGCAGCAAAATATATGGGAATTAAAGTCTTTAAAAACCACCAGGCCAACAGAAATCTGTCTGCCGTTGCCAGTCACCACTGGGTGTCACTATAAGGCTTCAACTTCAGCTTGTTTCTACGCTCGAGTTATTATTTTTTATCTTGGTTGTGTGACTGCGCACAGAGATAGATTGAGCATGGGATTTTTTTTTCTGTAATTACTGTTTGTCAATTTAATCTTCACGAGTGTGCTTCACCATGAGTCTGCATGTTAATGTGCTTCTATTATGTGGAATCTACAGAAAGTCACTGACAGTTTGTAGACTCTCATGAAGACTCTCGGCCAAATGCCAACATGTAACGATCTGGCCATTCGGTCATCGCAGCATTAGCTTCTCCCTCCTCCTTCAGGGGGGCTGAGTTTGGCACTCATCCCTGTGTGAAAACAAACACAAAAGAAACTGCGTTTTACTGGATTGCATCTCTCATTTTTGCTGCAGAGAGTGAAACAATCGCTGCGAGCACATACAAAATGAGATGGAAAGAGATGTGAGTATGTATATATAGCTGTCGTTTTGGCTCAACAGTTCTGCTGCATGATCTCTGATCCGAGTTGTGGCTCTCATCACATTGGTGATGTTATTCAGGTCTTTGTTGCTGCTCTGCACAGCTGATGCCTCTCAGATCTCCAGAAAAGGTCAGCAGTGGGGCACCCAACCTTGACTTTGATTTGGTCTCACAAATAACTCTCAGTGCCAAAGCATAATCAACAGCCATGTGCTCTGAGTTGAGGTATCTCCCTGTTGTAGAGTCACATGGAGAGGCTTTGTTGACACTTTGTCTTTGACATAGTGCTTAGTAAAGTGGAGCAACAATCAACAGTCTCGTCCAGTCAGCCAGAAATGGCTGCAGAACTGAAAACTGATTAGAGTTCCAGCAAGCTGCAGCAATTTCAACGATTCACGGTGCATTTTAAATTTTGGGAAATTAATCCATGCTTTCGTCTTGGCAGTGCGAGAAATCCAGTATATTCTCCTCGGAGTCTTGGCCAAACAAAGCGCTGGGTTCCTTCCTGTCCACAAGCAGATTTTCTACGATTAAGCAGAAAGAATTGAAGGAAAAGGATGAAATTCCTCAATGCATCACTTCATCCTCTCCGTAATCCTCTACAAGCTACCAACAGCAAACTGGTTTTAAATCTGACTCTAAAATTTTTTAACAAAATTATAACTTTTTGTTGTTCTCGTTTACATAATGTTCTTACCTTTTTCCAGTGAAAAGTTGAGAAAATTACATCCTCAGGTCTAAGTTTAGGTCGTAAATAAGCAGTAAAAGTTCAGAAAAATTCCCTCCATCAAAGCCCTGTTGGACTGCATTTTTGCAAAACGTGGCAGCTTACGGTCTGATACGGAACGCGGCTGCTTTTAGAAATGAAAGGACTTTGATGTCAGGTAACTTTGCTTGAGTTAAGTCACATTTTTGTACTGAAGAAGCATCAAAAGCTCAAATATAGGAGAGAATTTGGGGGAGAATGCAATGCAATTTACGATATTTAAATAACTGAACAGCAATAAAATGGTGTGAAATATTCATTACAGAAATCTATTTTCTAATGTATTTGCTGTACAGTGTGTTACAGACTGATTGGTACATTTGCATAAAGTAGACTTAGGTAATGAGAAATGAATATGTGCAGATGGCATGCTATGCTGAACCAAAACAATTAGTGACAATTCTGTGAAATCTGTCGGTGGCATAATGTTATAGCTGGTTAATCAGGAGTTATAGTTCTCTATTATTGCAGCATGTTAATATTCAACTTGTCTTGGACAAAGGTGTGAAAGCTGCACAACTGAGCATGTGTTCAAACATCACAAAGGAAGTCAACATTCAATTCTCTAAAACACAATATTGTCAATTAATGCAAAAGGGAGTTTCAGTCCTTTTTGTGCTGCTGCATCACAGCGAGAAGGATGCTGGTTCAAAACTTGGCAGGAGGCTCCCTGTGTGGAGTTTGCATTTCATAGTTCAGAGACATAAATATTACATGTGGGTGACTCTAACCTGACCATAAATGTGTGTGCGAGTGTGTGTTGTCCTACTGATAGCCTCCATCTGGTCCTAACAGCTTATGGTTGTTACAGAATATGAAGAGAAAGGATTTATGAGTTGAGACATATTGGACTGAATAAATTGTTCCACCTATTTCTAGTTCTCTGATTCAGTGAATGTTTCTGAAGTGTGAGTAAACCGAGCATGCAGAAAATAAAACTACATTAAGGTGTTCAAAGCTGAGGATCAGCTGGCATGAAGCAGCAGGCATGATTTTACCCCCTTCACCAAAATACATGTGGCTGAATCTGATGTCTTTGCACAGATTTTTTCATATCTCTAAAATGATTTCAAGAGAAATAAAACACATTTTTTTATTGGATTATCCATCAGGTTTTAGTTGTAATTTTGGTTATCAGTTATTTCCAATTCACAACAGACAATCCTGTGCAGTTCACCATTGCTTTACTACCAAACAGAGATTTTGATGCACTAAAACACAACTTGGACATTTTCAGCACAAAGGTTTTAAAAATGATGCAAATCATTAGCAACTTCATATTTTCCTCAGATGGAATTTTCAATTTGCAATTTCGAAAAATAGGAAAGAAAAGTCACCAAAATTCAAAAGTAAAGCGAGAAAGTTGGTTGTTTCTCAATCCTCACAATTCAATAAGGCTGCCATGGATTCTGAATGCTGAAATTTTCCACTGGAATTAGAAAAGCGATGTTTCTTTCTTCAAAGTGAAAGGCAAACATTTGATTTTCGAGATGAAGGAATTCAATCAGACACAACGAGAGTAAGCATCCCAAACCGGAAGAGTTTATAGAACGATCCAGAATTAGGATGCACAACAATCACTGTTTATAAGATCACAGAGCGGCAGAGAAAACATTAAAAGCAAGCCTTGATTTGACTGGATTAGTAGAGAAAAATCCCCAGGCCTCAAGCAGAGGGACAATTTGTAAAGGAATGCATCATTGCAGCTGCAGACCACTTTTTCCAGACAAAGAGAAATTATTTGAAAGCATCAGTTAGTTCATTTATTCAGACATATCAAACACCTCGTGTCCAAACCACAGCACTTCCAAGCATCATATTAGCGGAGTCTGACCAATGCATTAATATTCAGCAGATGAAGTATTTTCAAATGAAAAATACTTTCTACTTGAGTCCTGAAAGTAGCATTAATCTGACATGATTGGTATTGTACTCTGTGAACAAGTCAGGTATTTGATTTACATTATTTAGGGAAGAGAGCGAATGGCCAACGCAGTTTTGTGAAAAACGAAGACATTCATTTTTATCATGTTATAATTGTAACTTGGTATTCCTGAAAATTTAAAAGCAAGTTTGCCATAATGATCGCTGCGGTTTTTTTAAAGTGCAAAGTCACATTTTCCAACTGGAGAGACACCCTTCAGTTCAAGGAAACCATGCCAACTCTGACCAGAAAAAACAAAAGAAACAAAAGAAAATCTGTTGCATTAAATCCCACCACTGACAGGGTCTGGTGGAGCATCTGGTGATGAAAGTATTGGTGATTCAGTCCCTCACGCCTGGGCTGTAAGTCAGAGTGTCCTTGAGCCGGACACTGTACCCTGTCTGCTTCACATGAGCAGGTCAATGATCGTTTTGTTAGGGAGAGATGCACTCTCAGGTTTGTGACCTACATCTGCACTGCCTTAGATTTAATGCGCGGCCCATCACTATTGACAAAAGACTCGGCGAGGATATTACTCAGGACTTGCTTGCAGATTAATAATCCAAGGTCCAGAGATGATCACTTAAAGTCACCTTCAGTAACACGGGCAAAAAAACAAAACAAAACAAAAAGCCCCCAAACAAAAACACCCTTATCTTTCATTGCAGGCCACACAGGCACAATCTCTGTCTTGGTGTACATTCATGCTCTTGGCTGTACAGGCTGCTTGCTTCTGTTCATCACTTTGCCCTCCATATTTATTGCCCCATCTTCTGTAAAGATGTGTAAAAATCTTCCAAATAAATACATATTAAATTCAGTTGCATAATCCCTCACTGTAGACTTCACTGCTTTGGGAATTTCTTTAATCTTTTCTCCTCTCATCCTTCTTTCTCACTGGGCTTCAAGGCAAGATGAGATGTGTTCATAACAATACCAGTTGTTCTAAACTTTGAGTTTATTGTTCTACTTGCTTTAGATGCTTTTGAGTCCATTTCCTAAGTTGTGAAGGTAAGAAAACTTATATGATGAGTTCAGTGCTGTTCATGAAGCCGAGCGATCCCACATATTTCAAACACGTTAAATTATTGCTTTCTATTGTCAAGTCCTGCAGAGGCATTTTAGTAGATGTGCTGAATATCCAGTCAACCAGGACGCCAACCTAGATGACAGGAAGTGGATGCGTCTGCATTAAACGTCCCTCAACAACATGATCAGCTTAGAAACCGTAATCGTTTAAAATTGCCTTCGGTTACATTTATTTTAAAGGAAATGTTTGTGGTACCACCTTTTTTTTTTTTTAACAATTCAAGATTTTAATATATGAGGTTAAGTTAAAGACAAGCCTTAAAAAAAAAAAGAATGATAGTATATATTTAATGACATTATGCCACTGTAAGAAAAGATCATTCGATGTAATGGAGTCTTGCACACACAGCTCTGCCTGGGTGTTGCTGTAGATTCGTTACCCAACCTTTGGAACTGCATAGTTGTAAATCAGTTTGCTGACCTCTTGTGTTAAGCTTGAAGCATGGAACAATGTTTTGGCAAATGAAATCTTAACAAAAGATAAGTTATCCATATCTAAAAAAAACAAAATCTTACTAAGAAAATGGAATTAAAGAGAAAGTTTTTGTTTTGTCGCTCAGAAAGCTAAACATAATTCCAGTAGGAACAAAACTCAACAAAATAGTTACTGGAAGTAAGAAAGATTTCTGGAAAGCAAAATATTCCTGCAGGCAGTCTGGTAGAAAACTGTAAGATTTCCTTCACATGGATTTGATAAACACTTGCTCATTTTATTGCCACTGTTTATGTCCTTGTCTCTGGCAATGTGCGTGAAAGAGCAAGTCAATGAGTGTCAGGATTACTAATGGCAGATGTAATTTAGTAGAGTGATATGTTTTCTTTAAACCAATCAAAAGGACAGTGGAGCTAAACAAATCTTGGCATTAGATAAACCTGAAACTTTTTGTTCCTCCAGGCAAAACAATAAAATACCTCATGCCTGTAGTAAGTTAACCCAGATCTAAACAGATAGAAAATAATTGCTGCTTGTAACTTCCCAAAAAAACACACCTTCCTTTTATTTCTCGGAAAAGATAATATGCTCAGCCGTTAGTTTCCTGTTTGCAGATCAGCTAAATATGTGGGGGATTTGAGTGAAAATAATCTATTACAAAAATCCAAAAATAGCTTAAAGACATTTTTGTGTGTCCTTGATTTGTTAATTTCTTATTCCCTCGCAGTTTCCTTTCAGTGTTCAACTCTGCTGCAAATGATTAAACCTTCATGGCGATAGGGTCACAAAAACAATAGCAGATGTTAAAAAAAGAATAAATTGGCATCACTGTTAAGTGAAGTGTGCATAAAGAAGGCTGCTTTGTCATTCTTGTGTCACATCATTATATCAAATGTATTTCACTGGCAAGGACTACGCCACAAAGATATATGTTTGAAGACTTATTGGTGAAGGGATGAAAGATGTAGAGATGAGGGATGAAGGGATGAGGAGATGGAGGGATGAAGGATGAAGGGATCAGGTAGAGCTGAATAACCACATCGCGTTCCGTAGTGAGTTGAATTTAAAGATTTGAAATCGGAGTAAGAGACACGGGTCTGACGGTTGACAAACCATAACAGACTGAGATGAGCGGGTGAGCAGAGTAGAAAATTAAAGGCGTGGTTTGGGCGTGGCCCTGCTCCCAAACTTAACACATTAACTCCATTTCTAGAAAATCTGCTTTTCTTATCAACCTCGTCGTTTGCATGTTGACAAGATAAAGTTCATAAGTTTGCTTTGTTTCAGGACAATATAGTTTCTCAAATATCATTTCATGGTTTTAGTTAAAATGGTAGCCAGTTCTTGTAGGTGAATTTGTTCTGAATTTTTATATGGAGCAAAGGAAAAAAAAAAAAAAAAGTTGTGGAGCTCTTCCAGGGAAGATACAAATGGAAACAATTTGCAGCTGAGTTTCTGTCCTGCCTCTCAGAGCGAGCAGGAGCTGCTGAAACTCTGCAGTCCAATTACAGCTTTTTGTTTTCACTCTGCTCTTTTTTCATGTCACAGGTTTGTGTTAAAGCAGCTGCTGTGCTGCAGTGCAGAGGGAGCAGTCATTGTTGTGACAAACACGTGTTCCTCCTGCAGAAATGTGGTATGAAAATAATATGTTGTGTCTTATCAGAAGATTGTTGGAGGAGGTGACGGCAGCGTCTCAGACTGTTCTCTGACGAAAAATGGCAGCATGTGGTTCATCATCAATTTCCATCTTTTTGCTATCGCAGCTGTAGTGGAAAAGGGAAGAAAAGGTAAGTCTTCTAACTTAGTAGAGTTTCTAGACAAGGGAAACAGACTTTTCTAAAAGCCCCGAAAAATGTCAATCTCTCCTTGGTCGGGACCTTGTGGCAGATTTTGAGAAAATCATTTTTGGTGGTTTCAGTGCCAAACCAAAGCCGGTCCTTAACATTCATTCAAGCCTCTCACTATGTCACTTACTATATACATATATTTTTTTAAATAAATATTTGCTCCTTCCTCCGTTTCATTTTCAATTGTTTCAGGATTTCAATTTGATTTCTCTCTGATAAAAGAATACACGGGGTTTCTACTGACAACATGTCTCTGAAATTCCAAGGAAAAAATGTGTATTTATTTGCAGAAAATGAGAAATGGTCGAAATAACAAAAAAGACACAGTGCTTTTAGAGTTCAAACAATGAAAAGAAACAAATTCATATTAATTTTGAAACAATAACCCTAATGTTTTGACTGAGGAAGAGTTCAGACATCAATATTTGGAGGAAAAAGCAAAAGGGTTTTATTGAAGTTCAGTGCAGCGCTCGCTTAATGTTTTCCAGATTTGTATGAACACAACTGCAAATAGGAGAAATGCAACTTGTGGCATCAGCAAGTATGCGTGAATCATGTATTCAAAGCCAAATTGAATTGTTCCGGTGGTCAGTGGATTATTTTGAGTTACCCATTGACATGCAATCAAAACAAATATGCCATCAAAATTTGAAGCATCTAATTGCTTAGCTAACTTCACCAACCTTAATGAAAGGGGTTTCCTTCCCATTCAGATTGTGCTCAGAGATTTTAGAAGAGCTACAGGCAGTAATTAAGATGATGGAATAAAAAACTTCATCTCCAGTTTAATCCTGGAGCTGGTTTTGGTGAAAAATTCCACAAAAGGGGGAAATTATGTGTCACCAATTTGAAGGCACATAATTACAGGCTCTTCCTGGACTCCTAGTTTTATAGCAATGCTAGTTGATGATAAATGGATGAGTGCTGCATGACAGTTTTTCCATTCTGGAAGCACATCTCACTCACCAGCGTAGTCTAAGGCGGGAAACGTATCCCTTATTTGTTTAACAAGGAGAAATAAAATGAGAGAAATGTGAGCAACAAATGTTGAGGCTATTAAAAGGGTTTGGAGGCTGCTCGTTCTGAAGTGAATTATATGTCATGTAGAATTGCCAAAGACTTCAGACTGGCTGTTTTGGGGGATTGCAATGTTTGCAGTGACTAATAAAACTATATTTATGAGGCAGGAGAGCTGCGTTGAGGAGGATGCTGGGTTTGCATTAAGATTTTCATTGGCATTCATGGTGGGTCTGTTTTGTAAATGAAATAATTTAAGGTCTCCTCCTCTCTTAGGTTTTAGTTAATTTACAACAAACTGGTATATTTTTTAGATCATTGCATCTTAGACCATAAACTGCTGCATCATTCATGTGATAAAGGGTTCAATGTAAACGATCAAGTGGAACAAGGGTGAGCATAAAATGGAGGAGCTTTGCATGAAAAACAAAGTTCAGCATAAGAGCAGACAGTTGAATAATTGATCATAAAAAGCAGTGTAATCCAACAGGCTTGATGTCTGTGATACACAGACGATACAATAATCTGAAGACAATGAGAAAGATTTCACAATCTTTACCTTTTTACATGTAGGACTGTTGCCAATATTCCAGGGTCAAGGGATTAAAGCGAATTATTTTAATCATATAAAGCAGAGATTTCCAAAGTCAGTTTTCAATCTGGTGATTTTTATGACCTCCTCAGCTTGATAATGTTCTGGTAGGGTGAGGCTAACTGTTTAGAGTTTGACTAAGATTTAGAATATTGCACCATAAAATGCAAAACTTGATGATGAAACGGTTAGCTACTCTCAATCAAAACTGCTTCTTGAAATTAAACGAATAACCCTCACAATACATTGATATCTTGGTTATCAAATGCAACCACACATTGATACACACTCTCTAAACTGAATTAATAAGCTTACCTTGCACAGTAGTTGCATAATAAATTTAGAAAAACAGCAAAAGAGTAAGAAACATTTGGCAGACATGGAGTCAAGGCAGGTTCTTCCAAACCCAAGACCAAAGGGGAAAAAAATCACACGATATGTGGTGGAATGAAATATATCAACAACATAAAAAAAAAAAAAAAAATTGATGATATCACTGTAAATGTCACTATGCACACTTTTTTTTTATCCAGTTTTTCTGCCTTTCCTTTAGTTATGTAACACTTCGTCTGGTGACCCATGTTAAGAAAAATGTATTTCACATAAACGTTTCAAAGTCACGTTTCCACTGAAGGCAGCGGCTTTAACGACTGTGCAAAGGTAAACGACTTGCTTGGAAAGCTGTATATCAATATCTTTATATGGTTTATGACCATGTCATGTTCATGTTGTCATAGCGAACCAGCAGACTTTGGAGAAGAGAAAACAGAAAGATTTTAAAATCAAACCAATTATTGTTAGGTAGGGGAGAACAGAAAGGCATTGCTGCCTCAGAGGATTTCTCATGTGGAACGTATAGGTGGAAGATAAATACAGAAAAGGGTTGAACAGGAATTTCTCTGCATAAAAGAGACACTGTTCAGTCTCTTTGGCAGGCATACCAAAGAGACTATGTTGGATTTCTCCCCAACACAGTGGCATGATACTCATGATTAATCAGAGTATGATATCTGATGCTGCTGATGTGTAACTTATCTTGAAGTAAAATTCAAAGCATTTTGTAGCAGCATCTGTATATTTGGATATACAGATCCATGAAAGAACAGCCACCTCATTTCATTTTATACTAAGCATAAGGAGCAATTTCTGAACATCATCAAAATATAAATCTTGAATTTGTCATTTGTAAAATTATGCAATTTATTGATACTTAATAAAAATGTGACCATTAATTTATTACCAAGCTTCTAATTGATTCAATTTTTTTTCTAATCGCATCTGAACTTGAGTTAAATGTTGAACTTAAAAGTTGGAAAAAAATCTTTGTAGGTGTGACTGTCACCATAAGATTATTGATACAGTAAGTTAAGAATTATCTGAACATACCACATGTAATAAATATATTAGCCTTTGTGTGCCTTAAATAATTTCTTTTTTACTCTGAGACAAAAATATTGACAGAGTTTCTTCACACAGGCCAGATATGGACATGATCTAAGCATTTTATTGTCCAAGAAGTCCTACGAATGACAAATAATGGTGTTTGTTCTGTCACTGCACTCCACTGATCAAGTCATGAACAAACACTAAGTGCAGCCCAGCCGGTTTCCATCCACTCTCGCTGTCATTTGCAATTCTATTAAGTCCCAAAGTGACACATTCCACTTTCTGCTCATCTTGGGACAGAATTGCATTAAAATAATGTTTGTGTCCTGCAGTGACAGATGCTGGAAGTGGCTGTGAGTCCAGAGGATGTGCTTGCGTGTGCGCACGTATGTGCAAAAGCTGCAAAGGAGAACAAAACCAAAGCTCCTGTCATCTTCTTGGTTCTTTTTCCCCTGTTTGCTCACTCACCTGTTTTCTGTTCCTGTCTTTGTTTTTAGAGTGAAGTTTTTCTTTCCTTCCTATCAAACTCCAAAATTAGGTTTTATTTGGGGTTTGAAGCTTTGGAGCGAGTGAGATCACAGTGTTTGTGATGTATTCAAATTGGATATTTGTGTTGCTCATCACGGCTCGTCCTCTGCTTGGTTCCTAGTCGATGTTATTTTATCCAGAATGGTAGGGAAGATGGACGCAATGAAGAATAGGTAAAAGAACACAGCTTGAGCAGGAATAATGGACACAAGAGGACAGAGGTAAAGAAAGGACGACGGGCACCACACGTAAGGACTAAATGTCACAATAAGGAAAAATGCAGCTTTTAGTGATTGGGGGAAGAAGAAAAGTTTGGAAATACAAATGTGTTCATATTATTTGATTTATAATCTTTCAGACCTGGAAAATTAATCCACTCCATCCTGGAAGATCTATCTCAGTGTTTATAAAAAACCTGGGTTCCCTTGGTTTGAAAGTCACACAAAACGTTTGAGATTATGCACAGTAAAAATGTAGAATCTGACTGTAGGAAATATGTGCGTTTCAGCAGATCATCATTCTTCCTTACGTTGGTCCCTTTCTCAGTCTCCTCCTCTGTCACACCAACGCTCTACAAATCATTTTGGATAAATTCTTCTTTTCTGTGGCTTTCCTCTCATCCCTCCTGGCAGTACCACAGTCAACATGCGTTTTATCCGTTACCCCTTCTCTGCAATGTCCAAACCACCTCTGTCCTTATCCTCTAACTTTGTTTCCAAACTGAGCCTTGCCTCTGATGAAGTAATATCTGATCCTGTCCATGTTGGTCCATCCCACTGTAAATCGAACCCAACTGAGACCGCCGCCTCCAGCAACATCTCCGGTCTCTTCGCCACAACCGAAATCCCTAAGCCATAAATCATCGCCGGTCTTGCTAACATCTTGAAAACCTTCCTGCTCATGCTTGCAGCTAATTTCCTGTCATAATTCACCCCTGACATTCTTCCACCTACCCACTCCATCCTGACTAAGCTCTCTTCCTTACCTCCCTGATGCACTGCCCATTACTACGTTTGATTGACCTCAGGTACTTAAACTCATCCATCTTTATTGGCTTTCCTTGTTTTCCTAGAAACAAATTAGTTGCTGGAGTTGAACTTTATTTTATTGAGTTTCCTCTGCCTTACGTTTTTATCAGGAACTAGAAATATTTAGCTTTGATTATGCAGTGAACAATTTCAACAAGATTTAATTGCAAATGGTCTCTAATCCTCACAGAGTCTAAATTATACACACAACCTGCAATAAATACATACACTCTGACAAATAAGTGAATAACGCAAGTTGCAATAAACTCACTTTTTGTAAGCAAGGTTATGGCATTTTTCGGTAAAAATATTCAATCAGTTTTTATTTTCAGAATTACTAAAGCCCATTTGAGCTTGTTGGTTTCCTGGAAAATGTAACTAAATAAATAATAGCATAGAGGCTTTTACGGATAAAGTATTCTGTGTTTTTCCCTTAGCTATTTGGGTGCTCAAATACACACACGTAAGTTTAAGGAAGTGACTTCATGAGGGAATGCCCTCTTTTGGGTGTAGCTTAAATCAAGGCATAGAAAAGAAACCAGAAACTGTCCAGGTCCAATTTCTGTGTTTCCCATAAGGAAGCAGAGCTGTAAGTGTAAATGATTTCTCTGTTGTTCCTGAACAAGGTTAACAATTATTTGACCTTAAGGAATGTCAAAAGATGTAATTATAGAACTTTCCTCGCATGTTATCCAATCACTTATACAGTGCAGCGTAATACAAAGTAAAAGACAAGCCAAACCTGCACCAATCGGGGGAAAGATTATTCGTTTCAGACAGTGAAGAAATCCATCAGGGTTGCTGAAAAAGAAACAAGAAAGCTCCATCGGTTTTGTTTCAATAAAATGACAGTGAGATAATTACTGAACCACAGTGCCGCCTAGAATCCCATACTGTACATTAGACAAAATACCCTCAACCGTATTTAAAATTCTTTGCAGGGTTTGCTTGATTTTCTAAAACCAAACTTCCTCAGCAGAGAATTAACAAAGAAAGGACTCAAGAAATGGATGGCTGGATGACAGCACAATGATGTGCACATGGTAAATCCAGACAGGTGGGTGGACAGAGATGAATGGAGGGAGACAGACTGACACATAAGAAGAAGAGACAGATAATGAGGCAAAGGGAGGGAGATGAGAGACTGACGCTGAGCAAGCAAACACAGAAAATCAACTGGGGAAAATTAAAAAGGGAACTTGGAGTTGAAAGGATAAAGGGAGAGAGAAGGAGGAATTAAGGCCAGGTGATAAGAAATGAACAAGAGAACTAATTGAAAGGAAGTGAGGGAGAAAAGTATGGACTGGAGTGAGTGGGAAAATGTTTGAGAGACAATGAGAAAGTGTGCGAGAGAGAGATAGGCCAGCAAAACAAATTAAGACAGGAGGGCGGGAAGGGATGGGAGGCTAAAAGAGTGACAGAATGAAAAAGTGAAATCAGATGGAAAGGCCTTTTCTGTTCATTCAGGCTGAAAGTTGAATCACAGTTTACAAGCTTCTGGCTTACGACAAGCAGGATGGTGTGTTTTTCATTAGGCACAGATACAAGAATGAAGGCATCGCACCATATGTTCAAGGCACTTCGTCTTGTACCTCAGTGGAGCGCAGACAAATTCACATCTCTTGTGTTGTGAAGACGATGTTTACATATTCTTAAACAATCTTAGACGTGCTCCAGCAAACAGGTTTTGTAGAAAAGTTTGGTTTAATTCTTATATAAGGCAAGCCGAGTTTTCTGAAGCAGACACTGATCTAACTGTGGGTCTGAGAAGAAACCGACTGTCTTCATGTAGACTAATTAGATTTTCTTTTACCCACAGATATCTTGATTTTTGTGTAACGTCAAAGTATATTTTTGGAATGCATTAATCCTCAGAGATTTTAGAAACATCCCCATCTTGGTTGGTTTTAAGACGATGGTATTAAAATGTTTTTTTGTTGATCTACTGTAGTGATCTTAAATGTTGTGTTTTCATTATCTGTGGGAAGAAAATCATCCTACTTGACAGAAATAAATGTTTTAAAACATCAGTCTGTGTGATATATGTGTCACTTGATCAAGTCACTTTCTGAATAAATTAACTTTTTAATAATATTGTAATTTATTGAATAGATCTGTATGCCTTATTCTGCTATTCACCAGCCACATTTTTGTTAAAGATTTTCTTCCTGCTTAACTGTGAGATTTTTTCTTTCTTTTTTTTCACATAGAACTAAGTAGAATACATTATAGAACACCATTATTCTGCAAAGTGTCTAAATTGCTTCTTTACTCAGACGCCAGTTGTGCATCTCTAGTTTATTGTTTGAATTTTAGGTTTATACATCCACGATAAGAGCAAAACAAAAATAAAACCAATAACAACATTCCAGTTGAGCGACATTTATTATTTTGAACTGAAAATATTTGCTTTCACCCAAAAATAAATGTTATTCATTCAAAATATCTCAGTAGCTTGCATCTTTTTATTTTTAGATGCAAGCTACCTGCTGCACAGATTTCCTACCCATGATTATACATGTATATATATATATATATATATATATATATATGGAACGACTTAACCAAGAGAAGAGTCAGACTCGTTGTTACCTGAGAGCGGGGAGATTTGCTTCTCGGTGGGGGATGGGTGAGAAAGAGAAGAGTCAGACTCATTGTTATCAAACTCATTGTTATTTGAGAAGCAAACCTCCCCAGCCGGGGAGGTCTGCTTCTCGATCGGGGTCAGGTTAAAAAGAAAAAAGTCTAAGTCGTTGTATCTTGAGAAGCAAACCTCCCCTGCCGGGGAGGTTAACAGATGAACTTAAATTTAAACCTGAGGTCTCACAGGCAAATTGTCCCATAAATAAGCAAGTCCACAAACACAATATATAACAAATAAATACATTAAAAAACCACCATAGTAAATAATAAGGGGTGGAGTGAAAAATAATAAGAAACCAAAAAGTATTAAAAGCAATGATTCCAATATGTTGTAATTTTGACGAGAAAACATATCTTCTTCATCCTGGGAGAGAATTTCTTCGGCCTCAAAAATAGGTTCTGTTTTTGCAAAAAGATCGATTAATGAAACTTCTCCAGAGTGAAAGCCGTCAATACCGGTGAGAAGCAAACCAACTGGGGAGGTTTGCTTCTCGGTTGGGGACTGCTGAAAAAGAGAAGAGTCAGACTCGTTACCAAACTCGTTGTTACCTGAGAGCGGGGAGATTTGCTTCTCGGTGGGGGATGGGTGAGAAAGAGAAGAGTCAGACTCATTTTTATCAAACTCATTGTTACTTGAGAAGCAAACGGGGGGTTTTTTCGGGGTCAGGTTAAAAAGAAAAAAGTCTAAGTCGTTGTGTCCTGAGAAGCAAACCTCCCGAGCCGGGGAGGTTTGCGTCTCAGTTGGCGTCGGGTCAAACAGACAAGAGTCGAAGTCATCATAAGTTGGCTTGGATGGCTCAAAAAGGAACGAGTCGAACTCGTCATAAGTTGGGAAGCAAACCTCCCCAGCTGGGGAGGTTTGCTTCTCGGGCTTGGACGGCTCAAAAAGGAACGAGTCGAATTCGTCATAAGCTGAGGTTGTGCTCTTTTCCTGCACAATATCGCTTTCATCTTCTGTTCCAGGAAATACATTATCAAACAGTTTCTGCATTCCAGTTGTCACTAGGTATCCAACTCCAAAACCAAGTGGAAAAAATAATCCAACTAACTTTTCCGACATCCTGAAAATCCTTACGAGAAAATGGTGCTGTCGTTTGAAGTACTGGTTGGATATGAACTGGTGTTTTGAAACTCAAGCATTCATAACCTCAGTCGTTCTTTGATCTAGAACCGCATGTCATAGATGAGGTCATAGCTACAATGAGCTCACTGTAATTCCGTAGGAATGTCTTGATTCTGCTCGTTGCTATGGAAACGATCAGATCAGTTCTGCTTGACTCAAACTATTAACCCTTTGCAATGGTGTCACTTAATCATTTGAGGCGCCATGACAGACGTCGAAAGTGAGGAATGGGAGTATTGAACTGAGCGATTGAAATGGATTTCCAAAGTTGTATGGAGTTGGCGTTTTTTTTTTAATCTAAAAAAAATATATATACTTTTTTTTTTTTTTAATAAGCAGGACTGGCAGGACAAAATTATTCCTGAAAGACAGATGTGTTTGTAGTTTTCATAGTTGATGCACTGAACAGGGAGCACGGAAAAAATCAGACCGCTAGCAACAATAAGCCAGCGACCTGTATTATGAGTGTATTATAAGCCTGACTGCCTGCCAGGGTATATAGTCGTGCTTTTGGTTTCCGTTGTTAAGGAGGCGTGTCGGTTGTTGAAGATACACGACAAAAACGAAGGGTCTCTTGCAAAAACTTTACTCCTTCTAGCACGCGGATGAATTATAACAAAAACTGGATTGTTCTCATAAAAGAACTGTGCGGCTTCTGGCCTCTAGCTCTGGCACAGACAGCATTTAGCGATGTCCGGGCAGTGAGCGGTGAGTGCCATAACCAAAAACAGAAAAACAACGGATCAGCTGTTAGACAATGGTTGTCAAGGCAACCACCAGCTGTCAAGAGCAGAATAAACAGAACTTAAACAATGAATCTCGAGATGCTAGCCTTTCCCCCTAGCTGTGTTGCATCTACTGATCTAGGCCTGGGAAACCAAAACAAATAAAACAAAAAACCAAGCTGAAGATCTTACAAAGTTTTAACCTTTCTTACACTATCCCCCCCTTAGGAACACTGAGTCCCTTCAGTACAGCTTATACAGCCAAAATTTAGAAATAAGTAGTAGTTATAAGAACGTAACTCTGAAACATGTGTGCCATAAGGGCAAGAAAACAGAACTAAGTTATTTAAATTCTCTAATTGTGATATTCAACTAATTAAATTAACTAGTGCCTAAATCTCTGCGGTCTATTGACTAAACGACCACTAGATGTTTTAACAGTCTTTTCAGACGAGTGTGAATCCGCCTATCGTCCATCTGGTTGGCATCCTGGGTCCTTGGGCTGGAGGTCTTCATCCTGATCATCTGACAGCGGTAGCAGAAGAACCAGGGGAACATCCTCTTCTTTTGGTGTGAATTCTTGGTCTTGGCAATTTTTCAGCAGTCTGTTTCTTTGGCGTAAAACCCAGACTGGTATCACATCACTGTCATATGGCTTGAGCCGATTGTGGTGCATCACTGTGCTGCGCTTGGGGCCCTGTATTTCATACAACACAGGACCACGGCAAGCTGCAATAATCAATGGGCCTTTCCATTGTTTCTGAAGTTTAGGGATTAACCCTTTCTTCTTTGTATCATCTTTGATGAACACCAGGTCTCCTACACTGTAGAAGTGTTCTTTGGCCCGGAGGTCATGCACCCTTTTTTGTCGCTCTTGTGCAGTACGAAGATGGACTCTTGCCAGGTCTTGTGCTTCTTTCAAGCCTTCCTCCAGGTTGTATAGGAAATCTCCAGCTTCCAGTGCACCAACCTTGAGGTTTGCAGTGCCAGACTGGATGTCTTGTGGTTGGTGGACTTCCCTGCCAAGCATAAGCCTATTGGGTGTGAACCTTGTCATTGTGTGTCGTGAGCTGCGATAAGCTGCTGTGAGTAGTGGCAGTTGTTCGTCCCAGTTCTTTTGGTCCTGATTCACATAACATTGAAGCATCTGTAATAAAGTCCTGTTGAAACGTTCTACTTGTCCATTGGGTAAGGGGTAGTTCTGGTCTTAGTGATCTGCAAGAGCTTGCAAACATTCTGAAACAGACAGCTATCAAAATTATGACCTTGATCTGTGTGTAGCTCGAGTGGAGCTACAAACCTGGCAATGAAGTCGTAGACTAGCTTCCTTGCAGTTGTTTCAGCACTTTGATCAGGAACAGGAAAAGCTTCAACCCATCTTGTGAACTGGTCAATAATAACAAGAATGTATTTGTTCCCAGTGCTGGACATGGGGAATGGCCTGAGGATATCAAGATGCAGATGGTCCAGAGGTGCTCCAACTTGGTAGCTTTGCAGCTTTGTTCTCTTTGCCGGACCTGTGACCTTGCATGCACTACAATGTGGGCATCTCTTGACGAACAGGTGAACATCTCCATCTCCAATGGTAGCTCTGACGCACACGCTCCAGGGTTTTGGTTTCTCCTAGATGGCCAGAGTATGGAGGGTTATGGCATGATTCCAAGACTTCCTTCTGCATGGACGAGGGAACTAATAACAGCAAGTTTGGACGCTGATCTCCAATTCTCTCCCAGTCACACTGAGGCACTCCTTGCCTCAGTGTGACTTGAGCCCAACAGAGCCAGAACTTCCTCACTGCAGGGCTCTCCAACGGAAAAATCAGACTGCTAGCAACAATGAGCCAGCGACCTGTATTATGAGTGTATTATAAGCCTGACTGCCTGCCAGGGTGTGTGTGTGTGTGTGTGTGTGTATATATATATATATATATATATATATATATATATATATATATATATATATATATATATATATATATATATATATATATATATATATATATATATATAGCCCTCACTTAACGATTCCAGAAATAAGTGGGGTTTGGGTTCTTTGTTTCCCTCTCTATAATATTTTGGGCCAATAAACCTTGAACTCAACTAAAGTAGAGTAGTTATGCTACACACCAAGCAAAATAGTTATAAAAACCTTCCTTTAATAAGGTAAAATAATAATAAAATAAAGTAATGGCAAGTTTAGTGTTTAAACAAACCAGAAAAATAAAACATTCTACAGAACAGTAAATTCACACATACAGAGTACTACGGTGGCCCTGAGGTGCAAAACACTACAACATTAAGGAAACTGGTCAATAATAACAAGACTGGTCAATAATAACCACTACACTACAACATTAACAAAAACACTACAACATTAAGGAAAACACTACAACATTAACAAAAACACTACAACATTACGCTGGAAGGAAAACAGAAGAGGTATGTCCCAGTGGGAGACCTAAGAAGTCGCTGATTGGACAGGTTGTTTCACTTTTGAACCGGAAGTTATTCTGGAATGAGTATTTAGTGAACGCATGCTAACCGACACTTCGTGGTTGATCTGGAGCATGTCCAGTATCACCTCGTATGTATGTCCTGACTCAAAATAGGTTTTGGATCACTGAGAACATTAATGTTTTTAACGATCAAGTTAAAGCCAGAATAACTTCCGGTTCAAAAGTGAAACGACCTATCGTCCAATCAGCGACTTCTTAGGTCTCCCACTGGGACATACCTCTTCCGTTTTCCTTGCGGCGTAATGTTGTAGTGTTTTCCTTAATGTTGTAGTGTTTTTGTTAATGTTGTAGTGTTTTTGTTAATGCTGTAGTGTTTTGCACCTCAGGGCCACCGTATACACTAGTTATATAACCCAGTATTATGAACTAAGCTAATGCCGGCAGCTATAACTATCTAGGTGCAGGCCTGTTAAGACGCTAAGGGAACAGGAGTCCCTCTGACTCAACAATCCCCTTCACTCAACGAGCAGATGTTGACTGTCAACTCCATACCTTAATCAAACTTGAGTCCTCACCGACAAATCCAATCGATACTTCACCCAATTTCCAGCGACCATTCAAAAACACAGTAGCTCCGGGGAAAAAAAAACAAAACTGTTGTGTGGCCTTCACGTACTTTACGTGCTCCACATCGACAGCTCTCCTTTCCCTCGTGCCAGAGGTACTCTTGAGTGACGCGGGCACTCAGAGTGACTATCTGGGGGTCCTCGTTATCCAGTTGGTCACGATCTTCTGTAACGTTTTAAGTGTTACTATGGCAGTAACACAGCTGTTTACAAAAGTCCCTCTTTAGCAACCGCTAACTTTAGAGTTAGCTGAGTTAGCTTTGCTCTAACTTTAGAATGACTATACCGCCAAGAAACTAACACATAGTTCGGCAGCTTCTATCCGAAACTTAACTATGTTCTGTTCGCTCGCATAAGGTCTGCTCTGGACTCGTCGTACTCCTTCTAGAAACTTCTTCTCTTCTCTCGCTTATCGCTCTCTCTCTCTCGCTACACACCTGTGCTCCCTTCACTGACCGCACTCCTGTAGGACACTACCGTGTTCTCTGACAATTACCCAACAAGGTACACATAACTTATTCTCAACACACACACACACACACACACACACACACACACACATATATATATATATATATATATATATATATATATATATATATATATATATATATATATATATATATATATATATATATATATGCTCAAAAAAATAAAGGGAAGACTCAAATAACACATCCTAGATCTGAATGAATGAAATATTCTCATTGAATACTTTGTCCTGTACAAAGTTGAATGTGCTGACAACAAAATCATTGTTGATTGTCAATCAGTGTTGCTTCCTAAGTGGACAGTTTGATTTTACAGAAGTTTGATGTACTTGGAGTTATATTGTGTTGTTTGAGTGTTCCCTTTATTTTTTTGAGCAGTATATATATATATAAAATTCCCTTCTCACCCACCGCAGGTGGTTCTTATCCTCTGAGCTCGGGTCCTCTACCAGAGGCCTGGGAGCTTGAGGTTCCTGCGCAGTATCTTGGCTGTACATTGTCGTAGTGGATAAACAACAGAGCAAAGCCGTTGTGGTAGATGTAGCAATACCAAGCGATTGCAACATCAGGAAAAAGGAGCACGAGAAATCTGCTTGCTGAGGCCCTGATATACCTCAGGCCCTGGTATATCAGGGCCTCAGCAAGGAACCAGGCCCTCTCCAGTTCCTCGCTGAGGAACTGGAGAGGGCCTGGAAGGTGAAGACCACAGTGGTGCCTGTGGTCATCGGGGCCCTCGGGGCAGTAACCCCCAAACTGGAGCAATGGCTACAACAGATCCCAGGAACTGTTGTAATTGGCTGTGTGCTGTCATGAGACTCAGTGGTTAGTATAGGTGACTACTGATGAACTGCAGTTGCATTGAGTAACCTGAGTGTGGCGCTGCTCTCCGAAACATTGACTGCAACTGTTTCTGTTTCGGTGACAAACTGATTTCAACAGCTTTGCCATAAACTTTAAAATGACTGACTTGTAGGACCTTGACGACTGAACTAATAACCAGACTTTTGGAGATAATCAAAGATATTTATACTTTCTCATCGTCCTGGGATTTTCTTTCTCTCTCTTTTGCTAAACAAATGAAGGAGAAAGTCCCAGAAAACCCTAAGAGCAGAAATATAATTTCAGGAGCATGGAAAACATCACATTGTTATTATTATTATTAATTATTGTATAATCGTGACTTTACCTGTATCATACTGTTTTCAAACTGTCTGGGATTGTATTGAATGTCTCAAATGAAGTGAAATATCTGGGTCATGTGGAGACAGACCATCTGTCTGATGATGAGAACATTTACCGTCAGGTTCAACTGTTACATGCTCAGGAAAATATGCTGCCCCTTAATTTTGGATTCTGTTCTGATGAACTGAAACTGAACTTATTCAGATCATATTGTACATCACTGTAGACTGAAGACTTTTGTTCAAAAAGCCCTGATGGACCAGAGCCAGCGAATTGTTTGAATCTGCTCTTCTCAACTTTGATGGTTGTTTTAAGAAAATGTCTGTCTAAATTAATTTGCAGTTTAAACAAGTCTAAAAATAGGATCATCCTATTACTGACTAACATTGAATATAGCGCAGTAAGACACTCATCTGTACTTTGGAGACATTGGTATGACTGCCTCCTGAATGGTTTATTCTCTTTTTTTTATTGATTGTCTTTCTTTTTTTCTTTTTAATGTGATTTGGACTGAAATAAAACACATCTGTCTATCTATTCATGCAAATTGTAAAAAGTCTGATATGTGCATATATGGGCAAAGTGTGATAAATGTTTCAGTGCATGCTGTTGACACTGAATCCCTTTTTGCAGCGGCCTAAAACATAAATACTTTGAGAGGAGAAGCAGCAGCAAGACCGTGATGATATGGCTAGGAAAGGAATGAAACACAGCTTCAAAGAAGTTTGTTCAGAATCGTGGAGTTTATTTTTGGGAAGTGTTGGCATAAGTGCAGAGTGGAGTCAGCTGTGGAGATCACACAGGGCCTGATGTTTCAGGCTGGTGTTCCCAAGGCCAGAGAGAAGAGCTTCACCTCTGACACTCTGAAAAACTAAGTGGTGCACTGAGGGCTACCTTTCATGTAGGATGTGGCTCTCTGAGAACGCAAGAAGCATTGATCCGTCTTGTCTCACCTCCTTAAAAGGAATGCACTTCATGCCAAGAGAAAATGATAATAAACAGCTAAATTTGGATTCACTTTCACTAAAGTATTTATAACCCCAAAACTACCTAAAAAAAGAGTTTGTTTTTGGAAAATAAACTGAGGCACTAACATAATGTATTTAGCTTCCTAAAAAATGTATAAGAGGTGCATGATTTTTTGTGGAAAAGGTCAGTTCAGACTCTAATGTGTCATAACAAAAGACACATTTAAAGTTGGATTTAATGCTCCATAACATGATGATGCCCTCAGGCTACAAACTACATATCTGTACCTCCCTCACATTGCTCCTTTATTTTATTTTTTGCAGAGGGTGATTTAAAGTACCACCAGACATGTTTTTGTCCAAATAAAAGAGATATTGAGGTTCATGTGACCTTTTACTTGGAAGTGGAGCAGTCCATTTTATGATGCAGAGTTGCATGCTACACCTTGCCTCCTACTTGTAAGTAATACATCACTTTTCTTCATGTTTAAATTTTGGGCAACTCTCTAAAAATATTTTCATCTCTGTGAGTATGTAAAGAAGCATTGTCGATCATTTCAAGACAATTCTTTTTATAATTTACATACTAAAACTGTGTTGTTTTTTGTTTGTTGACTCAGGACAACATTGCGCAGTTGGGGTCCTTTTGTTCAGACAATATTATTGTAGTGCGTTGATATGCAGCTGGTCATAAAATAATTATCACAGCCAATTTTTTAACATTATTAATGACTAACATCAACAAGAAATGGGTGCAAGATCATTTAATGGACAAAAGGTGCATGATTCATACGTTTCATTCCCAATGAAAACATGAGGATCCACTGTACAACCATTATTTAATTGTTTATCCTCAAAACTAACTTCAGTCCCAAAGGGTGATAAGCTGGTCATCAATGACTAAATGGCTCTATTACAAGACAAGAAAGACTGAAGCAATACCTGCCAAAACCAAAAATATGGGGCTGCAGGGTGATTCATATGGTTGGTGCAGATAGAGTTCCTTACACCTGTAAAATCTACACAGGGCGAGTCGGGCAATCACCAGATCTACCAGACATGGGAGCTCGAGGAAAAGTTGCCCTTTGCTTGGTTCAAATTCTGCCAAAGAATCAGAACTACAGTCTCTTAGAAAAAGAACCTGTGCCCTAACTCCAGTCACTGATGTGAATCTGTTTGCTACAACCCAAAGATAAACAGATAAACAGATGGTGATTTACAGGTATGTCAATAATCAAGTACCAGAAATGTGATATACACTCTTTTTCACATCAACAAGCAATTCCTTCCAGATGTTTTGCATATAGTAGGGAGAAAGACTGATGGTGACATCTTTAGTTATTCTAACTTCACCAAACATACACACGTACAAACACACAAATGCTCATTTTAGTAATTTGCTTAAATGTACCTTCATTAATGAACGCTGGTTGCTTATTTTATATTTGGTGTGTTGGAACCATGTCTGATTTATTTTTGTCAATAAAAAGTTTTTTTTTGTGGTTTTTTTTATAAATTTGGTTTTGGTTTGATTTGTATTTCACTTCTCATAATCACTGTAGAAAATCTTGGTAGCACAATGTTGCCCTGAGGCAACCCAATTCTGGTTCCGGGAGGCGTCAGGGTCCGATTTTATGATTCATATGTAATTAGGGACCACCAAGCTCCCAAAGACCGCAGGAAAATATTTTCTCCTCAGAAAATAAAAAGTCATGCCATAGAGGGTTAATTCCATTTTGTTTATTATTGAAATACCAGAATAAGTATGAGATGCAACACCAACACAGTGATTTCATTATATAAAATGTACAATTTCACCTCTAAAACGTGAACAAAACTTTCTTTTTCCACTGATGAGGAAGATTTAAACCTGAGATCATTTTCAACACGTTCCTCCTGAATGCAGGCTAAAATAATTGAGCTGTGTCTGCTAATTGTGTTTCATAGTGTAATTCAATCTGTGTGCTGCACAATTACAGTAATATGTAATCTGATTTAAGACACAATGAGGCAAGACCTGATTACACTTAGGGAGCTATAAGTCTGTTATTGCAGTAAAGCAACACCTGGAAAGTCTCTTCATATGCATGTTTGTTTGTGGGTGAATTACAGAGAGAGAGAAGAGAACAGGTTAAAACAGGCAGGCTGTAAATGAGAGGAATGCAGAGAGTTTGAATGATTGGAGGAGTTTATCTTTTGTTTATTGTACAATGACCTAGAGTGCTGAGAAATAAAATATTATTATTATTATACAAAATCCTCCAAAAGTCCAGTATAACAATATGGTTTATGATATAGCAAAAGTACATGTGTATTTTGTAAGAGTTTGAACGTACCTTGTTCAAGGTGTTTTTATTTGTATGCCCTGCAGGGTGTATTTATTCACTGTTTAGCCGAGAGGTCAAAGCTGGGGCCGAGGTAACTTACTGATTCAAAACAAACTCATTAGTTAGCAACTAATTAGCTTGTCTACTAACGCTTGCAAAAAAAGACAAAAAAATAAAAGGGAACACTCTCGGCCCTCCATGCCTCTCACCACCAATTTCTTAATGAAATCTTGCTCTCCTCTTCGTTTCTTCTTCTTATCGTAATCAGTCCCTTCTGGGTATAGACTCAGAGTTTAACCTCCTCAAAGTCAATTTACCTTCTTACCTCTCTCATCTTTTGCTCTGCTTTTTTTCACACAGTCTCAGTGCTCGGTTTTCCAGGCTATCTGCTGACTGCTTCTCTTATATCTTTGTCCTCTTTTCAGAGTATGACTTCTGCTGCCGTGCAAGATATTTTTGAAAAGATTCAGTGAAAAGTCATATTCAATTATTTAGAATAATATCGAAAAGTCGATTCAGTAATAACCCAGTTCACCAAATGAATTATCGCTAAAATAACAGAATGATGTTAAGCTTTTATTTCTGTTAATTAAGAGGATTTTCTGCTTAGAATATTATATCAGATCAATAAAATAACAGTTGAAAAATGGAAATGGGGGCTTAATGAAAAGGATGTTTGATTCCTGGTTGAAGGTTATTTACAAAATATACTTTTAATCTGACAAACAAGCCTCATCTGAACGTATATTCTAATTTAATGAATGACTTTAATTTTGAACCAGTCATGCTTCAAGGTCTTGCATTTTGCTAAAACCCCAAGCTGCCCATGAAATCATTAACCCAAGCTTTTATGACTTTTATTATTATACTGTTCAATATCAAACAGTATAATAATAAACACACAGAATTGCAGCACATTTACACAATAATTGATCTGATTCTTATGAGCCACGTTCAGAAACAAAGTCTGAGTTACTAGCAGAAGTCTTCACAGGGAACATCAAATCCATAAAGACTTTCGTTAAATGTGAAACATTATTTCATATGAATTTTCTAAATTTCATAAGAATGGTACATGTATTAAATTAGTCTTGCTATATTTACTAAACAACATAGATGGAGATGCCTATTAGCAATTAAAATAACAAACATGCAAATAAATCACAGTTATTAAGATAAATGAAACTGAAAGACATTGAGTTTGATTTTGTGTGACAGTGAGATTTAAAGAGAGATCCTTGCTTTCGGTTTAGGGAGCTAAAGTAAAATTCAGAACAAAAGTCCTACTTTCCATGCACAAACATTTTCAGAAGTACATTCAACCAAATATTAAGTATTAATGCATCCAGAAAATTCTTGGTTGCTAAGCAGACTCAAGCAGACAATAATGGGTCAACTTTCAATGAATGTAACAAGTTACTTTAGTGATTTTCACTTTTACCCCCGATATGCAAACACAAAGAAAGTACACTTTTTAAAAATTGTGTTACAGACTGGAAATAACAGCAGTTCCTGCTTAAGTTTTTTTTTTTTGTGAGTCCTGTGTAAAATCTGTTAGATTTGATGCTTCACTCATATCGTGATTACTACAGCAAACTAAGCTTGCACCTGATGAATATTATTCAGAAACATATCTTCTGTCTATTGTATTTTCTTTATAGATTTAATTTGTCTGGAGTTTACAAATGAGACAAGAAACAATATCAGTAATCAAGTTAATAAAAACATTCATCGGCAAAAGGGTTCATTCTGACCATGTTACGGCTCTTATCTAAATTTGCAGGAACTAAACGTGACAACAGAACAAAAATTTGTAAAGTTTGAAGTCTTGAAAAAACTTTTGAGTAAAATACTGAAAGGGAGATTTTGCAGATGTGTGGTTAGTGATTTCTGAGCATTAGGAGCGTTAAATTACCTAAGTAGATTTTAAAATCGGTTTGCAGCATTTGTTAAACATAATGAAACGGGAAGGTTTTCGTAACAGTAGATACTCTCAATTTAATTTATTGAAAAGGCTCAATTCTTTGAGATCAAAGAGTGAGAAAGTCACACAAACACGAGAACATGACAAATTTAATTTTATAAGAGTTACCCGTGACCTCCAAAGATGGTGAAACGTCTCCTTTCCCAAACATGGCCTGATCTCGGCTCTTTATTTATCCATTCGTTTTAACTGTCAGACTGTGAACTCGGATTCAGATAAGAGCTACTGAGCAATAGAAGATGCGACATGTTGTTTTTTTGCCCGCCCTTGTAGAGATTAATTTGCGGGTAAAGAGTTTAGACAAGGTGGACACTGTTAGCGCTCACACTCCATCACAAGCACAACCATAATGTTAAGAAAAGGATGAAACACTTTGCATACTGAATTCATTCAGCTGTCAGAAAATATGTCAAAGCAAAAGTAGCCAAATATATAAATGTTCTTCAGTCATGAAAGCAATACAAATGAGATATTATTAGATTCAGTGGTTGAAAAAAAATAGAAAAGAGGATATTTACAGTATTGAGGTTTAAAATTCCATTATAAATGTTGACTTACTGGCAGGATCCACAATGAAACTGATGAATCCAAATGACAAACATGCTAAATTTAAATGTTGAATTTTGTCATTTTTCATTTGTGAGAGCTTCATTACTTTACATTGGACTTTGTCATGGAGTTGTGTAGTTTTAAGAAGAATTTTGGTAATGAGCATACACCTGCTAATCTGTGTCTCTAATCCAGAGCATTGCATGATGGTTATGTTTTGTGGATCAAGATGATAAAGTTAGCTACGTGCTTAAAGAATGAAATTACCCTCATCAAAATGCATCACATGCAGCAGCCCAATATATATAACCACCTTTGAATTTGTAAGCTTAAACTATTAGGAAGGAGAAACAGAGAGGAGAAGAAAACAAAGAAGCTGAGGGATTGAGGGATGTAGATGTTTGAACTTCATTTAAGCTGCAGACCTAAAGCAGCAATCAAGAGTCAGCAAATATTCAAAGGATGAATCTTCATTGACTTAGGTTACACGCTGTATTTTAATTATTTAATTTAGAATATTATGTACACACATCTAAGGTTTTTAGACATATGACTCTAGAGTAAAAAGTAAGTAGACTTTGTGTTTCTGGTACTGATTGTAACTTTAGTTAGAGGTCATCGGTGGACTTTGTAGTTTCAGTTCAGTTCAGTTCAGTTCAGTTCATTTCATTTCAGTTCAGTTCAGTTCAGTTCATTTCAGTTCAGTTCAGTTCAGTTCAGTCTGGTTCGGTTACTTTATCAGGTTTGATTTTCTCCATCTTTCCAAAGACCTGTTTTATTTTGCACTGTTTTTAAATGAAGATTTCTAAGTTTTGTTTCATTTCCACTCTTTTTTGTCACAATCCCAGAGTCAGTTTGCAACAATATTTTTCGCCTGAGTTGACAAAAACTTGAAAAATAATATATTGCAAGACATTTTATGCTTTAAACATGTTTAATTCTCTCTTGAAGTTTATATTAATAATCCCCATCATGCTGTAAGATGATTGGCATATTTCTCAAAGTTTTATAAAAAGTATATATATATATATATATATATATATATATATATACATTTTCTTAATTGCAAGTCTGAAAACCTCACTATCATCCCTAATCTAACAAGACTAGATCCTCTTAGTTTGCTGCATCTGAAGGTTTAAAACGTTGAATTCATTATTTTGTTACCAGTGCTGTTCAGGATGTAAATATTCAGCCATGCTATTCACATGTTGTTCAGTTCATGTTGTCATCTCTCCCCCTGCTGTTTCTATTTGCTTTGTTCATTTTCTGGGCAGTTCCTTGTTTCCAACATTCCCAGCTTCGTCTCTCTCCTGTCCTCCTCAGCTCCAGTTTTAGCTGCTGTAGTTATGGCTGCCCATCTTAAAAATAGTTCTGTTGGAAACTTCTTTCTGCTAAGATGAAGTGCTTCTCTCTCCAGCTTGTTTCGTTCTTGCTCAGACTGAGGGACTGCAGTGAAACTAAGTCTAAACTGGATCTAATTGAAATATTTTTGACAGAAGTGGCAGTAATTTAATTTGAATATATACATAAAATTCATTGCATTCCACCCTAAAGACTAAAAATACATGAACACATAAAGTAGGGAATACAATATTTATTTTACAGGTAAATCTATCTTGTGCATCATATGTGACTCATCTTCTTATGTAAGGACGATAATTGTTTTCTCAGAAAGTGAAACATAATTACATATACTTGTCGGTAATGGGCTGCAATGGATGTTGGGATGTTCTAAGGCGTCTGAGTCTATATAAGAGGTCTTTACCACAACAATGGACTTTGTAAAGTTGTTGCTTTTTATACCTTTTAAGCATGCAAAGGTGTGCTTTTTTTTTTTTTTTTTACCTGTGTGACAACTCAAATTCAATCATCTTGTCTTGCGGCTGCTGTTTTAACTGTAGGTGGGAAAACAATAAGGTTGTTATCGCTCTGCAACATAATTAGGATTAATATTTTGTGTTGAATTGTCAGCATGGCACTGATTGAACAATGACAACCTGCAAGGCAATCTGAATCTGGTGTCCTCTGTACACAAGTTGAACTTATTTTTCAGATGTTTTTCTCTATGTTGTCAACCTCAGATACACAAGTGTTAAAGCGCTTTACTGCTTCACTTTGTGTGGCATTTTAACCACAAATAGAGTGTGTTATCTTTAAATTAAAACAAACTAACACTCAAATGTGGTGTGGAAAGTAACTGATAGATTGTTTTCAATTAAAATCTAAAAAGCGTGCCAGGAATATGCAGCCTCACAAAGTTAAAACATCGTATAAACTATTCACATTTCTGGGGTGTTTTGCACCCCAAAAACATTGACATTGAAGTCTTTGTTGTATTTCCTGCATGCCTCATTGCAAACTGCATGAGACTTCATGTGTTTTTTCATTGATCAAAGGCAGATTTGTGGAGTGCAGGATGATCAGCCGCCCCGTCTACAGATGATCACACCTGAACTGTGGATGACCACAGCTCCTCCAGAGTCACCTAAGGCCTGTTTGATCTGCTGGCACGGCCCGTCAGTTCTGCGGCACTCTTTCCACTTTAAATTGTGAAATGTTCAAAGTTGGGAATATAATCGTGAGCTGTAATTTTAGAACCTAATCTTGCTTTAATTTCTCTGCAACTCTATTCCTGATCTACCTGCTATGTTCCTTTGTCTTCATTATACTCTTTGTTCATTCTCCCCTTAAAGACTGAAGTGGATACTTCAATTTCATTGGGGAAAGCAAAAACCAAAAACAGAATTTTTGCTTAAGAGATTCTAAGTTGAGGAATGATTAGAAGATGCCAGACAAACAAAATTATAAACATCTAATCTGCATAAATCAGGACCAAAAGTAATCTCAAGGATTTCAAAGGTAATTAAATGAAAACCACTTCTATCATGAGGAATAGCCAGGCATGTAATGCATGCATATGTCACCCACACAAGCCACAAGGTAGATAGATCCAAGACATAGGCATACTGATTTTCTCTTTTCAATATAAATGGATATGTGCAACCTCTGCAGTGGCTCAATAGCTGTTCACAGAGTGGAAATTAACTTCATTAAATAAGACGTGTGTGTGTGCGCGTGTTTGTGTGTGTGTGTGCGCGTGTGTGTGGCCGGGCTCGTGCGTGTGTTGGAGTCTGGAGGGCACAGGTATTAATGTCAGGGGCGAAAAAGGGAGACAGGAAGGAGAGAAAAAGGAACACTAAGAAAAACCTCAGCATGGAATAAGAGGTAGAAGTCGGAGTAAAATTGAAAAAGGGGAATATTGAAAGAAAGTAAACAACAGAAAGAGAGGGAGAGAGAGAGAGAGTGACAGAGATCAATATAGAGAAGAAGGCAGTGTGGAAAGAGTGAGAGGAGCTAAAAAGATGAAAAGTGTCTGTTGATTTGTTCTCTAACAGGGGAATTGGAATTGATCTTCAAGGTGCGTGTGTGTGTGCGTGTGTCTGCGTGTGTGTGTGTGGCTGTCATGTCATGTGTGTGCGAGCATAAAAGACATGTTTGAAATTTGTGTCTGTATCCATGCAGGGATATTAGAGAGCGACGGGCCGTCGGAGTGGGCGGTTGGTGATTACCAGCCATCAGACCGATCGACTTGAACAGGGAGACAGAGAACATGCTCAGCCTGGCTTTGGTTAGATACGAGTAAAGAGGGGTCAAATATTTTCAATTGGCTATTACTGCCGGGTTGTGCACTATTTGATTATTTTCCTTCATATACTTAAACTGTGAGGTCAAACAGTTTTAGCTCTCACTGAACTTCATTTCCTGCCATCAGGAAGGCGCTTGATCTGTTGCTCTCCATTTATCAAAATCCAACCTTTCTTTATGTTGATAAAGAAAGAGAAGTTGTTGCAGAAGGATCGCAGTCATCAGAATGAATAAGTGAAAAATCATTGCTCTGTAGCAGGATTTAAAGATAGAGATGTCTTTCAATACATAGTACCAAGTACTGATGTTTACAAAAAAATGCAATCAAAAGTTATCAAGGCACACTTGTTTCTTCTTCTCTTAAACAAGATATATTCTTTTATCTGTCAATAAGTTCTGAATCAGCTGCAAGAATTGCTTTTATGCTGCATGCAGGTTAACCAAATTATGTTTACATCGCAAGATTTGTTTTCTGTCTTGTCACATTTGCCATCACTTCCCATGTTTCCTCCAATATCCTCTCTTTGCACAAGACTTTCACATAATTCCAAATCATATTTTAGCCTCTTTTATTGAGTTAGTGTTCGTCTGATGCAGGAGTTGAAGGAGATGCACTGTCAGACTTTAAAATCCCCTTGTGCAATGATACGTTTCTGAGAAACAGAATGAATAGAGCACGCTGCACAAAAACACAGAAGATTCCACCCCGTCTGTTGTGCAGGTATTCCTTTTAATGAAACAATTTAAAGTCGAATCAATTGGTATTTATGAACCTTCGCTGCATGCTCACTTCTCCACTGACTTTCACCTGATATTTATTGACAACTCGTCTGTCTACTTGACTTACAAGAATATTTGAATATTTATCACCTCTCTCTTCATGCTAACACTGATGACTTTTATGATTTCTCCCCCAGTGCCAGGATCCTTTCAGTCACGTACAAAAAAGCTGGTAGCTCTGGGATTCGGTGCTTGCACACATTTTGTAACTCTCCTAGGATGATTTTTTCCTCTGTATTATAGATACCTTAGAGATATTTTTAGTCAGTCCACTTCTTCTTTCAGCACCTTGCTCTTGCACTCCTGAGCTCCTCTCAGGAGTGACAATGAATTCTGCCGACCTCTAAAGACGAGGATTTGCATTCAACACAAAGATAAAGCAGACTTCTCAAACTAAAACCTGAAATCTGATCAAACAGCTCAAATAATAGTTTACTCTTGGACTTCAATTATATATTTGGCTTCTTGAGGAAATGCTAAAAATGGCTTGAAAGAAGTCATAATGAAAGCTGAACTATAGCTATGCATTTCAGCTTAGATTTTTATTTAAGCTGAAAAATGTTTTAGGGAAATATTTTACTCTCTCAAACCAAACATGTCTAAAGATTCTCAGTTTCCAAGGACTTCATATTCAGGAAAGTTTAAAAGCGGTCATTCTGTTTCAAATGTTAATTCAGATAGAAATAAACTAGTTGTGCTTTGGTGGAAGGATAATTCATCACTGCAATATGTTGATCCATATTTCCTTGGTTTTATCCAAGGTAGAAAGTTGCTCTGTATTTTTAAAGCAAAATTTTAAAAACTGAACTCACCAGTTTGGCTCATTCATAAATACCTTGCTGTGTGAACCAGGCATGATATTGAGTTTTCTATAATTTGGAGCTGAACGTTAAACGGCTATCTAGTCAGCTTAAAAGGTTTAGTTAATCCATATGAACCATATGCTCAACTGGAAGGAGTGACTGAAACTCAGATCACCATTCTGGTTAAAAATCTGAATTTTAAGTCATAATTTTAGCAAATGTTAAAAATGATATGAAGGAAGTCACGATGAAAGTAAGTGGATGTGCTGTTTCCTTTTTTTTCCTTTTTATTAAAGTCTGTGTATGTGTGAACAGACTTGGAGAAAGTTATTCTCATGCAGCACAACATCCCACTGTGTAATCACTGGGAATATGCAATTAACGGAAAATCTCTCAGTCAACATCACGTTTTATGTATTCATTCATTTTGTCTTCCTTCTACCTGCCCTTTCCTCCTTCCTTGTCCTCTTGCGGCTCCTTTTCCTCTCTGTATTTGAGTACCTGCTTACTCTCCTCCTCCACATGAAAAAAAACCCCAAAATCTAGATCATCACAGAAAGAGCTTCTTGCTTCCCTTCTCTCGTCTTGCAAATCATTTCTTATTTAATGCTGTCTCATCATCCCGTGCTATCATCATTACCACCACTTCAATCCCCTGCTTCATATCCCTCTTACACCTCCTCTCTGCCTCCCACTAGCCGGCGTGTTCATCACGCAGCTTTTTCATTATCATCATCATCACTGAATTCCCATCTCTACATTTCCATGTCACCCCAACTTAACTCATTGGGATCCTAATTTGTATTTTCATCTGCACTTTTGTTCTGTCTTCAGTTTCGCCCCACGAATTATTGCAAATGGCTCAGAACTGGAAAATGACTCATTGTCCAGAGTAACACATGTCTGGTTTCTGCAGCAGCTTCTTCAAAACTGTGGGCTGAGGGTCAAGGACGACGCAAGCTATTTGAATTCAAACACAATTACTCAATTTTAAGACTACTTGTATGAGTGTTTCAGCATTTTAAATCTCTCTGTAGTCTCTTGTTTTCGTTGAGTAAACCTTTTAACACACAATGTTCATCACATTTCACCCCACTTAGACATACATTTGTGTGTTTGTTTGTTTAGGCCTGATTGTCTTCTGATGAGGAAAAATAATATTTGACAAACTCTGACATCTTCCTTGATGAGTGTAACATTTCAGAATAGAGAAGTGAAGCCATTGCTGTGTGTGCCTGCATTGGTGCAGCTCAATAAATAAATAAAAAACAAAAAACTAATTTACTTCAGCAATTCAATTCAAAAAGGGAAAGCATTATATTGTACAGATTCATTCCACACATAATGATTTCTCTAAAGCTTTTTTATATGGTACTACCAATGAAAACAATGAAATCAGTATCTCAGAAAAATGCAGCTATTACATAAGATGTGGATACACTGTGCAATACCACCTCCTTATTCTATTAAGGAGGTGGTAGGAAGACAGCATCAGCAGATAGTTTCTTATTGGTGGATTTTGTTTCAATACCATTAATTTCTGCGATCTTAAACACTCAGTTCTTCTTCTTCTTGTGTTTTCATTGAGGTGGGCAATCAACTTCAGGGTGAATTACTGCCACCGTTTGTATTTGACTATTGATCCACATTATATAATGTTCTTTAAAAAACTTTATCCCTTTATTATCTTATTATCTCCACTACAAAACTACATGGTTTGTAAAATAAAACACTCCATGCTCAAAGTTACTTTAATAAACAATAATGTGCAAATAGAAAAAGACTTGGTTTCACCCAGTGATGTAATCAGTGAGGTCATTAGGCCGTACAAACAGGAAGTGACGGGCGGCCACGCCCATGCACCTGTTCTGAACAAACAGACAAGCAATGGTGAGTACTTACAAGGAAACCACAAATGTTGTCTTTAACAGAAATAACAATCAAATTACCTGATGTTTGCCTTAAATCATACGCTGACATGTGAGCTGTAGTATATTGCTGCCATAAACAAACCCGGGATAGCATGTCAAGCAAGTTTACAATACAATGTTAAGCTAAAGCAACATGAATAACTTGTATAATAAATAATAAGATGGTATACATCTAGAAATTGTTTAAGGGTCAACTTTTCTAATAAATGCACTCTTTACCATTTATTTACACTAAATATTTGGTTGGACTATTTCCATTAAAAGAAATGGCTTGATGGAAGTGATGAGTTTCTTTCTTTGCTTTGTTATGGAAGCCCATGTGGGTTTAAGAAGAGCCTTCAGCTCGTGCATTGAGGTTCTCTGTAGGCCTCAGGTGAGGTGAGTTTGTCAGCAAGTCACATTTTATGATATCATGGTCATTAAAACGGGTTTTGGTAATTTGCCTCGTGGAAAATTAAATGGGCTTATATTTAAAGCTTGTCAGCAGAGATGAGCATGAAGTGCTCCAAATGGACAAAAACCAGCAGATGATTTGGTTGCCCGCTGAAAACCTGTGGGTGGAATGTGAGCAACAAGGTTTCTGTGGCTCTGCACTATTCTTTCAGAGTCTGGGACCTTGATTTCATAATGAGAATGTGCTTCAATATGAAAAGAGGTCATTATGCTAATGAGCAGCAGTCTAGTCTTTTTGCTCAGGTAAGATACTTTTTCAGGAGTGACTTAAAACCAGGGAGTAACTAGATACTGTATATCTGTGGTGGTTCTTGAAGGACTAACTCTATTGAATCTCCTAAACCTCTTTTGCTTTTTCAGAGTTCAGTTATCGTTTTCATACCCGGCTTTGTCCGTCCTCTTAATCTTCCATTAATATTCTTGGATCAAGCATTCAGTGAACAGCGAGCTTCTTTACCAATTGTGTTGTGGGTTACCCTTCTTGTTGAAAGGGTCAATTAAAAAGCCTCAATAGGCTATGGGTTATTGTTCTTTCTATTGATCGTATTCCATATTTTAATGAAACAGCTAATACTTTGGGTTTGTGTTGGGTGTGAGCCACAATCATCAATTTTTTTTATGTTTCAACCTAAAGCTACGTTTAACCTGTGTGGATGAGCCTCCTTGGCCTGAGACAAAAAAAAAAAAAAAGGTTTGTATTGGAAGTGAAGAACCTCTAATAGATGGAAGAAAATTACTAGTACATCAAACATTTTTTAACTTGCCGTCTTCTTCTTCAGTAATCTATATTTAAGACGATGTTAAATTTCAACAAACCAGAACCAAGCCTTTGGCATGTATCTGAATTTAGTCAAGGACAAAAAGTCTCAGTTTCTTCTGAACTTAATTTCTTTGTTTTCTTGGTAGAAAT
The DNA here is from genome assembly GCA_911649635.1 of Poeciliopsis gracilis. Classification (NCBI taxonomy): domain Eukaryota; kingdom Metazoa; phylum Chordata; class Actinopteri; order Cyprinodontiformes; family Poeciliidae; genus Poeciliopsis; species Poeciliopsis gracilis. The sequence continues at coordinate 12,327,861 of CAJVRI010001179.1, read as the reverse complement.
TTATAATCTCCGCAAAGTTAGACAGGTCAAATCAGTGGACAGTAAGTTTTAGATTTGGTTTTGCAATAATTAACAAATGATTAATCAGATCAAACTATTTTTATTCTGACTGAGAGCCACGATGACGGTGCTTTTACTGTTTACACTTTTTCTGTTAAACTGCTTGTAGTTTACTATTCTTGTCCAATCAGTCTTCAGAGTTCAGCCGTCTCTGTAATATACATTTAAAATATGTATCCCGACAGCGAATTTAAAGGGTTCAGATTATCTCTTTGTTCCGTCATTCAAAGGTTCAAACTGCTTTAAACCTAGTGATTCTTCTACAACAGTGTTTCTTAAGTCCGATCCTCAGGGTCCGCTGCCCTGCATGTTTTACATGCCTCTCTGTTCCAGAACAGATTCATATGATTGCATGGCCTCCTCTGCATGTCATTAAGTGGTGCAGAAGCTTGTTAGAAGGGGAACGCCTAAAACATGCAGAGCAGTGTTCCCACAGGTCTGAAATTAAGAAACACAGCACAAAACCAGTGGTGAAGGACCAGAAGGACCCACTTCTATTTGGATGAAATTTCTGTGTGCCGATATTGATCCTGTAAAGGTTTATTTAGCATCCAGTGAGAAAGAGAAATTATTTTTCTGTTGTTGAGTTTTATAGCCAACTGATTTGCTTCAAAGCGTTCAAGCATCCAAAGCTGATAGAAATGTTCTTATACTTTGAATTTTAGAGCGGTTTAATCCAGAGCAACACGTTTTGATAGCAATCAAACCTCAAGCATAAATATACGTTTGTAATAGTCTGTTTGTTTTATTTAAGCCCAGGCGTACAGTCAAGCTGTAAAATATTAATAATGAGCACCGAGTCAGGTGGGTCACTCGTACTGATCTGGTTCTGCTGCAGGTTTATTCCTGTTAATATAGAGTTGTTTTGTTTTGATGCAACATGATTGCTCAACTTTGAGCAAAATCAGCAACACTTCCTCAAATGTAAAATTAATAAGAAATTAGGTGATCAACTGAATTAGATTTTTTTTCCCACTAGAATTTCATTTGGATCATGGATTTAATGGATCTGAAATAAATCTTCACCAAGTTGAATTTTACAAACTGGAGAGGATTTAATCTTTTTTATGCATAAGGTTCCTTTAGTAATTTTTCATTTAGTGTTGAATTGGTACAATGGAAATACTTTCAACCAAATATTTTTAATTCTCTGATGAGATTATTTTTAGTTAAATTTCATCTTAGTGAGCATGAATGTTGATTGGCATCATAACTTTCCAAACAGCCCATGATGCATGTAAAATATAATGCCTATCCGTCTCTTTCAGTCAATTAAAGCCAATATGTTGGCTGTTACAGCCCTCAGACCAATCCTTAATAAAAGCCCTGCTGATATCCAAATCTGCAGGGTAACTATGGTTTCATAAGGATGTGCCAAACATGGAGCAAGACGTTGAACCTGGTGTAGTTATTCATTTCCTGTACCTAATTAAGGGTTTTATGTTGTGTTTAAAATCAGCGGGTGTGTCCCAGGTTCATGTGTCACAAAGGACTCGTTTTTTACTGGAGAAGAAGAGTCGAAGTTTTAATTAGGAGGCCAGGTGTTTTTGTTGGGAACTTTCCAGAATCAACATCAGTTTTACATATCCTCCTCATCCTCTTGGCACATCTTCTCTCCGCTTCTTTATTGGCTTTTCTTTTCTGTCTCCACCATTTTTCTTAAAACATCTGACTTTCTAAAGTTGTAAATTGTAAAACTGGCTCTGTGATCTTTGTCTTAAACCGTTTCAGTTGTGTTCCGCTTCTATACCGCCTCCTTTTTTTTTTTATTTAATTTTTGCTATTTGAAACACCATCATGTTTAAACCGAGAGCTTTTAGAGGTTTGTTCCTCATTAACTCTGAGTCAAACACAAACACACATGCAGACACACAGTGAATACCTGAACACACATCACGGAGCACATAATTTCCCTCCAGACTGCGTGCATTGTGTTTAACCACAAAGACACTTGAAGGAAACTTGGATGGGATCCAGCACTGTGAAGCAGTTCGACATACTCGTCTAAAAAAAGATGTCTGAAACTTTTTCCTCGCGAGTTAAATAAATAAAGGGACTCACCTTGGACCTACACTCATTAAAACGTTCTGGGTTTCTTAGTCTACAGGGACTCAAGTTAAGTCAATTAAAGTCCTCCACTGTTGACCCTGACTTAGCAAGATACGCCATGCTGAGGGATACCTAGAGTTCAAGTCATATAAAGTAAGATTTCTAAGCAAGTACACCAGCTGTATACTGAAAACTGATCTTTCTTATTTTAAACTGCTGTAAATTAGCTTTATGTCACTGTTTGTACAGTACAAATGAACAAAAGGAGAAGCCTTTTATTAATATCAAAAATGTATGATGTTAAAATCAATAACAGAATAAAAATAAGAATCGCATTGCGACAGTTGTAAACGTAAAATCACATTAAGGGTCATCACAGTAAATAAACAATATTTGACAAGTAAATACCATGTTGTCATGCAGTAATTAAAGTTTGGATCATATCTTGGGTCAAATATATACCATACATGTATTTATCTACCACCTGGTTGGTGACCAACAATGACTGTACTGGGTAGATAATGTGTCGGGATGAAAATATATTTTTTATTCTATTGATGTGCTGAAAAATGGGGAAAACTGCATTTAAAAAATCAGTATTGAAAGATCATCTGGAGCTACCCATCCTCAGATCCTGGACAGATGATTCCTGGGTCTGAAGTTTAAATAATTGTGCACAAGTCCAGGATATTCAGATCTTTCACAGACGTTTATTCTTTTTGCAATAAGATTCAAACCAGCCCTTTAGATTGTTAAAACATTTATTTGCTTTAAAGAGATTACTATAGCAAGAATTCCAATACAGTTTCTCCTCATAGTAACAACAATCCTGTCATTGTGGCCAAAATCCTCCCATAATACTAGAATACTGATTATTATGTATTAAAAATGACTGCAGTTAGCCAAAGAGCAAAAATATTTGAATCGGATTCATTTTTTTACATTTTCATTCCACTTAAAATCCAATAAGCTTTCTCAAAGTTGGAGCTAAAAAGGTATTTTCACAATAACCCTAATAACTGTACAGCAATAAAGTACTGAAATGGAAAATTATGTTTATTATCTGACATTAGTGAAAAACACTCCCACCAGTTTCCACAAAAAGCTAACAAAATAGCCACAATCTTGAAGCAGAGGTCAGTGCTGAATGCAAAACTAAATGTTGAACAGACAGTAATATGCATATTTTATCGTACTGTAAAGTGTTGTTAGAAATGCTGGAATATTTCATCTTTATATACTTTCATGTGAGCTTCAATGGCTTTTAAATTTCTTTTCCGCTATGATGGAGAAAAGGTGAAGGCAGTCTCCGTTAGAGCTTTAGCCCCTTTGCCCCTCGAACCTTTGAAGAAAAATATTTTAAAAGCTTTACTGAATATTTCCAACGCTTTTCATTATAAATTTCAATGACAAAAAAAGGCATCCTTATTACATCTCATACAATCCTCTGCAAAAGAATTCACAACCTTTTTTGCATGTGTTGGCATTAAAAAATGTCAATGCATTTTAAATACTTAAATCAAGATGCACTAGGGTATCAGAATGGCCTAATCAAAGTCCAGACTCAAATTCAATTGAGAATCCTTGGCAAGGGTTGATAAATTTATTCAGTTTTACTGATTAGGCTAGTTCAGATTGAAAACTTGTGTAGTTTACTTTATCTGTGGTGGCACATATTCGTGTTTGTGAGGTTGAATAATGGTGCTACATTATAATATGCAATGTAAGTTTTGATCTGTGCAATTAAGACAAAACGATATGTTAAATTCTTTCAATTAATAAAAATGCAGAGTGAAAAATTTGTCCAGATTGTATATTCATGAGGCCGCCTTGTTCAGGCATACATTTCCCTGCAGGGTTTTCTCACAAAACAGTTTAGAAAATTATAGTTTATATCTGTGTGTGCTTTTTAAAGTTTTTTTTTTTTTTTTTTGCATAATGAGGGCTAAAAGAAAATGCTGTGATTAATTTAATTTTTTTTTTTTTTTAAATTTTTTACCTGCAGCAATAAGATGTTTTCCTTCATTTTTTGGTTTTCAGTTCAGGTCCACACTGTCTGTATGCTATCTGCTTGCTAATGTTCGTATCTCAGTTTCTCTGGAACAGAAATACTTAACCTGAAAACATAAAAGCTCATCTGTGTTTTTTTTTTTTTTTAACTTTATGTTTAAGAATGTTGTTGGTGTCATTGATTAGTTACTTTATCTAGTATTTTTCCTCTCTTCTTTCATCAGTTAGGATCTAAAGCTCTTCAACTCCAGCCTGTTAATATAGATGCTATATCGTTCTTGTACCTTTATATGTTCCTGCTGCACCCACAGTAAACAGCGGCGCCCTCAAAGACATGAGATCTTTTATTCAATGACATGGTGCTCTTTGAGAAGCAAATTTGTTAGCTTAGTCCCTGAAGACATTATAAACTTTAGCCAAATTTGAACTCCGATCCGAGCCAGTCGTGAAGATAATGGGCAAAAACAGAACCACTTTAACAAATGTTGCTCTTTGAAGACTGAGTAATGATCACATACAAATGTACAAACATTGTAAAATCCATGCACTTTAAACTGGTTTTTTAAATATATATATATATTTTTTATTTCTGTTTTATTAGTCTCTTCCTCCTGCAATATATTGTTGACCAGAAGATGGCAGCCGTACTACACTGAGTTTTGGTAGGGAACTGTCCATGGTGTTGAACAGTTTACTGCAAATTGTCTGTCTGAACTTTTTTCTCACACACACACACACACACACACACACACACACACACACACACACACACACACACACACACACACACACACACACACACACACACACACACACACACACACATATATATATAGAGTCATTTTTACATTGTATATAGTGCTAAAACATGAATAATAAGGCACACACATATAAAATGACTGAAGTAGCCCAATGTACAGAGAGCTACCTGCTTGATGGATGACTCACAGTAATGCTGTGAAATGGCTCAACCCACACACACACACGCACACACATACACACGCGCGCAGTCTCAAACTAAAAGACACACTCTAAGGCAACTCCAGGCCTCGAGGGTCGATGTCCTGCAGCTTTTGGATGTGTTCAGGTCCAACACACCTGAACCAAGTTGCACAGAATCACACCAGGGAAGATACTCAAGTTGAGGCGGTCAACTGTCTGAAATCTGCTTATGTGGATCCACAACATGAGTAATTAGTGACACATTATTGTGAAAAATGTCAAGAAGATGTCTAAACATGGATTCGTTTCAATTTAATATTTCTTTTCCATCTAGATAAATATTGAAATGAATCATGAGGATTATTCATAACCTGCCTAAAAAGGAGAGCAAATATTTGATCAAATGTGACATGAACAAAATGTTTGATGATTAAAGTTATTAAAGTAGAAGGAAACTTTTGAGTGTTCCTGTGGGGTTGGTAAGGAGGGATGAATCCTCATCTCGACGCCACAAAGCGATAAGAGGGATGTCACAAAGTTACATTTCCTCTTGTCATGGAGGAAAGGCCTTCGGGTTGCTCCTTTTCTAAGGACAAATTTAGAGCAACGTGTGAAGTGAAGCTGCTCTTGGCTGTCTTAGTGGCTCAGTCGGCTAATTCTTCATGATGCGTTTGTAGCATTGTAATCTTATTAGTGTGATCCTTCACACGTGCCACCAGGGAGTTGGGATCAATAACTGGCTTCTGTCTCTCTTTGGTGTCTAGTCATATACACACGATCAAGTGGTGATTATGGAAACAAAAGGAAGGCGATGAGGAAAGTGGGGATATTTGTTGCGCATGTGTTGAACCTTATGGAGTTATTTGCTGATAGGCTGAACTTTACCCCATTAATTCCCTACTTTTGCGCCTCCGTGTTTGCATTCTCTCTTCTCCCCTCCCTGCATCCCATCTCCCCCCTTCCGTTTTTTAAATTTCCTGCCACCCTCTTACCATACCCTCTTTCATGCTTCAAATTAGCCTCTTTCTCCTGTTTATAGCTCCTTTAATGCCTTGCTCCTTGACATTGTTCTCTTCCCTTCCCTTTTCACTTTTCTCACACTTCCCTTTTTCTCGCTCTTTTCCCTTATTTTCCCTTCATTATCATTTCTGCCCCCTTTTCTTGTTGCCGCGCATATCTTCACCTGCTTTTCCTCTCCTCCACCTTCCCCCCCATCTCTCTCTCTCTCTTTCTCGTCTCAGACCATTTTTCCTCCCCCCCCCTGTCGCTCCTCTTCGCCCTCGCTCTCCTCTCTTCCACTGACTCTCTCCTTCTCTTCGCCTCTCTCCTTCGCTCTCTGCTATGACAGCTCACACCAGCGGCGCGCTGGCCGATCTCAGACCGTCAACCCGTCACCGGTTGCTGTCCTGTCCAAACGCTAACATGGACATGTGCGAGAGGGATATTCGTGATTGATCTTTCTTTCTTTTCTGTTAACAAGGGGGGAAAAAAAGAGGAAAGGGGCTGCCTTTTTTTTTTTTTTTTTACCCCCCCCCCACCACCCTCCGCTTCATTCAGCCGAGCAGAGCGGCAAGGTGGGGAGAGGACTTTAAAAACACAGGCGGCTTGGATTTATTTAGCAGCAAAATGACGGATTTGGGAGCGCCGGAGATGTTGCCGCCGCTGAGGAGAAGGAGGACGATCGGGAAGAAACCGGGGGGACTCAGACTCGACCTCCCGCTTCTCCTCCTGCTGGGGCTCCTCGTCGGGGATTTCTCCCCGTCCAGTGGTGAGTTTTTAGCGGATCTGCGCCTTGCATGCGAGCGGACCCGCGTAACTGTGCGAGCGCGCGAGTTGAAGGTGGCCACTATGTTTTTATTTATTTATTTATTTATTTTTTGACGTTTTGCGTGTGCGCGGATTCAAGAAGGTGACGCGTGGACCTCCGCAGCAACAGTCAGAGTCGGTATGTGAGAGTGACGGAGTTTCTACATGGAGGCTTTGGCGGGCGCGCGTGCGCGGGCGGAGTGTGGTTGGCTGCGCACGCGCATTCAGGTCCGCGAGTCCGCCGCGTGTGTGTGTCTCGTCTTCTGGCGGGCGCGTGTTTGTGATACTAAAGCCCGCACAGTTTTGTGTTTGCGCATTCGAGAGGTGGGAGAGCGCAGCGCGGCCAAGTTTGGTCACAGTGTTACATCTGGAGCGGCGAGGGCCTCGTGTTCTCAGCAAAAAACCCAACACGAGCCGCTCCGGAATGAACCGCCGCACCAGCCAAATCACATCGAGCATCTGCAAGAGTTAGAAATCCTCTCTGCTTGACAGCAGGCTCAGCCCGCGTCAGCCTTCTGTCTACAGACACACAGGAAGGGATTTTCATGAGAGGAAATCCCGTGATCGGAGTTATTCGTGATTTTCGTGGCGGAGCGGTTCTCCACTCCACCGAGGTTGATGGTGGGGGCTGATGCTGTGCATCAGCGGTGATGCAGCAGGTGATGTGCACTGGAAGCTCCTGGAGTTCAGCTTCGGAGAGAGACCGAGCAGAAAGTGTTAAAATTTCTCCCTCTCTGTTTGTCAATGCCCTCTTTGTGAGGACTTGTCCTCGGTCCTGTTGGAAATGCTCCAAGAGTCTTTGAAACTTTCCCTCTCCTCACACAAGTTCATCATCCTGGAATTAAGAAAATGATTTTGAAAATCCTTCACAAGCCAATCAATCAAAATTTATTTGCATAGCACATTTCAGCAGCAAGGCATTTCAAAGTGCTTTACATTATGAATACCTACGTGTCAGTTGCACTGTATTTTTTCCCCTGTCTTTTCCTTAACTTTGATCTATTCTGATTAACATAGACTTACTTTGTGGTGTGTGTGTGTGTGCGTGTGTGTGTGCGTGCGTGTGTGTGTGAGAATGAGTGTGAGTATGTTTGGCATTGGCATCTGTATCTGTATGCAGGCATGTTTCCCCGCTGTCAGCCTGGAAATAAAGGGATTTGAGTGAAAGTGTGATTGAGGGGGAATCGTGTGTGTTGATGAATTTGATAGAGGGTCTTTTAGGCTGTTTGTGATTGAAGCAACTGCTTCTTATCACCTGTGATTTTACTTCACGGCCAGTTTCGTTTTCTGAATGTCAGCTTATCTGCCAAGAAATTTAAGATGGTCCAATTTTCACAAAAACGAGTTTTGTAATTGTTTGCTGAATCACACTTTATATCTCCCTTCTTTAGAATCTACAAGACATGTGCATGAATTATTATATAATTGAAAAGTTAATTAATTTGCAGTTGAAACTCATTAGATTCATTACGCACAGAGATATTCCAGGTCTTTATCTGTATTAATTTGCATGATTATGACCCCAGAATCAGCTCCCCAAACCGTTGAAGTAAATATGTTGAAAGTATTATACATGCTTAATAAAATGTTTTTTTTAATATACTGAAACGTTACATTATTATAAAAACATGTAGAAGGCTGCGGACTTGGCAGATTTCCACAAAACCCTCTGCAAGAAGAGCAAATCTACAAAAAAGTAATTTCTAAAGGAGCGTAAAACTCAGAATGCTTATCCCAGCTTATTAGTAGAAAGTTGAGTGAAAGGAAAAATGTTGGAGGAGAAGAAGCTGGGATAGCAGCATTGAGAGGGTTGCACAGCAAAGCTCATGAGTGGGTGACTGGAAAGGGAAAGAGCCATAAATGGAACTGGGGTTACAACTGTTCAGCACCGTGTTAGGCCAGATAATGTCAGAGATTCCTCAGCTGGGCTGGAGAGAAATAAGACCGGATAGTTGCTCAGTGCTCCCTTGTTTGTCATTAAAGTAAAAGTCCTGTAGTCTGGAAAAAGAGAGGAGAGGCATAGAATTCAAATGACCCAAACCCAGAGGGAAGCCTCCACGCTCGCTGCTGATTTGAGGAGCCATGTCATGTGCTGGTGTCCAAAGTCAGCACAGCCGTGTTCCAGGACATTTTTAGAGCCCTCCATGCTTCCCTGTGCTGATCAAATTTATCAAGAAGCTAATTTTGTTTTCCAGTAGCATTTGGAGCCACCCACACTCCTGAAAGCACCAAAACTTGGCTTACATGCTTTCACTAAGTTAATATTTTTGTATTAACATTAATTCTAATATTGCACGAAAATAATTTTATGTTACCCATAATCTTAGAAATATATAACTGCAATGAATGTCTCTGGGTGCAATGAATCTATGTATGAGTTTCACCTTTACCAGAATTGAATTAGTGAAATAAATTCACTTTCCAAAGATATTGAGATTTATTGAGATGCTCTTGTATATTAGATTAGGCTGCTCTGAATTTACAGTACATATGAAGTAACCTGTGCAGTCTATCACTAAGTGGCGCACAATAATGGCAATAAAGAAAGCCTTTCAGATGATGTCTTACACAATGTGAGACAACATACGAGAAAATTAAAGGGCATCCAGACATCTGGCGAGACAGAAGGGAGGGTGGCAATAATTAATTTAGTCAAACCTCAAACCGCAAATGGCTGCCAGCCTTTTAGACAGTGTAAATGACATCACACTGCAAGTTTTAACAGTCAAGTAATTATTGATGTTCTGCAAATGTCTGCTAAAGATGTCACAGAAACCTAAACTCTTACCCAATTCTTTAACAGAAAAAGATGTTTACGCTCATTGAAGTAGCTTTTTTACAAGATTATTAGGTGAATAAAATGAGCCTAACGTACAAAATGATTAAGTTTAGAAATATAAATGCGCAACATTGTAACATAAAACACAATTTTATGCTGAAAATAGTTTTATGCTCAATATGAGCCGATCATTATGAAAACAAAAGAAACATTGTTGGTGTTTCATTGAAGCATTCACACATTTTCAGTCATTTGTATGAAAATAACCTCCGTCTGCCCATCAACAGGTTGTCCGCATGTCCAGCTGTGATCATAATTCCCATTAAACCCAGCTAGTGCTAATATAATTGATATATCGTTAACTGCACTCTACAGGGGATTGAGCAAAAGGCACTCACTCACACATACAGACACACACATCTGACAATAACATGCCTGAGATTTTAGGCTCCCACTGGGACTATGAAGCACTTGGTTAATCACTTGGGCACACACTCGCTTTTACTAAACACACTCGCACAACCTGACACACGGGACATCCCAATGACTTATTTCTGTCCCGTTTTCGAAGAGAGGAGTGGTAAAAGGTCTGCTTTTCAAAGTTTATAAGGACACTTAGGCCCAAACGCACGTATTTACATGCACATGCACCCAAACAAACTAAAGTGCATGCACAAGGTGACAATTAGCTGACATTGAATCAATGCCAAACAACAAGATATTGGAACTAGCTGCCTGTCCTCCTGCTTGGCATACTAATATCACACATGGGAGGGACACGCAAGCATGTACACGCACGCTTCAACACACACTGGCTTTGTGAAGACAGTTAATTAAAAAAAGAGCTGGCTGCCTGATACAAATTCAACGATACACAACACAAGGGGAAGTGGGTGTACAGGTGGAGTGATCAGTGCCAAGGTACAATTATGTTTTTAAAAAAATGACCAAAATAGAAAAAAGGAGGTGTATCCTGCTTCTAGAGAGTTGGCCTCACACAAGGCTTTTATAATCTCACTCTGAAAAATATGAAATGTAATTTAGGTGAATTTAAGCAGGTGGGGATCCCATGCAACTGATTTTAACTAAATCCTCTGTGTCGCTACCATTGGAGCCTCAACAACACAACAACCAAATGTTGTAAAATGTTATTGGGGTATTTTTGTAAAGATTACATTTTAATTAGGATTCAATTACTTCCTGCTGTTGGCATGTAAATTTGATATAACAGAGACACCATTTTTGTTTTTGTTTATTTTGCCACCAGGCTCAGTGTAGGAGTTGGTATCAATACATCAACTTATTATACATAAATGACAAAAATAATTTTTAAACAGTTTTATTGCTTCCTCTTTCTAGCAAAATGTTTTCTTCTTTAAGTTAAAATGTTTATTTTTGGTTAATAAAAATCAGTTTGAGTCAAATTATTCACATCTTAGATTGACATTGTCATGACAGAATGACAATTTTTAATGAACTAATACATTTGATTCTGAAATGAGATGAGCTGGGTGTCTCCCAAATCTGTGAAAAAACATTGAAGTATAAGAAACAAAGGATTTATTTTCTTGTAATTTTCTTTTCTGAATGGTGACGTAGCAATACTGATTTTTCCTCCTGTGTCACATGACCTTTTCCTGAAAACATATGAAAATAAAGTAAAGACTCATTCTAGTTTTTATTCATATATTTCCCAAAAATCATTTGTGCTAAAAAAAAAAAAAAAATGAATTGAATATTCTCTTATGTCTGATCCAATTCTATGGATTGTGAACTGTGTTGTTCAGATAATTTAGTTTTTTGTGCCTAACATTGTTTAACATTAAGGATGATGTTAAAAAGCTCTACATACACAAATCAAAGTAAAATAAACACAAATCTTGCTACTAGTAGAATGTAAATAAACAGACAAATTGAGGCAAAAATAAAGATTGTCTTGGATTATTTGGTTAAAAAATACACTTTGCACCTTTTCTCTCTTAACTTCCTTTTCACAGTTATCCACTACTTTATGTTGGCGTATTACATACAATCCCAATAAAAATGTATCTTTGTAGTTGTGGTTGTAAAATGACAAATTGTAAGCATGTCCTGTGGGTGTTAATACTTTTGGAAGGTTTTGTACCTTAAAAGACAAATTAGTCAGAATATCTGTTCTGATTCATCTCTTTTCTGCATATTGTCATGATGGTAGAAGGATGTCTTTATTGATTCTAGATGCTTTTGAGACATTTGAACAAACTACCTCTCAGTAATTTAGCAAATATTTTAGATGTTTTAAATTTATTGAGCATATTAAGAGGTTATTCTTTTGTTGAAGTATCCACAGTGTGTAGCAGAAAGACCGTACTGTGGGTGGTCTGCATTCCTGCCCACCAGTCTTTGACACCAGCCACCTGAACGTTGACCGGTCGTTCAAACAAGATAACTTGGACTGCATTGTGCTTGATGGTTTTCACATTTCCTGCCCTTTATATTTCAGTGGGATTCATATCTGAGCTTTAACTCTGCCATTTCCATTAACCCTCCATTTCTGCTTTTTAAGCCATTCCTCGGTGGATTTCCTTGTGTGCTGTGGATCATTATCCTGTTGAAAGGTCTGCTTCCTCTTCAGCTGTTTTCAGGCAGCCTTTGATGTGACGAAGGTTTGGTTGAATCAACAAGTGCAAGCTTCCCGCCTCCTCAGGCAGTGACATTTACTCTACTATACTTAAAAGCATCGGATTTATTTCTTTAAAATTAGTGCATTTGCATTAAAACCTGTATGACACCAGCCCAGCCTAATTTATTGGGATCTTTGCTTTGATTTTCCTGATAATTCTTTGAAGGGTTACAGTTATTAACAAATGACCATAAATGTCCAGCATAAAATGTCTTTTAAGTATCTTTATGGAATAAAATTTAAGTCTCCTGATTGGTGTGTTTATGTGACTTTTGTATATTTACCAATGATGCATTGATTGTTTCTTTGGTTTTTTTAGAACTGGTTTTAGCTTTTCCTTACTGGTAATAGCACTTTTTTTTTTTATTTAAAGAGGAAAATTAGCTCTCTGAAACACTTTCTGCTCACTTTTAGTGACTAGTAGGATGTTTGAAGGTTTTTGTTAAAATATGTGTTGCCATCTACAAATACGATTAAAAATTTGGTAAGGTAATGACATAAACATGAAGATATACATTTTTATAAGACAATAATTTAACATTTTGTATGCAGACTAAATGAAAAATGAAAAGAATTTTAATTGAACAGCTAACACTTAAACAAGAGGAAAGTTTGTTTATACTTCCAAATATTATGTTAAACACTTTTTATTTTGAGAATTGGAGAACTGCTCAGTGACATTTGGTGGATTTTTGCACTTTAGGAGCTGAAAAAAAAAAGACAGAAAAATTCTAATAAACTTTAATGCAAAACTATTCAAACCCCTGGTTGATTTAAAAAAAACAAAACAAAAACAAAAAACAGTATTTTGCTTTTGCCTGGAACTAGAGATCTGATTTGAAATTATCAAAGAATTTGTGTAAAAAGCTCAAATTTAGGGTGATGACAACGAGGCCTTCCAGGCTCATGGTTCGGTACCATTAAAATATGGAGATAATTGGTCAAAATGTCATTGACATCATGCTGCTTAGTCATGACAACTGAAGCAGGATTTCAGTTCTGGTGTTTTTGTACATATTTGAGTAGATTTTAAATCATTTTTACAAATTATTTTTTGAAAAAACGTAAACAAACAGATACATTGTTTTTTTAAAATTAATGTTTTTGAGATGCCAGATTTATTTACTTATGAAATCTATTTTGTAAATTGGTCAGATCAGAGTTTTATAATCAGAAACCAGCTTAAAAGTACAGTAATTGATACATTTCTAGCATTTGAACTCACTTACTGTGTTAAAGAGCATTTTTACTGTTTAAGTTATTTTTTTAAACCTTACAGCAGGTTTCCCCCCCAGTGTGCTATAAGCCCACCAGGCTAAGCGTAATTTATTTATATACACCGGTAACGGTGATTTAAAGATAAAGAGTCTCTTTGGCGAAATGGTTGGAACATAGTAACATATAGTTGGTGTTTAAGTATTGTCTTCCAATATCTTATAATAACCTGGTTATATTTTCAAATCTCCTGCCTACGTTAGACATTTTTTGACTCAGAAACATGGCAGCCCCACTGAGTTTTCTGAGGGAAAACGTTCAAAGCTCACAGGTTGTAATAGTAGCAGTGTGTGGGGTGCTGTGGGTATTTGCTGGGAATTCAGTGGGAATGTGTTTGCTTTTAACTTCCTGTGGTCTCTGTACGAGAAACCTGGGAATGCTTAGCCAAAGCTTTTAATTGTGCGAGGAAGAGACGTACTATAAGACTCGCGCGGGTTCAGACCAACTCATGCTGCAGGTGGTGGAAGAAACGATTTCTGTTCGACGTTTTCAGGTGATTGTGTTGTAATTGATCCTCCTTAGTCACACCAAAGACAGAGCGCATTTTAAACAAACGGAGCTTGACAAAGAGCAAAGGAGACTCTTCGCACCGAGTGCTGATGATTTTCAGGCACTTGAGAGTGCTTCTGGCTGTCCAGTGAGATGAGCAAAAACACACACACACAGGCTTCAGTACAGTTAACTAGCACATCGTACACCGTTCAACAGAGCAAAGGATCTGTTTGATCTGTGGTCAAAAGAAAAATATGGATATGTGGAGATTTTTAATAAACTGTGGAAGCAATGCTTTTTTTTTTTTTTTTTTTTAAAGAAAAAGTCCCAGATGCAAGTTTCAAAATCTCATCCAGAGCATAGAAAATAAATTCAAATTGGTTGTCAAAGAGCAAATAAGGAATATACCATTAAAACATGGCTCACTTTTATGATTCTAGCGATTAAAAAAAAATAGTGTGATCCTTGAGTTAATTGACTTAATTTTTTGTTGAAGTTACCCAGGTTTTAAAAGGAGCCATGGCCTACATAGAGTTCGCTTACGCAGGGGAAGAGGACAGCGAAGGGAATACTGGGACAAAAACCGGGGAATGTGTGTGAAGACAGAAAGCGGTTGAGGCAGAGACCAAAGGCAGTATGCTGAAGAGAGATTGTTCATGAGAGGAGGAGAGAGGCACTTGAATGTAGGAGGAGAAAACACAAAAGGGAAAATGAAAATGAATTCCTGAATAGATGCAATTAATCAGGAATGACTTTTCCATCTTGTGTTACTCAGTTCTTAACGTCGGGCATAAACTAATGACATCATAACCCTGTCGCGCCCAAATTTATTGCTTAGATACGTGAGGGAAATTCACTAAAGTGACCCAAAGGCATATACAAACAGGGCCTTAAAATGTGTGGATATTAATGACTGGACTCAGATATTTTATTCTGGCAATAAATACTACATTATGCACAGAACTCTCTGTGTTCATGATTTAAGTGAGGAAAGACAGAAAAATATACAGACTGAGGAGAATATACTGACCCGTCCAATAAATTAGAATATTATTGAAATATCCATTTATTACAGGGACTTTATTACGATGTAAAACGCTATTATATACAGCTCTGAAAAAATAAAAGACCACTGCAAAATTCTCACTTTCTCAGATGTTACTCCTTATAGGTAAATGTTTCAGTAAAATGAACATTGTTCTTTTATTCTATGAACACTGACATGTCTGAAATTTCAAGCTAAAACTTTGTATTTGTTTGCAAAAAATGAGAAATTGTCAATGTAACTAAAAAGATGCAGAGCTTTCAGACCTCAAATAATGCAAAGAAAACAAGATTATATTAATTTAGAAACAATACTAATGTCAGTATTTGGTGGAATAACCAAGAGGCTGTATGTTACGCAAAGATGGACGTTTGAAAGTATTTATTTCTGTTAAATTTGATAATTTTTTTTTCCCCTAAAGGTCATAAAAACATAACATTTAAAATCAAAACTTTACCAGAATGATCAACTTTTTTCAAAACAGAAATGTGGTTTTAATGGAAAGTATGTTCAATACTTCAGGTTGTTATTTTTAATAGATACTTTAATAAATCTGACCTTTTAAGGTCATTGACTATCAAAAAAGCTTAAAGTAAGTTTGAATCTTGACATGATTAACATTATAAATGTGTTTTTGTTGACAACCTTGAGGTTTGCAGGTCTGCCATGCACGGCTAGTGGCATCTAGTTTCATTTTTTCATCTTATCCCTTAAATGTCCCGTTTGAACAGATGACAACACTGCATGCACTTAATAAGCAGTGTGTTGCCTAAATTCCTGCAGCATTATAATACAAGTAGCAGTACGCCCTTAAAACTCGTTTATCCCTCCACTTCAGGAGGAGTTGTGGCTGTTTTCCTGTACCTTGTTGTGCTGATGCCTCGCTGTGGTGGGAGTTGACGGTTATTTCATAACACACTGGATTACTCAGCCAGCCAACTCTAAAAATAAGCATGAAATGAACCTCTTAAATGGAGCTCATAATGAAAGATTGGGTGGTGTGACTACAAGACATCCATGAAAACCAATATCCAAATTTAATTTGACAGATTATTCAGAACATCAACAGCTATGCAACGTTTTCACCAATTTCAGTAAAGTACATAATTTCCATTTCTTTCAGTTCGTTTGCCGTGTTAATGGTAGTGGAATGAATTATTGTAGCTTTGGTTCAAGAAGTAAATACTCCACGCACATATCGATTTGCATTTGCATGCAGCTGTTGTACAGACTGTTACTCAGACGTTGCTCGTGACCGGCAGGACCTCCAAGTCTGCAGGCAGCATGATTTAATTTCTTGGGAACAGTCTGGGTGTAGTAAAGCTAAGGCATTACTTCTGCCATCACCATAGTGGCTCCAACCATTTGCATTTAAATTTAGCCTTTTGGTCGTAATGTTGATCTTATGCTGCCAGTTTAAGGTACTGGTCTGATGAAAAAGATCCTTGTAGAGCCGTACAATAGAAATACATTGTACTTTTTTAAAGAATAAAAAACTTTTTCTAGGTTAAAGTTGGTTAATTATGTTGGGATGAACACTTTGTTTGTAGTTGGGCCAAGTTGAATTTTGCTGGAGGAATTGAAGTCTTAAGACAGAACAAAGGGTTTTACCCTGAAAAGAGTAGAAATGATTGCAACGTTGTGTTTTACATCTGGAGATGTGTGTGTTTGGAGCTGCTGCCCAAAGACTCTAAAGGCTAATGTCCCTGTTATTGTAGCACTTTTGTTACATTATTTCTGCCTTGCCACTGCTCTTTAGCATGACATTTTATATCAGCTGTAGGCTAATAGCTGGCTAACGGGTTAACATTAAGCAGGCTAATGTGTCTGTTAATGTTATATTAGTGTTATTTCAGTTTTTCTCACGCTTAGTTCCATGGTTTAAGGGCAGAGTGAGTCTGGGCTTTTGACTCCGTTTGAGCATACCTCCACTCTTTGTGTGAGTGTGTTGGGAAAAGGTGCAAGCTCTGTTCCCTGTGCGTGCGAGTGTGTGTGTGTGTGTAGGTGTGTGTGTGTGTGTGTGTGTGTGTGTGTGTGTGTGTACACTGTATATGGAGCCAGTGAGATGCATTTCCATTTCAAAGCAACGAGTCAGCAGCAGGAGAAGCTACTTTCATCCGTTAATGTGATTTTAGGGGAAGAGCGAGACAGTGAGACACACACGGAGGGAAATACTGTACATAGAGCCTCGGTAATCATTTCTCTACAGTTTAGCAAGGGGGCTGATATTGTTTAGTTTGTGTTTCAGTCCCCCATTCTTTCTTTATTTCTGCCTGTGTGTGTTCTGCCTTACCTATCAAACAGGTTTTAATGTTCTTTCACTAAGATGAACAAGTTTGCTACTCAAAAAAAAAGAAAAGAAAAAAGAAATGAAACTGCATGAGGCTTGTTTTAAATGTGAGAAATTGTTTTAAAGAAAAAAAGAGCCTGCGCCGCCTGTAGCTCGGTGTTTTTATCAGCCTTCAAGCAAAAATTGCTCACAGTTTTAGGTTGGAACAGGGAGAGTTAGAGAGAGAAGCGAGGGGATTACTTTGTGCTCCGGTGCCTTTTTGTGTGTAAATGTCCACACGTAAGCTAAAAGTGTGTACCAGCGTGTCTACGCCTCGTGTGTGTGTGTGTGTGTTTGTGTGTGTGAGCACAGCTTTTCTATGTGCACTCATGCGAGAGCCGTATAGGCTGCATTTCACAATGTTACAGTGCTGCGAGTGGAGAGCAAATTTGTTTGTTTTAAATATATGTATGTGAATCAGCGTTTCCTTGTGTACACAAGCTTGCATGAGTGAGTGTGTTTGCGTGTCCGAGAGTGTCCATGTGAAAGAATTTAAACTGTTTATTTCCATAATGTAAGGACATTTGCCTGTGGAAATGAACAGAAATGTGGCGAAGGATACCACATTTTTCAAATATTTTATTTTGTGTAGGTAAAAGTCATTTTTATGGTGACGCACTGGTTATTACCTGTGAAAGGTGTTATATGAATAAAGTTTATCACTGTTATTGTTGTCTGTAAAAGAAGCTGCACATGGTAATTCAACGTATTTCTTCTCCACCTTGTTGCCGTGATATTTGTTGCATGTGGGGTTGTGTGTTCATGCATTTCCAACGAGCGTGTGTGTTTGTGTGTTTGAGTATGAATGCGTTTGCCACAGGCTATCATTGCTCCAGTAGCATCGTTCGTATTCTATCCATTTTTAATGATCGGTAATGGTCGCTAGCAGTGTCGAAGCTACATTTTAAGGAGGCAGCAAAAACGGTCCCATGGCGCCCAAAGCTACCAAGACAGAGGAGGCAGAAGAAGGGAGGCTGTAACTGGAAAGAGGTTTTAAATAAGGGTTCCTTGGGATATAACTGCAATGGTCTCATGGCACACTGTGTCACTGCTTTACAGCCCTACATGGAGGACAGCGTGTGAAGAAGAGCGAGGAGGTGAGAAAACGGCCAGCAGGCTTACTGACTGGAAGATTTAGTGGCTAAATGATTGTCTGGTTGTTAAACTGATTGACTGACTTGCCAGCTGATTGGTTGTGTTACAGGCTGGTGACGTGACTGACTGAGGCAGGCGCTGATCTATCAGAGGATTTTTACAAGGTACCTTTGTTACAGCTGAGTAAGAAAGGACGTATGAGAGCCCGAGGAATCTTGGTCTCTAAACTGTTTTTAATCTCTGTGAACTAAAGGTTTATTATTAGTTTCCAGGGTCCAAAGGCCAGGGTTGGTTCTTGGCATGTAATGGCTTTTAAATTGTTTCTTGTTAAACTTAAATTTTATTTGTTCCCATTAGAAACCGCAATGGGCTTTATTGGCAATGATTCCTTACTTCTGCCCACCCTTCAGGGAAATTTCCAGATTCTGTCCGTGAAATCCAGTTTGAATCCATTGAATCAAACTTCAATCAAATTTAATTCAATTGTATTAAACTAATCTATATTTCACTGGGCTTTCTGAACTATTTATCAACACAAATGACGGAGATATGTTGGACTTTAGATGTTTTTGCGACACTGACCAGAGAAAACGTATGGGCAGGAGATCAAAGATATGATTGGTTTGTCAGAAATAGGTGGACCAGGAGACAGAGGCTGCAGTGCACAAAGAGAAGCAAATCAAAGGAAAGAGGAAGAGCCTGGCACTGTGATAAGGAAATAACAAAGGGTAGGTTGTAAAAGCCTTGAATACTGGAGCTGTAGCAAAGCCAACAACTCACACGTGCACACAAAGCTGTATCAAAACTGATTTTGCTGTGTCCTTTACAGACCATTAAATCCAAACAATGTCAATCGCTTCTCTCTCTCTCTGACAAATGATGGCTAAATAACACATCTTTTCTGTCTGTCTTCTTGCCTGAGTGCTTGCTGATCTGAAATCAATCAAACAGACTCTAACGGCGTGGGAAGGCCACAGCAGGAAATCCCTGAAGTTGGCATTTGAAAAGGTGGGATGGTCAAACCACACCGATTTCCATTCCTGGTGTGTCAGATACATGACATCAGCAACGAGAAGCAACACCTGAGGCAGTGTGGGATTTGGAGAACAAACTCTCCATCATTATTGAGGATTATTTGTAGAGGAAATAATTCTTAAATTGTGCGTTTTGACTCCAAGTCAGGAAAAACCTGACGCTTTATGTCACCTGCATTGGCTAAAGGTGACTAACTGTGATGAACAACAGTAAATTAAACTTTGATTTGTTTTTCTTAACTAATTCAAATTCTGGTGCAGACTAACAGGCAAAGCCCACAATCTTAGATTAGACTGTAACTTGTTCCTTTTAGGAGTTTTAAATTCACACTTCTTGGATGTCAAGAATCAATCAGTTTTTTTTTTGTTCCCCATTTTTTTTTCCGCTTCTGTCACCAATCATCTCTTCTTTGTCCCTCTTCACCTTTTCTTTTTTCCTTTTTTAACGTGTCGCCTGCTGCCTTTCCTTTCCCTCTGTCATTCATCCTTCGTATTTTGTTCCGTCCTATTTTTTTAACACTTTCCTCCCTTCCCCTGCCTCTTTCCTCTCTGTCTGACCATGCTTCTCCCCTTTTCCTCTTCTGTCCTCCCAGCTCTTTAACTTTCCTCCATTCACGCCTCACATTCCTCCCCACTTTTCTTTGGCGTGTCTATTCCTCCTTCCCTTTCTCTCTCTCTCCCTCTCTTTGCCCTTTTCTGATCCTTTGATTAGGTTGTTGGCATTTTCATTTAGATGTCTATATGACCACTGAAATAACTCCTCTGTCACAATCTCATCTGCCCTCTATCTACTTTGTCTCTCTGTCTCTTCATTTTCTATTTGTGTTCTGCAGAGTTCCCTCATAATCTCCCCATAACCCTTTTAGTTTCTCCTTTTGCCATCTTCCTGCTGCCTTGTTCCTCTCATTTCCTCTTTTTCCTCAATCCCTCTTTTTTTTTTATTTATCCCAACCTCTCATTTCTGACTTCTCTTTTTCCTAAGCCACATTATAGGTCATTCATTTAAATGTCAAATGACCACATCAACCGGAGTTGGTATCACAAACAGCTTTTCGGATGGTAACACAGGAAGAGAGACGCAGGAAGCGAAAGAGTAAGACAGAATGAGTGTGTGGTTATCATGACTGGGCTGACGCTGCAGTTTCCCTGTGTTTCTGGAAGCGAACATCAAGAGAAAGACGTCTGAGAATGCATAGAAATGTTTGAAGATGATTAGCAATGTGGGGTGGATGTAAGGAGAGGGAGAGAATGAGTTGGCTGTTAGAGAGGAAAAAGGAGGGGAGATAAGAGAAGTTAAAGGGAGAAGACAAGGAGATGAGGCAGGACAGGAAAAGGAGGATAATGATAAAAATGAAGAGAAAAGGATAGGGAGAGGCTGCTTGTCTACATGCCTCTAATCTGTTGATGGTTGAGGAGAAGCAGACAATAACCTATTATCTCTGCAAGACTTAGCTGTCGCTGCTGCAGTATGCTAGATGGCAGATTGTCTGTGCTAAAGCAGCTTACATCCAGTGAAACCCATACAGGAACTTTAACGGAGGCAGATGATGTGATATCACTACGCACAAATACATATGCTCTTGAAAAAAATATAAGAGGCCACTTAAAATTATCAGCTTCTCTGATTTTACTCTTTATAGGTAAATGTTTGAGTAAAACGAACATTGTTTTTTTTATTCTATGAACTACTGACAACATGTCTCTGAAATTCCAAGCGAAAGTTTAGTTTTTATTTGCAGAAAATGAGAAATGGTGAGAATAATGAAAAAGACGCGGAGCTTTCAAACCTCAAATAATGCAATGAGAACAAATTCATGTTCATTTAGAAACTACAACACTAATGTTTTAACTCAGGAAGAGATCAGAAATCAATATTTGGTGGTCTAAATTTTTAATTAAGTAATGTTTTCCAGAGCTGTATCTACACACCACAATGGTATTCAAAAGTTTCAGTAATTGAATTCACTTAGTGAAACACATTGCATAGATAATTACCCACAGACTGATGTTTTCAAGCCTTTATTTCTCCTATTTATGATGATTTTAAGATGAACAGAAACATATTTAGCATTAGAATATTAACCCAGACCAATCATAGCACTAAACGTAATATTACAGCAATGTGGACTAATGAAATGTATATTTAACATCATCTTAAAGGTTCTTTTCAAAAGGCGCCTTTAAGCCACCTGACTATAACAGGTTAATTGTACGCAGTTCTTTAAATGTCCTGTGATTAAATATATTTTTCTATTTATCCACATGAACAGGAACTTTCAATATCTCGTAAGTTATTTTCGCAATTTACCATCTATCAGATTACTTTCACTCCCTGCTACGGCTGGGGTGGAATTACCGTAATAACCCGATATTTGTTGGAAAGCGCAACGTCTCCCCTTTCAGAAACCTTTGCAATATTTCAGATAGCGCAAAGTGTGGCAGAATTACGATACTGTGAATTTGGCTGGATCGTCGCCGATACATTCGGTCTGCAAGGGTTGATCTGTCAAATGAGCTTTATTTGAATGAATATTCTAATTTATTGAATTAGAATATATTTGTATTGTTGTTATTGATCAGGAAGCCAAGGGTTTATTTTTTAACAGCGTCTTTCATCTTGTCTGTCTTTCATCATCTCCTTGACGATACCCAATGTTCTCTGTGGGGTTGAAGTGACGTTTCTGCTTCATCATGCACAGTTATGCCATGTTCTTGAAACCAGATATTGTGCATTAGGCAGTGTGGTCCTAATGGAATTTGAAATCAGCTTCTCTATAAAGCCTGTCAGAAGAAGGAAACATGAAGTGCTCTGAAATGTTCTTGGCAAGTGTCTGTGGACTTTAGAAAACAAGTGGATGTTGTGACTCTCCATATCTTTCATGACTGAGGAAATTTCACACTGGACCTTGAGTGATTTGAATTCTGTGCCTTTCCACTTGATTTCTCCAATTAATTAAAGATGTATATTAATCTAAGAAGAGGCTGAATGACTCCCAATGTAAGTAAGATCCTCCCGTCGTTGTGTCTGGTTCTGGATCGGCCTAACATAAGGAGATATGAGCCTCGTTGTCCGTGTCCTAGATATGTCTGTGTGGCGACTCCTGAAACTCTTATTGCAGCTGCAGTCCAGCCTATTGAATAGGCTTTTCTTCACAGTCCTTTAAGGTTTGCAGTTCTCCCTGTTGCTTTTCAGACTTTTTCCTTCTACTCAGTTGTCCATTAATGTGCTGGGATACATCACCTTGTGAGGAGTAAGTTTCTTTAGCCATGATATTTTGTGGCTTTCACTCCTTCTTGAGATAATGGCTGCCTGCTGGACAACTTTCAAGCCAGCAGTCTTTTCCCCATTTCTCCATATTTCTGTATTAAGCATCCCTTTTCTGTTAATTTTATATAAAATGAAGATAATTAACGCTTTGGTTATATTCTGCTTTCACAATTGTGTTGAATGTTTAATGATTGAATGAATCTTTGGCCTTGAACAATAACTAATGTTTCTGGACCATTAATCTTCTCAGAAGTTATGGCGATAAACAATAATATTGTAGTTTTGAGACAATTAGCCACTAATATAAAGACAATAATGTCATAATAATGCAAGAATACATTCTTACACTAAACTTTAAATTCAATAAACTTTAAATTCTGATGAACATTTAACTCAAAAACTGGAAGATATATTAAATATCCCAAATAAATCAATAAAGCAACAGAAACAATTGATAAAATGAATTATTAGTTCATAATTCAGAATTATAATAAAAAAGATGAACTAAAATTATCCTTCAAAAAATCCAGTTTTTGGTAGAAAGAGTAAAGAGAAAAATAATTGCGTTTGTTTTAATTCATCATGTGATTAATTGATTTATTGATTATTGTGACAGGCCTTGTCATGCTTATTTTAACACTGTTTGACTTGGATTAGCAGAATTAGCATATTCCGTTAGATCCTCCATGCTGCAGACATGACATGCATTTTCATGTGATCTGAAGCCAAATGCGCCTGCAGTGAGGTTGTCACTTTTCTCTCACGAAGCAGCCGAATCCTGAAGAAATTCACAAGATCGTATTAATCAAAAAGCTCAACTTACCAGGCTACAAAATAATCACACAATCAAAATTAGACTATCTACAGATGTTATTTAAACATGATGATGAATAAAACAACTCTTCTTGTCTTACTAGTTCAATGGGGTTTTTACTTTAATTTGCTTGGGCTAAGTTAGTGTGAGCTTGACAGATACTTTCTCTATTTACCTGCTAAGTATACTTTGATAATGCTTGGCTGTTTCCAAATGGATCCCTTGAAAGATTCCCCAGATGGTCCAGGGAAACAAACCATCTGGTATCAGGTAAGCAGCTCGGTGGCTCTACAGTGATGTTAATGTTTGTAGATGCATATCAGAATGCAGTCTGTCAAAAGTTTAGAGGTAACTCCAGTTGAACTTTTGGTTCTGTTAAAGTAAATAACAAGATGGGACACATGCAGAAAAATGAAAAAAATAAAATAAAATAAATAAATAAAAAAATCTTATTATAATGTGAAATCTGTCACAGTTCATGAAGGGGAGGGAAGCAACCCAATGGCAGGAGCTGGGAGTAAAAGACAGGCAGGCGCAGCTACAGCAAACTTCCAGTAAATGAGGAAACAATTTTGAAAAAAAAAATTTAAATGTAGAAGCAGATTATACAGAAAATGTTGCACCAAGGGAGCGATGTAAAAGCCAAAATGGATTGGACAGGTAAAAATAGGAAGAGAACATAGTAGATGTGGCAGGTAACAACGGAGTCCTGCCAAATACTGACAGAGCAAAGATGTGAATGTAGCGAAGACGAACCAGCATCAGTACCAGTATTACCAGTATGTCTGTTACAGACATCAAGAAGAAGAAAGCTGTGTTTGGATTGTACAGTAATTCAGGAGTTGACACAACTTTACAGAGCTTGAACACAACTTTGACACAATAGAGATTAATGAGAAATTAAAGAGAGCCGATGGACAGTGATGGCATTTCTAGTCTTTTCTTGCTCCAGCAAAACTGTTTGGAGTAAGCTACGCATGAGTAAGAAAGCGCTGTGGACTCCAGTAATTTATATTTTTTTTACATGATTCAGGCGCTTTACTGGGATATTCTTCAATTCTTCCATTAAGACAAAAATGGCGGCTTTTGCAAACTATCGCAATGGCACTGGAAGAAAGTGAAAAATCTAAAGCAAAGTTGGTTTGTGAAGAGTTCTCTATTTGCAAGTTCTGAGCTGAGCTTTTAGATATTATAAGAAAGTGGTTGTAACATTATATTTTGGAACTTTAATCTAAAGAATAAACATATCAAAGATTCATTGTATGTTTCAGCTGAGAGCTTTTGATTGGGTTACACGTGCCACAACTCCAAAACTAGCTGCTTAGTATGAGATGCTCCATAACTTTCTATCAGCAGTATTTCAAATTGTGAATTGATGTATGTAATATATTCACAACATGAATATATCCATGTATGTGTGTATTCATTTAATACTAGTGTTACAAGGAAGGATTATGTCAATAAAACCATGTCTTTCGCCAATTTTTTAAATCACGCTTCCCATTACCTCAACTTTAACTCTGGATTCAGATGGTGATAATGTTTCATATTGACGAAGTACTGAGGCTATTTATGCAGTACTTCATCATTATGTTGAACACAATGCAAGGAAAGGACTGAACATTTCAAACTGAGGAGTGACTGTAGAGCAAAGCAGGGAAGAAATTTTGTGAATTTGACATACAAACATCGAGCAGAAGCCAGATCCAGAAATGAAACCTCAACTCAAAACCAACAATTCCCACACACATTATGTGAGAAAAACCTTTATTGTCATCTTACTTGTTGTCATGATGCCGTTACATAACATTGGTGCAAGGCTGACTACAGCAAAATGCATCACACTGAACTGTATTCTGAGATGTGTTCGCTCCGTGGCTTTTTTTGAGTTTTGACAGCTGGTCTTATAATTACGTCATCATGTTGCAGCTTCTTCTGCTGCCGTTCTGGCTAAGATGTCTTATGCTTCACGAAACTCATTTTGAAGAAAGAGCCTTGAATAATCTCAAAGGACTGTCAAAATACCCCTGTGCCAAGAAACATCTGAGAGCTACTTAGAATCACTAATTAACCCTGCATGCATATTTTTGTACTTTTGGAAGAAACTCTGGTAATCAAGAAAAACATAATAATGTATTTACAAGTTGTTGTGCAGTTGCAGAGCTAATTCCCTGATTTAAGCTTTTAAGTTGATGATTATGATACAGACGCGTCTCTGACTTTGATAAATTGTTAAAACTTGATGAAATGTCTGTGGTTGTTGCTTGATGTCTGTTATCGGCAGCATGCGGAGGTGTATGCCTCTTTATATGTCTGTGAATGTATTTGTCGTATCTCAAAAGGTTTTTTTTTATTATTAATAGTTACATTCTTTAACTTTGCAGTGTGAGTCATGATAACATGGTTCACATAACTATGCTTCTTACCTGTATATTCACACAGTTTCCTGTGCAAATGAGAGCCGAACACGAAGGAAATGTCACCGTGTAAATGTCATTGCAGGACTCAATGCCATCATTCTCAGACTGTTGTTCTCATAGCCAGTACTTCTATGAGTGGGAGTGCAGTGATTGAAGAGCTTAGAATGCAAAACTGAACAGTCGAGGGCTCACAAAGACAACTTAAATTGTTTTATTTATTTATTTATTTATTTTTTTAGTATCCGTCCACAAATGTCTTCAGAGGTCCACAGGGACGAACGGTTCATAAATATCTATGAAAACGCCACATTAGTCGTCTCTTTTATGATTATCGTCTTGGTTCTAGAAACAGGAGGGAGGCCAGATTTGACACCAGTGCTGTTAAAAAGCTGACGTCACCACACTGAGTAAGACAGAGAACAGAGAGAGGTGTCACATAGCCAGCTTGCTCCTCTCCTCTCCTCTCCTCTCCTCTCCTCTCCTCTCCTCTCCTCTCCTCTCCTCTCCTCTCCTCTCCTCTCCTCTCCTCTCCTCTCCTCTCTCCTCTCCTCTCCTCTCCTCTCCTCTCCTCTCCTCTCCTCTCCTCTCCTCTCCTCTCCTCTCCTCTCCTCTCCTCATTCCAGTTTTGATTGCTCCAGTCATTTTGTGACATCCAGCAGCCTGCTGGTGTGGAGTTGTTTAGGGGACATGAAGAGCTTTCTAAATGATGGCTAAATTTAACTAAATGACTTCCTCCACTCATGTCTGATATAATGTTTCCCCCTGCTCCTCTCTATGGATCTCTGCCTCATCCTGTTGTCCTTTTTTCTCCTCCTTCCTCTTGCATGCTCGCTCTCGGTCCTAAAGTCTGATTTCCATTTTGCAATCTTCACCCCTGCTGCAGCCTCCTTCTCCTGACTATTTACTTCTTTCATCTCGTTTTCCCTCCTGTTTGGCTCTTTTCTTCACTCAGACCTTTCTGCTAATCGTTGTGTTTTGTCTACTTTCTACTGGCATAAAAAGGTTAGGCTGTTCTCAGCCTGTAGCCGTAATGAGGTGGCTTTAGAGGAATTTTCTGTTATTACATAAGCGAGCTGGCAGTTGTCAGTCTTTGTGTCGTGCTGATCGATCCCTGCTCTGCCTGTTTCTTGCTGCAATAATGTGCCTCTGACTGAAAGCGCTGACTAATTAGATGATAGATCTTTTACCCGGGAGTTATGGTCAGAAAATTGGAAAAGGATAATTGCTTGTAGATCAGCTGTCAATTGTGGCTCCGGCAGCCAACCAACCAGCCTTTGTGAAACTCTATTAATCCTCTAACAACCTTACTGCAATATCACCTAATTACTTAATTTATATGTAGAAAGTATACCACTCATTAGATTGCTATGTATATTAGGGTGCCATATAATTGCATCATAAAATAATGAAATATAATGTTGAGGCTGCAATTCATATTACATGTAATTTGATTACTGTATTATAAGCTTGTGATTTATATACTGAACTGAAATGTAATGAACTGAGGTAATATATCATAACCCTAATCTAGCTGAATATGTCTTTTTCATTGAACCGTAATGAAATGGCGTTTTCCCACAATGGTGAAGCAGAAACTCCAAAAACGACTCCATCAAATTAATTAGCTGGCAAAACGTTCAGGGTTTTGCATGGCGTTGAGCGAAATTCTCAAATGTGATTTTATGACTTTTAATCCAAATCTTCATTCGAAGCCGACTAAATCCATTAGCTGACCAAAAAAAACTTTTGGTTCCTGCTCTGCTGTTTGTGTTGAGCTGAATGAATGATAAAACCAGGTGAAATTCAAATGATGTGTAATTTTTGCAGTGGACAGGAAGAGAAGGAGAAACATGATGAAGACAAAGAGGGTGACGAGACGGTGACTGAGGGCCAAAACGTCAAATCAGATCAAAACAACTTTCTGCCGTTCACAGAATTTGTTTGAGGAAAGAGAAGTTTATATTTAACCCGATTTAAGCAGAATAGCTTCCCTGATACTGGAAGCACAGAATTTAGGAGGATATCTAAATTCTCTTTTTAATTAAAAGCTTCAGGAAGCCACAGGAATCTCCAAAAGGTTGACAAACAAAAACAAGAAGAGTCCTGTTGTGTTAAAGGAAACACAGTGATGTAGTACGATGGATGAATCACTTCTGAAATAAATTTTGGAGGTTATAATGTGGAAGCTTACAACCTGGAATGATTTTATTTCATTCCAGCTTCTATTATTTGAAACTTTTCTTTTTTCTGTATCAGGAAAAATAGGACACAAATCTTTATGCATCAAAATGGATGGTTAACTGAATGGTCACAACATCACTAGTCTCATGTGTCACTTTGCAAGCAGGCTGTGCAGACAAAGATTCACTTCCCCCAGGATATGAAATGATTAAAACTGCGAGTGAATCAAATTATACGACGACTTTCAGAATAATTTTCTTTATTTTTTGAGCACTTGGGGTCAAACAGAGCACCAAAAGTTTCCTCCTAAAAAGTCTTTTATTCCCTAAATACAGAAAAAATAAAAAGGTCAAATTAAGGCAGAAGTATAACATCCTACCTGGACATTGCATTCTATGTATTTAAGAGTTAATAGAAATGTTCTCAAACTAAACAAAGTTTACCTTTACACCAGATTACAAATTAAAGTGCAGCAACACAATATAATTTGAGGATTTGAACATTCAGGAAGGATCGCTCTTTGTTTCTGCTGCTCAAATGATCAACTGGAATTGCCTCCTCTATGCAATATTTTTGATCAGTTTCTTCTTCAGTCTACAATTATACAAATTATGCTCACAGAGACATCACTTTTTGCAAAGGGTGATGTGTACTGCTGAAAATATCTGAGAAGATAGCTCAGGGTTCTGAAACAAGTACTTATCTAGTTGCTACAGAAGACGACAGTCAGCAGTCTTTCAGTGTAGCTTAGCAGAAAGTCACACTGCTAAGCATGAGGACAGCAACAAACACGTTTGACCTCACTAAAGGGAGTCTCGATTGTTGCCGTTTTCAGCAAAGTATCTATTTTGTTGTGTCCCTGCAGCATGCTCCGCTTCCCACCAAGCATGACGGAGTTGCTGTACGATTTGAGTAATCAGCAATTAGACTCGTACAGTAAAATCTATTTCCATTACTGTGCTATCGTTTGAACATTTAGACAGCTCATCATTTTGTTATCTTAAGTTTTTATTCACCTTTAACTTCTAATTATAAAGCGGCATCATATTTTAACTTCTCAGTAGAATCTGATGGTGTTTGTGTCTACTTTGGTTTTGCATTGCCTTTTAATTGTTGGAGTCGCATGCAGAGACGGGTGCAAGTCACTTCACTTCTCTTCTTGTCGTCCTACCAAAGCTCTGCTGTGACGCGATTTGCTTTTTTATTTGAATGAGCAATGATGAGATTCTCATGGACTGACATCGTTAAAAATGTCGCGATATCACAGAATTTATGCAAATATTTTTAACGGAACCGTGTACCCTGATATGGTTTCTTTTGGTTTAAAACAGAAAAGCAACACTCATTTCTAACTCATTTCGAAATGATGCTTTCTATAATATTGATCTAGTGTGGCATTCACGTCATCAGACGGCTGCATAAATGAATGTGGTCTGTGGTTGTGCGTGTGAGTCATCTTGTTTTCCAATTAGAAATTATACATTTTTCATTGGCTGTGGATTACTTTGTGCAACACAATATTTGCTTTCTGGCACAACCTGATCATTTTCTCCAAGGAAGATTTGCCCAGATAATTCATCTTTCCGCAAAAAAATTAAACCCTGAAAGGTATTTTGTTTTAATTTCTTTCTTGCATGATTATCTACAATCTTGTACATTTGATTAAAAAAACTTCAATAATGTGTCCAACTTTTACAGAACCTCAAACACCACAGATCTGACCCTTCAACCACGAGAAATGCCTTTCAAAAGCTGATTGTGCGTATAGTCCCTAAAAATGTTGTTTTAATGCTTTTGAAGTGCACTGCTGTTGTGTAAATGCTTATTAACATGTTTCAAAATATGAACATTATCTAATAATTTCAGTATTATTTCAGTGTTGTATATATTATGATTATATGACTTCAAATGGAAATATCACCCCTTTTTAAAAGCTTCTTCAGCCAATAGTTTTACCTGCAATAGTAGTTTTATTTGCATTCCTCAATTCTCTGACTGTAAACAATATTGTAGGAATAAAAAACTTGCGTCTTCAGCTACAAGTTTATCAAATCCACATCAGATTGGCATCTTAACCTCATGACAACTTCTTCCCCTGAAAGCTGCCAACTCCAAGTGAACAGATATCTGCTGACTGAGAAAGAGAGAAAAACAAAAAACAACAAAAAGAATCGCCCAGGCGAGTCAGAGCCAAACTTCATCAACTATACAGATTAAGTTGCATTAAACATTTTGCTGCTTGTTCTGTGTGAGGTTTCTGCAAAGTCGTCAGAGTTGTCAATCGTACACCATGGCTTTTTTAAGAGCGTGTTTTGTTACCGGTCCATGTTACATACTTGAGTGCGCCGTGTTAAAGTGTCCTCCTCACAATATGGATGAATAAGAAACGATGTGATGCTGCACGCTGTATGGCCTTTTTCTCAGTTCAGTTATTACGCTCGCTTTGGCATTTTATAGATGTAGTGATAAATTTTACTATAAAATGGAAGATGAATGGAGATATTAACACAGCATTCAGTCCTAAATGTCACATCTGAGGAGAGCGTCTCTGCCTTTGCTCTTCACATTTGCATTCTTGCTTGCTGTCGTTGTTCACACAAGTGCCCAGTTCTTCCTCGAGTACGATGCACTCTCTGCTTTTATGTGACTTTAGTATTGTTGGAATAAATCTCAGGAACTGCAAGTTTGCATAATTTGACACCCAAATGAAATTTTGCCATAACTTGGGGGAAACTGTAAAGCTTTTAGTCCGTCAAATACCTCCAAACATATTGTTTGAGCAAATAAAGTAAAATATTGTCAACCATTTTATATGAGGTCCCTAACTTGTCACATTTAAGTCAAGGTTATGAGTCAGTTCCTGAACACATGACAAAATAAGATTAATATGATATAACGTATTTAATAACACATGAAAAGCAAGTCATAGCTGCAGAGGCCAAAGTTAGAGTGTTTTTATTTCATGACTCCAAGGGCAGGACTGTCATTTCTCATTATGCACATTGTTTTTTCCTCTTTTTCTCATGACAGGAGTCAAAAAGCTTTGGCAAAAAAAAAAAAATCCACTATTTCTCAACACACACCAGCCTGGTGAAAACCAGGTCCAAAACTTGTATTCACCTATTTTTTTTTCCTCCTTCATTGCACTTGAGGAGTAAGAATTCAATCGAGAGCGATGGCTTCAGTGGTGAATATTTTAACACATCAGGGTTCGCTTTGTAATTTTTTCCAAGTGATGGCAGCAGAGATGTTTGGCATTCCCCAAACATGTTGCAGGCTAAAACAAAAGGCTCACTCTTTAGTAATTTATTTGTTAGGAAAGTCTGATTGCACACATGCTATCTCCCCCACATCACAACATATAAAACATAAGCAAGACTTGTTGTAGTTTGTTACATCAGCAGGGAGGAAAAAAAAAAAAAGAGTTCTTTCCCATCCAGTTTATTTTTTTCGTGCTGTTTTTTTCTGATGACTCAGATTGCAGAACAAGGAGAACATGAGCTCTGCAACACAGATCCACTTTCTCAGTGTGACTTCAATGAGTGATTGACATTTGAAGAATCATAATCTAGATGTCAGTCATGAAAATACAGTGTCTAATTAATACAAACCAATAACCACTGAGCTGCTATCATGGCATGTTCTTCCTCAGTAATTTTCATTACCACGGTTTATTCATCAATTCATTTTTATTGATAACTTACTTTCTAGCAGTTATGAAAACAAGCAGCATGCAGGTCGCTGTAACCTCTCCCTTGCCTTGATCTCTGCCTCCTCAGCTCTTTCTCTTCTGCACATCTTTGGACTATCAACACAATGAATTATACAAATGAGGAGAAGGGCACGCTTCTCTTGACAGTTTCTCCTCAAAGGCATTTTTTAGTCGCATTTGGACTAAACGCGTTGGATACAACCACTCACATGGACTTATTAAGATAAAAAAAAAACTCTAAGAGGCTTTTTTAGACCTGGTTTTTCTGCGTGTCTCTGCTGAGAACTGAGATTAGGCAAATTAGTCCTCTGAAGTGGAAAAAAGATCTCCCCTGTTTTAGAGCTGCAGGGTAGTTCACAGAGAGAGCGGTAATTCGGTTGCATTAACTCAAAATCTAGCAATGAAGCACCTTTCTATCGGGCTTTTCTGCAGATTTTGGTTTAGAAATCATATAACCACAAAATTAATTTTTTGAGATTTACTGCTTTCTGTTCTGGATTGCTCTCTTCATCATTATTTTTCACATCTCCGAAGCTCACATGACACATTACTGTAGCCAGAATGGGGCATGAATGACCACGTTGGCAAATATTTAGATTTTTCTGTTCCAGTGTTGCCTTATCCCAAAACGAAGGTCGCAGCTCCTTTTGCTAAATCTGCTTGTCTAGAAATTTTGTGAGATTTTTTTATGCACTTTTTTAGTTTAAAAAACCCAAAACACATAAAACAAAAAAACTAAATAAAGTAAATATGGAAAAAAAACATACAAGATTGAGGATTGCGCCATAAAAAGTCTGCAGGTGATCGGCTCGGTCCACTATTTCCATTTTCTCATGGTGTCAATAGATTCCCATAAAAGAGACCTTCACCTCTCAGAATAATATTTGAAAAAATACATTTGTAATTGCATTTCAATTTAATTTGGCTTATTATCCCATTACAGAAACATTTCTCTGTCAGTAGAACTAGAGGAACGTGTTTGTACAAATGGAAAGGAATTAGAAAAAAATCTCTTTTCTATACCAGACACTACAAGGCTATCTGAATAAATTATAACATTATCAAAAGGATAATTTACCGTACTTCAGTAATTCATTTAAAAAAGTGAAGCTCAAAAGAACTTTTTGTTACAATTACTGTCTCATGTGTGACACCTAATCTACAAATAAAATGCATTTTCTCCAAAAATCAAAAAAATTACATAGAAAGGTAAAAGACTAGATATTACCCATCTCTTCTAAAATAAATATTTTTATTTGCCACCCTCTCTTAAAAAAAGCTGAACTGTTGATTCAACTGAATGACCTCAACTGGTCAGATAATATTTGACAAAGAATTGATATAAAATCCCTTTCACCCAGGAATCCTTGCTTTCACAGAAAGCAGCCAGACTGTAAGCTCTTATCCAGGAAGTTATATGTAAACCTGATGTGATGCTTCTGCATGTAACATGTTCTGTGAGAGCTTGCCTGCCAGCCTACACCGCCTGGGCCCACGCGTGACAGCATCGGTAATGACTATACAATCACACCGCTTCATATCTCAAGGATTACAGATACATTCCCTGCTTTGGTGTTTGATAGATGTGAAATATTGAACCTTCAGCTGGAGACCTTCACCCATCTACTCTCCTCAGTTTTTGTCTTCTTATTCCTGATTTTTTTTTTCTTCTTTTCTCTTCTCTTAGAGCCAACTTGTCATCCTTGTCTGTGATTTACTGACTCTTGAACATTCAGTCAGTGACATTAATCCTGTGAAGTGACAAGCAACAAATCAAACTACTTCTCTGGCATATCAGAGAAAATGTCACTTGACATGAGCTGTCTTGATTAATGTGCTTATTAACATATGATGGCCTCCAAATAACTTTTTTTTTAGGGAAATCAACGAAACTTTGAATAAGGGAGCATCATTATTGCTTGTATTCTGCAATACAGGAAGTAAGACACTTTGAACATTTAAGTTGGTGTAAAATATTCCTTCCAATACGGGAAGTGATGTCTTATTTAAGGGACTGCAAATGCGAAACAGAAACAAATACACTCTCAATATTTAAGTCACTACCTGTAAAAAGATGTTTCCCCTTGATGTGTCTTGTGCGTCAACATGATAAAAAAAAAAATCTAAGTAGTCTGTGAAGTCGTACTGTACAGGTAGAAGCTGCACCTTTTGCTAGCCTACTTTTACATGATGTAGGTGATCTGATTTAGCGCTATCCTCTCTGCTTCAGTGATTGCCACATTCTATAATATATGACAATACTGGATGTTTGGGGTTGGAGAAACGGTAGGATTCAGTTTTCAGTACTCAGTCTTCAAGGATTGTCTTTATTGTTATATTTTTGAAGCATAATGCTCTACTTTGGTTTTAAAATGCGCAGTTTGCAACAAAAGAATATGTACTTTTTTTTAAAATAAACGCTTGAGATGGTACAATTCCTACAAGTAACATGAAATCATTTTAGATTTTAACTTCAGCACTCGGCTGCAGAAGAGATATTACATTTTAACAAGACATGCCTAGTGAGATAAAATAAGGAAAGATTGAGAGTATTGTCTTTTGTGTCAGTATGCTTTAATAATGGATATGTTGCCTCTCTATAAAAAATATATATTTTTCTCTTCTCAGACCTATGCCCTCCATCTTAGCAGCTATCACAACTGTTTGAGCCACAAAATTCAAATCATCTTTTGTAGTAAACAACAATCTGAGCAATTGATAATCTAGCACAGAGGTTTATAAACCACCACTCATAAAGCACTTAGATATTCTTGTCCACAAATTTTAAGTTCTTGCAGAAAAACATTCTTAAATGCATGCAAAAATCACGGTGTGCTTTGAGTCTTGTCTCCTCAGACAGTAAATTTTTAACAGGATGTGCACAAAGAGCAGAGCGAGAGTAAATGTGGCCCATACTGATTTAAAGACGGGATGCTTATTCATGCTGCAGACTCAGACTTGGAAGCTTGCAGCATTTGACACATAGCGTTTTGTGGTAAGCGTCTCACCTCATGAATGTGCCTATGACTTTTGACACCCCAGTCTGATGTTCCCCTCAATAATTCAGGCAGTCGCTCAGGTTTCATAACCGCAGATTGTTGCCTTATTTTGACATACCCAGAACCATGACATGTTTTCTTGGAAACGGTCACATTTGGGTAACGTCATGACTAAACAAATCTTTTTACGTCGTCCGGTTATATAACAAACTGTGAAGATGCATAAAAAGTACTTTCTCCAAAAAAAGATTTTAGCAATTAAGATATTATCAGTTGTGTAATTATTGTTAAAACAAACCAAATAATTTGTTGGAAATTTAAAGTTATGGTTTTAAAATTTGAAATCAATTTAACTTAAATTTTTATGACCAGACAGCAAAGAGTCGATGTATGATGGTGCAGAGTGAGAAACTGATCGTGTTCTACGATGCACTAAATAAAAATTGAAACAAGGTGGTGTGTGTTAATTTTTATGACATATGTACTCAAATTAACAAGGCCTTTGTGCAACTATAAAAATAGGGGATGTTGACAGCGCACTAAAACACAAGCTGTTTGCTTAAGGATGGCGTCACTAAAACAAAGTACAAAACAATCCTAGATTCTGAAAGTGTTTAGGATCATCTCCAGCCACCACCCTCACTTTTTGAAAATAAAATGAACTAAACACCCAGGAAGATTAGGTCCCCAACTCTTTAGCTTCTGACCCACAACAAAATGTTTAAAAAGACTTTTTACCCTAAGCATCGTAACATTTTCTATTAACATTATTTATAAGTATCAGCAGCTTCATTTTGTGTCGAACAACATGACTTTTAATTGCCTTTCTTGCATCTATAACTAGCAATATTATTCTATTCTACATGGTGGGCCATAAGTTTCCATACATAGGAAAAAGTAACATTTTATATTGAATAGGCGATTTTTTTTATCTGGGCCTCTGTAATCGCTGCACGTCTTGGTCCACTTCATGGTTGATCTGAAACTTTTCCAGTTTTCTGAAACTTGAAAATAATTTTTGCCACAGTGTCGAGTTTGATGCTTGTTCCATGTTTTCTGTTAACCATGCGACTGCTTCCCGATGCAGCCATAAATATAATTTCAATTCTTTGCTCTTTGCTCATGTTTTATATAAAGAGAACATGAAGGAATTTTTTTTTAATGTTAGCCATATATTTTACCAATGTCACTAAAATTGCTGTGCTCATTGATTAACATTTTCAACTTTTCTCTTGTTTTATCTATTTTGCCAAAACAGTGTGAAAGTGTTAGAAAAGACACAAAGGAAGAAATAGTTTTTTACTCTGTGCTTCTCACCTCTTTTCTTTCAGACTATACAAATAGTCCTGTCATAAGATTGGTGAGCTGGTCTCACACAGAGATACCCCTACAGTGTCATAAAGCAGCAGGGGGTGGATTCTTGACGCTCAGGACTAATCTTTGTGTTACTTTCTCGACCCAGAACTTATCAGGATCAAAGCCATACCCTTGAACATCAAACACTGCCCCATTTTCTTCACAAAAGGCAAATGGCAAGATCATTTGTGCTGAGCTCCACAAAATCCTCGCACATCACAATCCACAACTTCACACCTATAGATCAATCAACCCTTTCTTCCCTTTGTTGGGAAACACCCACAAACAGTGGCACCCTGCTGTTACAAGATCTACTGACCAGAACCTGAAAAAGACAGCCATAGTGAAATGTTACAGACTCCTTTCACTATTTATTATTTCCCCCTGACAAGGTTTTGATAAATGTGTTACTTCTTCTTAACCAGACTCGTGTTAAAGTAATTTTCTTATGACAAAATAATTATCTTGTGTTAGGCCAGATTCTAGATTATGAATTTTTGCAGCAGGTGCACCAGGATTTGTGTTTACTGCTCCCATCAGCTTTTCAAACTTTTGTGCGTGGAATAGAAAATTACTGTTGATTATAACCATGGTTAGGTTAGAATAGCAAGGGGAGCCATCATGCTTTTCGATTGTATGTACAAGTAACATTTCTGCAAATGCAGAGCCAGTCGTTTGCCAACTTGCAACTTCAATCACTAAACATTAGCATTTTGCATACAGCTCAGGGGTCCATGAGTGTCAAGCTAAACCCATCCATCCAGGACTTTTATGACCGGGGCATTAGGCAGGCCTGAAATGATCTCTGAGACAACACATTCACTCCCATCTTTGACTACCAGCTATTTCCCTCCAGTGAAAGATTGAGGGACCCAAGAAGAGAGGACAGATATAAAAACTAATTTGTTCCTGTACCCAGTAGGATTCTTAAATGCGAGGAAGTAATTCTCATGGGTCTTGGCTTTTACTCTTCACATGCAAAGTCTTTCACAGACATAGACACCATGCACCAGCCTGCAGTTGTGTGCTGGTGGGATTTAGCTACTGTGCCGTCTCTTTTCATGATTTTCACATGGTGTCAAGTTCTACCTTGAAAAGTCGCCCATTTGTTTTAAAGATTTGCTTCTATTTTCCAAAGAGACAACTGAGTTTTTGATATTTTAGGCGGCACACACTGCAGGTGTGAGAGATGGGTTTTGTGACATTTTGCGTGTCCATGCATGAGTGTGCATGCAGCGAATCTAACTGAACTGAGATATTGAAGTGACTTTGTTGAAATTTCGAAATAACTAAGAAAATCCCAGAAATGCATAATATTGTGAGCATCAGGGATAGAAACCAAATGAAAGATGAGACCATAGAGCTTAAACTAATGACAAAGGGTACTGCTGAAATGCACTGGATGGATGATCACAGAACAAAACTGAAAATGTGTATGGCTGGAAATACTACTGCATTCTTATGAAAGAGCACATCACCTAAAGCAGAGCAAATATAAACAGTTTTTTTCACAATATGTTGTTGAAACATCACCTTTTAAAGCTACATTAATCCTGAAATCTGTGGTTTAGGTGTTTCCAGGGAGCTTTAACATCTTTCTTTTGTTTGTAAGAAATTAGTGAGTCACCTAGGAAACTGCACTTACATTGCTGGCTTTTATCTGCTGTGCTGTAGAACAGAAATGGCTTCTTCTTTATTAAAATAGAATAATGGGCACTTTGCTAGCAGTTATTGTGCGTCTCAATCAATAAAGCAGCTCATATTTAAACCACCACTTACTTCAGTGATGAGGTGCATCAACCCATCACCTGGCAACATCACACATTAGACAGCTGTGAATGTAAGTGTTGGCCATCAATTTGAGATTTTTTTTTGTTTTATTATTAACAATGTAAACTGAAATTAAACTAAGATCTTTAATCAATGCTTAGCATGGTCACTTCACCTACATGAGTTTCATAATGACAGGTTTCACGTTGATTTTGAATTACGTTTGCCGTATTCTAGACAATAAATCTGCTCCTTTCATAAAACTGAAATGTCTTATTAAAATTTAATTTAGACATTCTGTTCATGGATTCTTGTGAGTTCATGTGTTTGGGTATATGGAGAGGCAAAAAGAGAAACAGAGAGAGGACATAGGGAACAAACTCGGTGTGGCTTCATCGCACACTCATGAGGCTGATTTGTAAATCCTTTTTAGCTTTAGATATTTGTAAGATTGCAGTAGAATTAAAAACGAGGTTAATGTGTTTAAGGGATTAACTTTAAGGACAGTGTCTGGTAAAACACTAGAGGGACAGTGTGCTCATTCAGAACATACTGAGAATTTATTTTTAATATCAGATGTTGACAGCAGTAGAAAAACACAAACCTAAAACAAACATGAGCTAAATTTAGTAGTAAATGTGATTAGTGCATAGCCAGCATCCTCTGTGTGAAGTGTCTTTGGGAGTCTGACAAATGGATGTTAACTAATTAATTAGGTGTGTTATACTTTTGTTGTAAGCTTTTTGCTTTGCCTGCAGACATCCTAACTGTTGTAACTTGATATTGATGTTTGTTTTTTTTAGAACAGCATTAAATTAACAAGTGAGAATATGTCCATCAGAAACACTAAGACGATGTCCAGCATTTTGATTGGCTCTCAAAAGCCAAATCTGCATTGCAGGCACTTTGTAGCACTCAGTGATTTAATTAATTTATAATACAATAAGTTCAGTCATGTTAGAGGTACTAAGTCCCAAACCATAAGACCTTGATAATAATAATGTTTATAAATTGCTCAGGCAAGGTTCTTAAGCCATAAATAGATAAGGTGACATCGCTTGTAAATTGCTTTAATTCAGCAGTTTTTGTGCAGCTTCTTCATCAAAACTAGATATAACCGTTTTCAAACGTTCTCTCTTTAATTGTGGGTTGAATTTAGGATTTATTTATTGCACAAAAATCTTAAGTAAGTTTAATCTTTGCTCAGATATCGAAATGTACAACTTTACATATGGAGAAATATTAGTCACTTAATTAGTACAAAGAATTTGATGGTTGGATCACATCGCCTTCAGGACAGGGTTTAGGCTGCTTGTTGCCATCTGAGCACAAACGCTTTGTGCTCCTCCTCTCATTTCATGTCACAGGAACATGTTCTTTCCCACTCTGCTTTCCCACTCGTTTTGCCCTCTGGCACACACACTGACCAGGTGGCAATATTGTTACATTTTGAGATGTATGAGATATATGTTCTCGCATTTCTAGACACCCTCATCTATAGTGCGTGGGTGTGAAATAAAGGCAGTGTCCAGGCAGTGGTCTGCTTCAGAAAACCACGTTTTATCATGTTTTTGTCTCCTAAATAATGCAGCTTAGAACCAAAATATTTTTACATATTTGTGATGTGTAATTAACCTTTAGTGCCTTCATGACCTGAAGACAATATCTGCCTTTTTATTTGTACAGCTTACATGTGAATATGTGAAACGGTAACATTTTACTTTGTCTAATATTGGGGTAAATCCAGAAAAAGTCCTCAAACTTCAAGTTAAAGAAATATCATTTAAGCTTTATTTCTACTTTTTAACTCAGTCATGAAGTCAACAGATTCCAAGTGGGATTAGAATAAGGAAATAAATAAGCACAGTAAATAAAATGTAACAACATAGATAATTAAACACAACTATGACTCATCATATAAAATAATATTAGAATAAACTTTGCTGTTTTCACATGCAAACAAAGGCAACTGACTCATATAATCATGACAGGTTTTGTTTTGATTAATTAGGGAGAAGATTATTGAAACCAGGATAAAAGTCTGCAGAACATTTTCACATTTAAGATTTTTTTAAGATGAACAATGTATGACACTGCTGATCTAAGTAAATCATCAAATTGCCCCAGGGCAGCTGTGGCTACTACCCAGTAGTTTGCCACCATCAGTGTGTGAATATGTGTGAATCGGTAAATGGCTGAATGCAGTGTGAAACGTTTCAGGGTCTCTGGACTTGATAAAAGGCTGTACAGGTACAGGCCATATTACCAGTTACCATTTTTGAAGCGGGACACTTGTAACCGGCTGAACTTGGCATCATTTCTTGTCTTTGTTGCCTTTGTGTTTGTCGTTTTTCATGTTTTTTATTTGTGCTTCAGAGACAACATCTGCGTCAAGTCTCAAACTCTCTTGCTAGGTTCGCATGTGCAAAGTTTAAAAACTGCAATTAGCCTCGGCGCTTACTGACCTGTGAGAAGCAACAGGAGTGACGGCAGCTCCTGGTAGATATGGCGATGGTGCAAGTATACAGTCCAAGTGCATCATGAACATCCAGTCATCACCGAATAAAATGTTTCAACCTGGCTTGGCTGTCGGAGAGAAAATACTACGCGCCTGGCTGTATCAGATTCTGCTTGGCAAGGAAATATTTACATGATTGACAGAGAAAGACACGGAAGATAAAGATTGAAAGATGGAGAACATAGATAAAAAAAGATTGACATAGAAATGGAGAGATAGATGAAAAGAGAACATTTTCAAGGGTTTTCCTTAGGAACGTTCTGTCAAATATGTAAACATGTTTAAGATATGTGCCAGTACTTCTTCAATAGCTGTTAAATATACTTCATGTTAATAGGCATTTCATTTATCACAGGAATTGATTGCTGATATTTAAAAAACATGTAATAATGAATCAATTGTAGTTTTCTGGGTGATCACTGATGTTTAAAAATCCTGAAAAGTTGCTAATCGGCAACAGTGAGTTGACTGTTATTGCTACACGCGTTCAGACGTGACCCGGTGGGCAGGTCTGTCATTCTGCCCGCTCCAACAGCCGAGCAAATGGCTGATTTCCTGATCCCTGCAGAAGTAGATAAGACTGGATAAGATCGGTTTCACATGCAAGTTTTGGCTGGCCATCGATCACACAAAATAAGGAAATCGGGTTCGCTTGATCCCTGCACCCCTAAAAGAAAGCAATCAAAAACTTTCTTGTTTAAGTGTGAGTCCATGCACTGGGACTGAACAGCCATTTAGTCTTAAGAAAACCACTAATCAGTAAAGCTAATTGGGTAAAAGAGGAATCAATTTGCTACAGAGCACAAGGATTAGATCCTGGAGCGCACCATGTTCCAGAGTGACGGTCCATCAGGGTAAGAAGAGAGACGGGTGAAGTTATGCGCGCACTCATCATGCATTTTGCTTGGGTTGTTCTATGATGTGGGGTTGCTGCAGTTGGTCTGGTCTAAGTTCAGAAACAAGTGATGACATAAATGTACAGAATAACCAGGTTATTCCATCAGTGGTTTTCTTCTTCCTTGACGACGCGGGCATATTCCAAAACGACAGTGACAGGATGCATCTAATTGTGAAAGAGTGTCGAGGAGCTTGAGACGTTTTCACACATACTTGTGTGAAGCTGAACTCCACTGAAAATCTTTGTGACATGTTGAAGTTGTGCAGCAGTCCTTGCTTATAATTCTGCAAGATACTGGTGAAGAATTAAAGTGAGATTTATAAAGCTTTTGATGATACATCATGGCGCTTCGAATGATTAAGTGACGTAGTTGCAAAGGGTCAATACTAAGGTCTCTGCTTTGTCATAGATGCTGTTTTAACCTAAACAATGTAATATTATCTGAAAGTAATCAGGCTAATGGCTCAAGGCTTTGTGCTGTCTAAACGTCAAATAAATGCAAATCAGTCTGATTATAATGACAATACTAAAGCGTGTGTGTTGATAACTATATGAGAAAAAAGATCCATCATAGCGTCCTCAGTAAAATGTTTAGCTCCCTCTCAGCACCTGCAGAAAAAAAAATTCTGGAGCCGCCACTGGAAGTTCACCCTCTTCATCCTGAAACTTTGGGAAATTTAAACCACTTCTGTAGTTCCTCACCCTGCTGTGCAGATAGTTGTTCTTATAGAAATAGTAACAGATCCTGCTGTAAGAGCAGTTAAGTTCCAGGCATGGGATCCTTACAAGAATATTGCATCTGCAGATAATGGCAGTGGCTCTCCATAAACCCAAAGAAAGCCAAGCAGAATCAATATTGATTGGTTTATTCAGACCTTTTTACACACATCTGATTCTTCCCATGCTCCATGTTGGACAGTAAGGGGAAATGGCAACATTTACAACTTGCCAGTCAGTGATCTGGCAGAAAGACAGATATGGAGAGGAAGAGTGAGTGTGAAGACTGAAGGGAGAGGGTTGAATTAAGCTTCTGGGCCCCAAAGGGACAAGCTCTCAGACATTTTAATCAATAACTGCAGCTCTATCAAAGGACGGCTGATAGGCCAGAGACAGAGGGATTGTTCTGCACACTCCGCCTCACCCCTAAAGGAGTGACTCAACACTCTGGGACAGGCTGAGGAGCAGGAGGTAGGCGGAGACAGATGGTTCAGAAGAATGACAGTGTATGAGGGAAAGTCAAATTGGTTGGTTGACAAAGAAGGAACTGATCTCACATTACATTTTTTTTAAAAATAGATTTTCTGCCTGTGTTGGTTAATAAAAGGAAGATTCTGAATGCCCTTGCGAGATCCATTTCGATGTGATCCTAAAGATTTTTGTAACTTAAATGTTTTATTCACAGTGTGTGGGGGAGAGAGAGAGGATGCTGTGACTGATGGGAACTGAGTGTGAGATTTCATGCAGAATGGGAAGACGATGAAAAAGAATGTATCCAACGAGAAGCAGTGTTAGACTCTTTACGTTTTGGGTGGTTAGCGAAACTCGTTAACAGTTATGTGGCTCACAAAGTTCAGGCCAGACCCCACTGGAGGATGAATTTCCCTAAGATGATCTCCAGAAATATGTCATTAAAAAAAATATGTTTTTATGTTGCATATTTTCTCCAAATTGAACTTAAAAAAAAAAAAAGATTAATGCTCCAGAATAGTATAATGGTGGTTTAGGCTGTGTGCAGGCAAACAACCTGAACCACAGCGGAGTTTCACAGAAATGTTGTTTTGATTATTATCCATTAAATGTTTTGAATTATTGAACCTAATAGGTGGCATAGGAACACTGGTCCAGGTTATGGACTATAATAAAGTTCCTTTGCTAAACCATCTTTAAACTTCAGCATGCATGTTTGCTTCTTGACTAGGAAAAGTGATTTTACTGTACTATTAATATGGTGGCTAATTTGCATTTCAGGCTTGTGTGCTGACAGTGCTTTTAAATGCAAATAAGAAAAATGACTTCCTCCTTTTGTTTTAATGAAATTCTATAAATCTTTGTTTTTCCTCTATGGGTGGACAAATGCAAACAATAAATATCATGTAAATTAATGATATCTATTGTTAAAACTGGTGAAAATTAGGTAGGAAATAATTTGTGGTTGTTAAATGTTCATGTTTATTCAGTGAAGCTTTAAAGAAAAATTTGCTTTAGCCAGAATCTGGATTA
Source organism: Poeciliopsis gracilis (assembly GCA_911649635.1). Classification (NCBI taxonomy): domain Eukaryota; kingdom Metazoa; phylum Chordata; class Actinopteri; order Cyprinodontiformes; family Poeciliidae; genus Poeciliopsis; species Poeciliopsis gracilis. Next base: position 12,284,127 of record CAJVRI010001179.1, on the reverse strand, counting down.
TGCAGTAACTGTCGCACATAGATTTGAAGTTATGTGATGTAACACATTCACTGCATTTCCTGTCTGACTATAGAGAGATCAGAATTAAAGCTAATGCCAAATAGAAACAACTGTTTTCTAAGCTTTATGTATTTGAATTAGAAATATTTATTGTGTTGTGCATTGTGTGTAAGTAGGAAGATATTTGCCCTGCCATGAAAGATTCTGAAGCTGACATTTTGACCATTTATTGCAAAAATATGAAAGCTAAAACAAAAAGCTGCACCTCTTGTGTCCTTTGAACTCTGAGAATAGAAAAAAAAAGATTTTTTATTTCACCAGGCACCTCAGAAAATGTTTAATAACGGAGGAGCTGCACAGAAATGGCTTTTGATTGTTATCCGTTAAATTTTTTGAATGGCAGCAGCTAAAAATGTAATTTATTTTCATGGCCAACTGCCAGGCTGAAGACGTGAATAAGCTGCCATTGTTTGATTGACACTTTTCCAAGAGGAGGAGGAGGATTAACATCTTTGATGCCGTCTGTTATTCCTGACCTTTGAGTTGCTCTCCTTCCAAGATTTGCTGCCCGTTTCTTTTTTCACATCAGTGAAGTTCAACAGACAGAAAAATAATGTAATCTTGGAAAGATGATAATTCAGTTCATGTGACAGTCATAGCCGTTTTTGTTTAAATCATGCTACTTTCTGTGGCCCCTTTTCCAGCAGTCCATGTGCAAAATCAACATCATATTCAGCTCTGGAAAACATGAAGAGACTGTTTAAAATGATGAGTTTCTCTGATTTTACTCTTTATCGGTATACGTTTAATTAAATGAACATTGTTCTTTTATTCTATGAACTACTGACATGTCTCCAAAATACCAAGCAAAAATTTTGGATTTATTTGCAGAAAATGAGAACTGTCATCCATCCATCCATCCATCTTCTGCCGCTTATCCGGGGTCGGGTCGCGGGGGCAGCAGCTTAAGAAGGGAGGCCCAGACTTCCCTCTCCCCAGCCACTTCCTCCAGCTCCTCCGGGGGAATCCCGAGGCGTTCCCAAGCCAGCCGAGAGACATAGTCCCTCCAGCGTGTCCTGGGTCTTCCCCGGGGCCTCCTCCCGGTGGGACGTGCCCGAAACACCTCACCAGGGAGGCGTCCAGGAGGCATCCTGACCAGATGCCCGAGCCACCTCAACTGGCTCCTCTCGATGTGGAGGAGCAGCGGCTCTACTCTGAGTCCCTCCCGGATGACCGAGCTTCTCACCCTATCTCTAAGGGAGAGCCCAGCCACCCTACGGAGAAAACTCATTTCGGCCGCTTGTATTCGCGATCTCGTTCTTTCGGTCATTACCCAAAGCTCATGACCATAGATGAGGGTAGGGACGTAGATCGACCGGTAAATTGAGAGCTTCGCTTTTTGACTCAGCTCTCTCTTCACCACGACGGACCGGTAGAGCGCCCGTTTCACGGCGGACGCTGCACCAATCCGCCTGTCGATCTCACGCTCCCTTCTTCCCTCATTCGTGAACAAGATCCCGAGATACTTGAACTCCTCCACTTGGGGCAGGACATCTCCCTCGACCCGGAGAAGGCACTCTACCCTTTTCCGACTCAAGACCATGGTCTCAGACTTGGAGGCACTGATCCTCATCCCGACCGCTTCACACTCGGCTGCGAACCGCTCCAGCGAGAGCTGAAGATCACGTCCCGATGAAGCCAATAGGACCACATCATCCGCAAAAAGCAGAGATGCAATCCTAAGGCCACCAAAAGCGGATCCCCTCAACACCCTGGCTGCGCCTAGAAATTCTGTCCATAAAAGTAATGAACAGAATCGGTGACAAAGGGCAGCCCTGGCGGAGTCCAACCCTCACTGGGAGCGAGGCCCGACTTATTGCCGGCAATGCGGACCAGACTCTGACACCGGTCATACAGGGACCTGACAGCCCGTATCAAAGGGCCCGGTACCCCCATACTCCCGGAGAACCCCCCACAGGGCACCCCGAGGACACGGTCGAACGCCTTCTCCAAGTCCACAAAGCACATGTAGACCGGTTGGGCGAACTGCCATGCACCCTCTAGGACCCTGCTGAGGGTGTAGAGCTGGTCCAGTGTTCCACGACCAGGACGAAAACCACACTGCTCTTCCAAAATCCGAGGTTCGACTATCCGACGGACCCTCCTCTCCAGTACCCCTGAATAGACCTTGCCAGGGAGGCTTAAGAGTGTGATCCCTCTATAGTTGGAGCACACTCTCCGATCCCCCTTTTTAAACAGGGGAACCACCACCCCAGTCTGCCAATCCAGGGGAACTGCCCCCGATGTCCATGCGATACTGCAGAGTCGCGTTAACCAACACAACCCTACAACATCCAGAGCCTTGAGATACTCCGGGCGAATCTCATCCACCCCCGGGGCCCGGCCACCGAGGAGCTTTTTAACTACCTCGGCGACCTCGTCCCCAGGTTTTGTTTGTTGTCAACATAACAAAAAAGATGCAGAGCTTTTAGACCTCAAATAATGCAGAGAAAACAAGTTAATATTCATTTAGAAACAATATTAATGTTTTAACTTAGAAAAAGTTCAGAGATCAGAATTTGGTGGAATAACAAGAATCTTTTCAGTGGGGCTCAGTGCAGTGGACTATGAATGTATTCCAGGGTTTCAGTATATTGGTTAGGATCTGAAGCTGTGTACATTCATAGAAGTTCAAGAAGCTGAGTTTTGTGGAGAGCTGCATCCTGCTGCAGCTCTTTATGTGTGTGTGTGCTTTCTGAAACAGACACTGTATGTGTGTTCTTCAGCTGAGCTGAAAATGTATGCCTGTAATTGTGTGCAAATCATCTTCATGCACTGCAGTTGCTCTTTAATCGTTCTGCTTTACAAACCTCCCTGCAGCTCAATGATCATGTCCATGATCTAACAGCTGTGCCTTACCTTCTTTTCTATTACTGCGGCTGTAATATTCAAATACGTCTTAAAAATGCACTACCTGTGTGGCAGCGGTAATTCCTGAAGAATGCTTTGGGAAACCTCTGTGAAGAAGCATTTCAAAATGAAGTATTTGTGATTGCGTTTAAATACTCATTTGAATTCTGCATCTCCTTTGAGATGAATCCCATAAGAAACTGTAAATGACAAACTTTAAGTATTAATCATCTCTAACAGTTATGATAGTGCTGAAAATATTTGCGCAATCCTTTTTACCAAACTTGCAAGGTATAATAAAGAAAGTAGCTCGAACAATCCATGAAATAAAAACGATGAACAAAGTGCAATTTGTCTAATTCCGGTCATGCCCTGTCAGAAGTGCATTGTGTTAATCCACTTCCACCATTATGTTGTCAAGATGTTTGTTCCACCTGTCATACTCTCTCTCGTAGCTAAGTGTTTCTTTGTGGCTTCATTAGCCTCAGTATCGCAGCAGGCTCTGGTCGAGATCAGGATACCTACTATAGTCTATTACATTTAATAGCTACAACATCCATTTATCAGCGATTTACTTGTGACTCCTATGTGAATTATAAGTTATTTTTATTGATTAGAATATCTGAACCAAACCCAAAATTTAGCTCCAAAGAATATTGACACATGCACAAGAACATTATTTGACAATAAATGAATTATCAGTGGTTTTTACTTTATAACTGGCCTCATCTCACTGACAGAAAAAATCCTATCTTGAACAAAATGGTCCAATTAATGTTAAATAATTAAATAGTTGATTTACAACAAGTCGTATGTCCACAATCCAACATAATCTGCTGCTGAAAACATCAACATTTTTAATCTTTGGGAAGAGGGAGGCAGATGTCAATGGGGATATTATTAGGGTGGCGTCAACTAAAAACAATTTTAAAATGGGGAAAAGTTCCTTCAACCCCTCGTTGGACTCTAGCAGGGATTTAAGCGATGTGGGTGAAAACTGATAAGTGACTAACTTTGTATTGCAATTTAAATTCATAAAAAGATTAACATATAGTCGTATATAAGTGAATCTTTGGGCAGATGTAAAGGTAAGAGGAAAACCTTTATGTGCCACGTACCACAATAAAACCTGTCAGCCTTCTAATGCAACTCCATCTACGTACCTCTTTGAAATGAGTCATAATAGCTTTCAAAAGTAATTCACTGCTTTCAATTATCCAGATGTGGTCACATGAATTGCAATGAGATTCTTTTCATTTTAACTCAAGAGTGAATATATGTATACATGAAACCATATAAATGTAAAAATCTGTGCAGTGACTGGAAGTTATGCTCTTTTTTTAAGCTGGCTGTTGTTAGCAGAAAAAAAAACTTTCAGATAAGGAATAAATAAGGATGAAAGAATCCTTTTAAAAAATCTGGACGTTATTGGTTAACCGTAAAAACATCCAAAGGAACTGAAGTTGAATTAAATTTTCAACGACGCATTGAGACAATGTCTGGAAAAACACTAATGCAGTCTGTTTGTGATACACTCAACAAAGTTAAAAGTCCAAATAATAAATTCAAAGATTTCACTGGAGGAGCAATTTTTGACAAAAGGAGTGTTTCCCACAGAGATTTAGGCATTAGCAAAATAGCTGCAAACAAAATTTCCCCACACACTGCCTTTGCAGAGCGAGAAGGTCATCTGAATTTGCATAGGTTTCTCTGGGAACCTGTCTACGTACGTGACACTGAAAGAGGAGGATGCCCTGAGAAAGTTAATCGTTCTCATCACTGTTCATCACCACAGCACACCGGTCCAATAGGACACAATGAAACGCATAACTAAACAATGAAATGATGAGTTCAGGGTTCCTCTCCGCTCACAATGGCTGCATTTAAGTTCTCCTGTATGAGAGTGGCTTGCAAAAGCGTTGAGATCCAGTGAAATGTTTCAGATTGTTTTTATCAATATATCCACATGTTCTATTATAATTTTCTGTGACCAACACAATGTAGCACATAACCGTCAAAGTTAATACGTGCTTTTACAAATAAAAGTGTAAGAACTGTTGTGTGCATTTGTTGAAAGCCCCTTTTACACTGTTGGCCCTAAATAAAATTTACTGCAATTAACAGACTTTGAAAAAGCTGTTTGAAATAAACTCAGTTGAAACTCAGTGTAAAACCTGGGCAGGGTATAAAGTAACAAGGCAGGCTTTAAACAACTTGTTCAGTTCATGATAGGAAAATCTAGAACTGAAGGAGCGTAGCGCTTTAGCATAACCAGCAAAACATGGCAGTTTTCTTAAAATGAATCAGAGAAGCTGCTAAGAAGATTAAAGTAAATCTAAAAGACTTGCAGAGAATGTCCACAATGTGTTACAATGTCCACCAATACGCTTCATCAAAAACAAACAGAGCTTCAGCTATTTTGCAAAGAAGACTGGATAAAAAAAATCAGTGCATGAATATGTGAAGTTAGACGGCCACCAAAAGGTCTGTGACTGTAACGGCAGTGAAAGCTGGTTAATGCGAGGGGCTCAATTCAAATGGATACAACAGTTTCCTGATTTCTGTTTGCCAAAACATGTAAGACACCATAAACTGCCACTTCACATTTATGCTAGTCCATCACAAACAAAAAATCACAATGACAAAACAATATTATTAACAACGTGGGGAAAAAAGGACTGCAATTTTTCCTAATATAACAATCTATGTAATATAAAATAACAAGGGCAGCATATTTCTTCTTTTCCAAGTACTTGAGACAGATGAACAGACTTTGCCCTTTATTTCAGACAGCAGAAGAAGATAAACGCATGAGTTCAATAATTCACATCTAAGTTTAATGATTCCTTTTTGAATTACTTATTTTTGCATTTAAATATAAGCTACTTTTGCTCTCCATAGTACTAATGTATAATCTTGTATAACAATGTTCAGTCTCAGATCTTGACAACCTCTCTAGCACTACATAAACATGTAATGGTGTTAGCATCCTCGTTTCTCAGACTATTTCCATTGATTGTTCCTTTATGGCCCTTCTTGTGTATTTCCAGTATCCTTGGCTTAGATTTGAAAGCTCACATTTGCTCAAAAGATTCATGCTTTGCTACATATGGCCGCTCTGCTTTGCTGCGTTTGTTAATTGCTGCTGTGCCAGAACATACGAGACGTTCCACTTTAGAGCTGCCCGTGGGAAGAGCGAACATGTAAAAGTCTGTAAATTCTCCTGGCTGAATGAGACTCTGAGAGACATTATTGTTTGCTCCTTTAAACCTGCGACTCATTATTTCTACAGGTGGGATTGCACGGGCTGATGAGCAATCTGGTGGGAGTGTTGATAGAGAGAGCAATTGTCCTCTTGGCAACAGAGAGGAAGGGATGGGAAAGAGACGGAAAGTCAAGGACAGAAGACGAGACACAGGAAAGAGGAGTTATCTTACAGTTTGAGACTGAAAGAGAGAGGAAGGATGGTGAAATGTGGGGAAGGCAGATAAAAATAACGGAGACTCATAGATGCACAAACTGACAGTCTCTCCACATGAAAGAAGGAAGAGAATGAAAGGGAATATTAAAAGAACCATAAGCATGCACTTATTTCTACACACACACACACACACACTTTGCAGGCAGTGTCTGTATCTTCAGTGCCTAATGTTCATAGATACGTCTCCAAGCTAAGATAAAATGTGCAAGAGCTCCTTGAATCAAGAAGCAAACTCAATGTATTGGTGTTTGAGCAGCGGAGGAAAACAGAACCGAGCTGAAGAATAGAATAAGTAAGAGAGCTTTTGGAAATAGAAGCAACTTTTTTTTTGTGTTTCTAATAGTTCAATAAGAGAATCTATGAGGCCCTTTTCTCCACTTCCATCTAAGCAATCACACAAGAGCAGGTCACAGAAAATTACCAGGCTCGACTATCAGTACGTCTCCATGAATAGAGTCTAAAAGAACAGTTTGAAGGCTGTGGCATATGTAGCCAAACTGGCTTGTTGCTTTTTCAAAGGGACAAAACTCCCTCAACAAGCTGTGGGAGTTTTTATAGCTGGAAATGGATAAACGGAGATTCAAATGTGTGGTAGAACGTGGAGCTGCGGATCCAAATGAGGAAACCGGGAGGGGAAGAGCAGGCAAGTCGAAAACTATTCTTAGCCTGCTGCTGTTAACTGCTTTGGCATCCTCGTGCATTTGCACACACACACACACACACGCACACGCACACCCCCCTGCCCCCCCCACACACACACACACACACATGCACGGACAGACACGTCCTCAGAAGAATGCACACACTGAGAGAGAAAAATACTGCACATTTGTCATCCATATAGGCCTACAAAAGATGTGTGTGTGTGTTTGATGTGTGCCTGTGAAAAGAGGCAAAGGAGAGAAGAATTAAAAAAAAAAAGAGTAGGGGAAAAGCAAATGACACAAAAACAGCTGACAGGATGGAGAACACGAGGAATGGCGGAAACTGAGAGATAACTTATGTTCTTGTCCTTGTATCAGCTTTAATTCCCACTAATGTACCTGGTATTAAAGGGGGAGTTCACCCATTTTATCTGACCTTGACTGCAGCACTCGGAGAAACTCTGGAGATCCAGAGCAGGCAGAAATTGACTGGCTTTGTGCCAAGAGTTCATCCTCATGTCTGCATGAAAAAGAAGAGGATCACTCCTCACTTTATTGCTGCATATTTTAACATTCCTTTTATGCATCCTTTCATCTTTTTATATCCCACTGTAAAACACATATGTTAAGTAGCATAATTAACAGCTTTTTCATTACGTTATTTTTATCCAACATTTTTAACTGGTAAACTGAAGTTAAAACTTTCCTGAAAAACCATAGCACATTAGTTTGCCTTAGGAAAAGGTAAAAATAGACTTTAATCCAAATGGGGCTTTCTAAACATTCTTCAACTGACGGATCCAACGCATGCTGTGAGGAATCTGTGATTGTGTAGAAAAGAAAAGACTGTTGCATGTGGAGGGTAAACATTGACTAACATCTTTCGCTGAGGATTTCTGCCTTACATGTACTGTGGTTCAGTTCCCTTCCAGTCGCATTTTGTGTGTATTTCAGCTGTTTTTTCACTCAGTGAGCTGGTAAGCAATCAGGGTTCAGGGGGTTTTAATGGAAGCCTGCTTTGCTATGATGCTGTGCCAAATAATTAAATTCCATTTTGATGTCGCTGACAATGATGCTGATGCTGAGTGACCACTGAGAGTTAAAGTGATACTGAGGCATTTTTGGAAAAACAGAGGCTGAAGTAGTGATGTGATTAGTCCAAGAACGTATGCCACTACTTTGTCCTCTAAACATTCTGTATTTAAGAGTCTCAACATGACACTGAACTTTTAAAATGTTTTGGTTTTAAAAATATAAAATTTTTCTTATTTTCTCAAGCTACAATATTCGATATAAGCAAATCACTATTCCTAAATCTATGCTGTTCTTATTGCTTTACTACTTATATCAAACTGTAATAAAAACATAAATGTCATACAATCCTTTACTGTAGCTACAATAACCAATTCTCTTTGTAATTTTTTGGGCAATACCAATTATTATGGCCCTAAATATGTTGATATATCGTTCCTGTTCATAATAAAAGAAAGAAACTACATCATGTTAATATTTCACCTTATTACTATATTTACTGAACAAAATGTTCCAAGTAATTTTTCCCTCCCACTTCAGATGAATAGGAAAAAATACAATAAATTTAACATTTTTATGCACTTGCTCAAAGATAAGTTTGTAAAAAAAAAACATTTGATGGCGTTCTGAAATGGATGGTGAAAACGGTTACCTTTGTTGGGCTTTTTTTTGCCAGAACATTAACATATGAAGCAGTTGTGTTTTTTATTACAGCGCATACAAAAAACAATTATTATTATTAATTTTACTGAAATGCTGCTTTGCTAAGTTTTTGTTAAAACATCAAAAGATATAACTATAGAGGAACGTATCACCTTTTGATGGCTAACTGGCTAAAACTTCCTGTTTCTGTCTCCCATGCTGCACTTTGGCAGCAGCATTAATTGCTCTGTGTTTAAAGATCCTTTTTTGTTCTTGCTGTTGTTTTTGTCATTGCCTCCTTTTCTGCAGAAAGCCATTGCACAATGATAGGTGCAGCTGATTTCTGTTCATCCTGCTGTGCTGCCCCCGATGGTGACCTCAGGTAACTTTATAAGCTGCCATCAGTGCAGTGTCTGTTTCACTAATGTGAAAATCCTAATTCTCTGTCAGGAGTTCATCAAATATTGAAAGATGCATATTGGTGAGATAAGACTTTTAAGGTTATCACACTGGCGCATGAATACAATGAATTCTGAATAACTTTTGTTGTTGGGTTCGTATCTTTACATGATCAGTGCTTAGATGTCACATTGCACGACTATAAAATAAATATGCATGCCTGCAAAAAAACCACAAAAATATCACAATATTTTTCAGTCTTTTTGCCATGGAAATAAAATAGGATTTGTACCAAATGTGGCCCTCTGGTGGAGCGTTAGCTACGTAATACAAAATGGTGCATTTATTCCCTTTATTGGCACTGTTATAAGCCCACAAATGCTTAAGTTGATGGAAGATATCAGTCACTCCTTTTTGCTTCCTCACAACAGAAGGCATATCTGTAGACAGCATACATCATATTTAAAAACAAACAAACATGAGAATCTTTATCTTCCCACACTTTGTTTTTTATAGGGACAGCTACATTTTCCTCGGAGAATAAAATAACGTAAGAGAGACAATTAAAAATTTATCCATCCATTATTTAAACGCGCTTATCTTTGCAGGGTTGTGCCTATCTCCAGAGGTCATCAAGTGAAACAATTAAAAATATACAGATGATTTTCAGTGTAACTAATTGATTTACATTTCTGGCTTATAAATATAATTCTGAAATATCTTCCACTTTAAAATATGCTAGAACTGCAGTGTTTTTATATGGATCTTTTAAATAATGTAGTTTTATTTTTGTGTCCAAACTTAAGTCTTACTATTATTGTTGAGAGTTATTTAAGTGTTATAATATGTCTTATAAAATATTAGTTTTTTTTTGTCAAGATAAAACTTTGTCTTGATGAGCAAACGCTTCAAAATCAAACAATCATATTCCCTCAAGGACGTTTTAACAGCTTTATAAAAACACACAGATGATATTTAGCACATTGAAAAGATTTATTTTTAAAGGAGTTATGTTGACGTTTTAGATGTTGAATGTTACATCACAGAACAAAGTAAAATATTTGAAAGGACTCAACAGCTTGTCACAATATTTACCATATTTATGTGACCTTAAAAAGAAGCACTGGGGTCGTACATATTGCTAAGCAGTGTGACTATAATCATGAACATATTCTCCAAATTACCGCTATTTTCTCTCTCAGTTCCTCCTTTGGCTGTAATTTGTCATTCGGTTGAACTTAATGAAGCAAAAATGTCATTAAGAGTTTTGCTGACATTAAATAATATCCTGCTTAGCTATAGCTTAATAATATGTCCAAAAAAGATTAAACTTCAAAAACAATGTTTTTGTCTCTCAAAGATTTATCGATGGAGCAGATTGTTTTTCACACCACCCAAGACATTTACTGTACATACATTTTTAACATAGCAGCCAAGCCACAGCCCATAAAAGAGCACGGTTTGTGGTTTCATTTTTAATTAAATTGGGTAAATCCTAGAAGTGTGACAGATAACTGGAATCCATTTCCTTCCTCAGAATATTCATAAATCCGCATCTTGAAATACAGTCAAAGGCATGGATGAGAAAAATGAGAACACAAATATCAATTCACATTTGTAATGATATTGGGGGGAAAAAAGGAGACAATATTAGAGCTTAAAAAATTATTTCGAGAGTAATAGATCAATAATATATATATTTAAAACTTGAATTTTCTGATCAAAACTTGGTGTTCAAGACAGACATTTGAGCTCTAATCACTTCTGTTTTATATTTGATCTTTAATCATGGATTTGTACATATTGCTTAATGACTACTATTTTGCAACATGACCCATATAGACGTGTAATGTGAGTAGCAGATAGATTTGCACAGTGATAATTGTGTTAAGTGGCATTTATTTGCTGTAACCCAATTTGCACACTGTGATGTCTGTGCATTGTCCACACATCTTCATAATAGCAACAAGGTTTCAGTCGGATTCACCAAAAAAGAACAAAAATAATTAAACATTAACCAGATGAAAAGGGAAGTTTTTACAGTAGGATGAACATTCATTGAGGATTATTATTTTAGAAATGTTATGATAATATTTCAATGAAGCATTGTTAAATTGATTAGTGGTTAATTTTAAAAAGTAAATTAAAACTAATAAATCAACTTTGTTCTTATATTGCTTATATGTCTGCTTTTACAGCTGATTGTTGCTATTTTAATGAAGATTTTTTTTTCCCTTGTATGAAATATTGCTGAATTCAGCATCCATTGTTTAGATTTTGTGAATTGGGATTTTGTCAGAGTATTTTGGCTGCAGTATTTAACGCACGTAATTTTCTCTGGAGAAACAGAAAGAAACTCAAAACTCAGTTAAGCTGAAAACGAGGTGAAATGGGACCAAAACCAAAGTGAATTTCTGTTTGTGGTGAATATTATTTTACAAAGAATCAGACTGACATTTTATTAACATGACTATATCTGGTAAAGAAACAGCACATCGTCCTATTTTCTTCATCGGTACAGAAGGTCTGGGCTCTCGGTTGTTAATGTGAATTCAATATTTGGAAGCATGGCCAAAACGAACGGTTTTGTTCGCTTCCTCCGCTGCCTTTGCTAAAACTACAGACTGCAGTCAGCGCAGAAAATCAACATCATCACTCAAACCTCTCCTGCTTGCTGATTGGCTCGGTCAAAAATCGACCAGAAACCATTTGAGTCCTGAGGAGAGATCCAACTCTATGTTGGAAGTTTTTATTTTCTTGGAGTGGAATTACAGAGGAAAGCGGCAGCCAGGCTAATAATGTCTTACAATATAGATTGATTGCATAATTTGGGGATTGGAGTCGCCGTTGTTATTAAACTATTTGTGCCACATTAAGCTCTACAGTGATGGTCTAAAACTAAATAAAAACAAATAAATAAATAACGGATGTTTCTCCATAAAACACTTTCTGAATTTATAATTTGATGATTCTCCATCATCCAGGACATAAAATCCTATTTCCTATTGATCTCAGGAAACAATACCCCAAACTTAACCTAAAAAGGTTTGAGGTTTAGTTTATAAAAGTGTCATCTCTCCTGTACCCACCTCTTATTCTATTAAGCTGAACATTGGGTTTTCTACCAAATAATGAAGTTTTTGGCACTACTGGTTCTCCATACTGTTCAGTGAAACCAAACTTTATTGAAGGTAAGATACTGATCACTGATAACAACTCCTCAGAACCAAACTTGAGTAAATTCTACCCATTTTCCAGATAGATTTACCAGATGTAGCTAACTGCATTCAGATGTCTGTGCTTAAACTCTTTCTCCAACTATTTCTTATAAATGCTTCATTTGAGACTCTCAGCGTTTAGGAATGCTTGGATTACATTCAGTCCAGTATGCACAGTTACTGCTCTGCTCTTGGCACTGAGACAAATTACGCATTTAATATATTATGCTGAACATAACACTTAACAGAGATCAGAGATCCATGTCCCAGTGGAGGACTGGGATTCCAAGGGTTCTGCTGCAGGTGAGACTGTAGGGAGTTAGGAGGATTAAAAAAAAACAAAAAAAACCCCCTAAATGTCCATTCAAATGGAAAATGTAAAAAAGTGACAAATCAATATTGCCTTAGTGGAAGTATTCAGAAGCCTTTTGAGAGTTTCCCTGCAGAGATGGCGATAACAAGCAGCCCTTCACTGAGCCATACTTTCTGTCACAGCGTTGAGGTTTGAGCCTGGAGATGCAATAAATATAAAATGCAAGTCAATTAGAAAGTGTTTTTTTAGCAAAACAAAATGCAGCCATGACAAAAAGAGCGTATTCCCCTGTTAAAGTCTAGGTTTAAGCAGATTTAAGCTTGTCTATTTTGGCTTCTACTTTGCTATGAGTTTTACACGGTGGGGAAATTTCAAAGACGAGATGTTTTTGACAACCAAGCTGACAGAGGGTGTTCTTTCTTTCACCGTGGCCTTAAGTAAAACAGATCATTCAAACTAACGAAGTCACGCTTCAAGAAAGTCAAAACCTCCAGGACACACCCACACAGGAAGCTGAGACCTCGCCAAAGCAGTGTGAAAATAGCAATAGAAAGAAATCTTTAAATGGAACAATCATTTAAGTTAAACATTTTTATCTACTGTTTTTCAGATATTGAAGAAATATTTTGAGCATGTACGTGTAAATTACATTTTTCAAAATTTTTTATAAAATAAACTTATTTCTTAAAAGAGCTAAAAACAGTTTTCAAAGGTTTTTTATTTGCTTTTATTTTGCTATTTTGTTGGAAAAAAGATCTGCTGCTAACTAGACGTCTTCTCTAAACAGCCACAGATAATGAAACTCAGAGGCTGCAGCAGGTCATTCCTGCTGTTCTCATTTTTGGTTCCGTCTTCAGTATTTTCAGAAGAATGTGGTTGATTTTTAGACCTTTGCAGAAGTAGATGAGATCGGCTTCACGTGTAAGTATTGGCCGATCACCGATCTCGAAAAAATTTTAAATCTGTGCCCGGTTATCGGCTGCTTTTAAAATCCCATACAGCCACATTGACTGACAGCTCGCCAGATATTGCGTTAACAGAATATTTTCCATATTTTAAAATTTTTTTCTTAAACGGTGGAAAAATCTGAAGGCTGTCCATCATTTTGGTGCATTAGACAGACATTATGCAGAGTACATCACCAATAAATCAATCAACAATTTTCTGAATATTATCTCTGATATGGACATTTGACTAAATGCATCTAACTGCATGTAGAAGACTTCTGGAAAATACGCTGTGGAGCATGTGTGGTTCAATAGTGCATTTCAAACTTTGGAGGAATTTGTGAGTTTAATAATCGCACAGAACACAGAGAACTAAATTAGAAATCAGTTTTAATTTCAATGTAGTTTTTGGGGCCGTAGTCGGTGGGTTTTTGTCACTTTAGAGAAAAAGTCAGATGTGTTCAGCTGCTTGATGTGCGATATGATCTGGATTCTCTATTTAACTCGCTGAGTATTGATTAAGCCGAATGAAAATTAAATGCAACTGAATAGCCCTTGTCATTATTGTCATTTAAAAATTGAATAGAATACGACAGAATTTTTTTTGACACCATCAGTCAAAATGACGGACAACCAAAAAGCATCGCCCAACCTCTGCGGCTCACCTAATCATTCATATCATATCATCCAAGCGCATAAGTCTGCCTCTTTGTAAAAAAACACTTAACACAAGTTAACATTTATGGGTTCTAGTGAAGAGGAGAGCACAGCAGAAGAGATAGCAGAGAATATAATGGTGAGTATGAGTTAGCACACGAGCGAGGGACAGTGATAGATTGTAGTTAAAAGTAATTCAAGGTCTTCTCCTTTTCTCTGTTGAAGGCTAATTCACTCGACATAAAATAAATAAAATTATCTGAACATTTCAGTGTTGAGCAAAATGAAACTGGGATTCAAATGAAGACCACAACCTTTTTCTCACTGTTATCGAACCTTTTTTTTTTTATGTCTATCAACATTCTTAACGCTTTTTCTGTTCCACTGGGTGTTAACTAAATTACAAAGTGATCATAATTACACTGTTGACATTCAGACAAGCAGGAAACACTTAAGCTAAAAAAAAAAGCACCATTAATATGCCTGAATAAAAAAAAATAATAATTTCACATATGACACTAAAACAGATGTGCACTGAAGCACTCAAGGGTCAATGCAGCAGAGTTTTTATCTCACCAGGCACCCAAACGAAAATAAAGATCATTTTGAACACTTTCACTTAGTCTGTGATCTTATTTACTAGGTAGTCATGAGTTGCTTATGTTAAATTAAATGCTAATATATCAGACAGTGGACCTCCCACTGAGTGTGACTAAGCATAACATTGTGAGTAACAAGTGCATTCTTTGATATATCCAAGTGTGTCCAATTTAGACGCAGCTGGGTGCATGGAAAAGGTTGCGGTCCTCCTTTACTGTTCATATGCTGCATATCTCATTTGATTAAAAGCAATATCCTGCCACTCAAAATTATATGTGACAAACTGATATAGTGGTTGATAAAAAGTAGCGCCGCTTTGTCAATTAACAGGTGACAAAGGGAATGAAGTGCTAAAACCGATCATAGTGTGATTTCCATGAAGTCGTGGAAATCATGCAAGATACGTTGATATTAAAACAGTTATAGTTGTTCAGTTTACTGTAATAATAAATAGAAACAGTTTTATTCATATCCACTTTCAGCAGTTTTTCTATTTAAATTGGATTTAAAAAAGTTCTTTCCAGGAACTCCAGCTGAGACTTGCTTTTTAGGTTATTTGGATATTAATAATAATTATAATAATTGTATTTATTAATGCCTTCTTGTGACAAATTTTCACAAACAATTGATCAAACTTTAAAACGCAAGCTACCACATCAGCTTGTTGTGTCTTCCAGCTATTTTTAGCTTTTTTAATTGGATGTGTTTTATATTTCAGCGGCGAGTCTGAAGATGGCTTTTTATATTCACAATAAATTGAATAACTTTTGCATTTAGTTTGTTTAAAAACAGAGTAAAAGAGTGTTGACTTGTGCTTCTTTATCATAGCCAAGTTATGGTTATCTGGTTGTTTTGATGATGGAAAAATATTCCAAAATGTTTTTTTCTTAAATGATAAGTCATTTACCCCACTTTAATCAGAGTAATTATAATTTCAAAAAAGGAATCAAAACACATTAAAACAGGTTACTGGCTGAGTTGTTGTCACCTTATGACACTTAATTAGTGAAGTTAGAATTGTGTACCAATATTGTCAGTCTGCGCGTCAAAGAACAAAATGTTGCAAAATCTCTTAAAAAGAGATATTAGTAAAGTTTTGTTCAACATTCTCCGTGACGCTGATGTTCAGCTGAGGAGTGATTTCAATGAAAGCCACGTAGTATGACTCATCACTTTTAAACTCATCAAAGTCATCCTGCAGGAAACAACTCCCATTATGTCATAAATGTTTCATCACTGGATGAAGGTACTTTGCATTGATGTAAAAGACAAGCAGATTCTGCTTTGTCATCTTTCTGAACTCAATTTGGAGCTGAGAAAATAAAATTGGAAATTTTTATTTGTATAAATACAACAACAAAACATCTTGTTGGGTCTAAAAGTCTAAATAAGAACAACAAAATATCTGCTCATTTGTCCGTGGATTAAGACGTGAAACTAATTATTTTTATACAAAACGGGTATAAAACATTCCTGGATAGTATGTGTGTATGATTCAAAAATCTTCTGTGGATGTTTGGAGCAAACAAATGGTTTGTGCATTTTGTACGAACCATGTGACATTGTGTAACCATCTTTGAGATGTTTTAGCTCGACATAAAATAGTTACGTACATGGTGCAATATAGCTTAGGTTTAAATGAAATGATTCCTGGATACAAAATGGCTGTAAAAAGTCCCTCAGAACCAACCTTGATTACTTCCACTTCCTTTTTTTCCCCACATCTGAATCTTTCTTGCTCAGACACTTTTTCTGGTCCCAGTTATACATAAATCTTTATTTCTCAGGTGCTTTTTTTTTTTTTGACAGGGAGAAAAAAGCCTTGATTCATAACTTTAAATGCCAGGCTCATTTGTGAACATTAATTTACAAGCTCAAATCTTAATGACTCCAAATTCAACCCATAAAAATTATGCATTATTCTGCTGCAAAACTATTAACGGTAACCTGCAGAGAAAGATTGGAAAGAAGGAGTGAGTCTGGCAGTGTGGAAAAGAGATGAATTGGTGGCGAATGAAGGGAAGTGAAAGATAAGGAGAGCAACAGAGCAATCAGGGAAGGGGCTTTTTAAACCCAGAGGAGAACTGGAGGAGAAAAGGCAAAAATTGGCAAAAGGGAAGGAAACCAGCGAGAGACCCGGATGTGGGTTGAAATGCCAACCTAAGGAGGGACGACATAGACTGCTAGGGGAACAAGACAAATGAATGCTGGGCAGAAGTGATACAAAGAAAAGGACAAGAATATAAAACCTAGGAAGAAAAATGTTGTTTTTTTTTTAAATATACATAAGAGAGTGTCAGGATGTAGACATTACTGACTCACAGAGGAACAATGTGCAGGAAAAGGTTATGGGTTCAATCGCTCAGCTCAGAAGCATTTGTTTCCTGAGTGCACTCACTCACTCACTCACTCACTCACTCACTCACTCACTCACTCACTCACTCACTCACTCACTCACTCACTCACTCACTCACTCGGTAAGAATTTGACTTAAACGACATGGAAGAATGAATCCATCCTGCTTTCTACCATTTAGGCTGCTGATGGTTTGGAGAGGAGGATTGTTTTGGCAAACCTTCAGGCCCTTTTTACCATCTGAACACAACATCCTTCCAGAGTGGAGTTACTGACCATGTTTGTTGCTTTTATGACCAAAGTGCATCCATCTTCTGATTGCTTCTTCCATCAGGATAATGGATCACATTAGTTTCTTGAAGACATTGAGTTCCCTGCTCCAATCTACCAATGCAGCATATTTGGTAGATTTACATAATGGATGTGTAGCAGACATATTGGCAACTGTGATGCTATCATGTCAGAATGTACCAAGATTTCTGGGATCTTGCTGAGTTCATGTCATGAAGAGTTGAGGCAGTTCTGGAGTCTAAAGGATTTCCAACCCTCTGCTAACCTAGGGTACCTAATAAAATGGCCTGTAAGTATAGATATCAGACAGATGAACCAAAGTTGGCTGAATTGCATGCTGCTGCCAGTGTTATGTAATGCCAAATGTATTTGTCTTTCATTGCCAAATAAGCAAGCCTGAAGGAACTTTAAAGACTGTTATATACAAAAAAAAAATAAAAGTTGAGAGTTATTGATTATAAACCAACAGAACAGCTGAAGTGGTGTACATCAAGAAAAGAAACAGGACAACTGCAATCAGTAACTAGCCCGACATGACACGTCAGGATTTCTCTAAGATTCCTCTAATGTTCAAGATGATTTTACAGAGCAGAGAGAAGCAAAAGGAATAAAAAAAAAGAAATACAACTCTGTCCGCTCAATGCACTGGATCAATAACGAACCATCAAAAAGACGCCAACACAAGATGCTGAACACAGAAAATAAAGTCTAAGTTTTATTTTAGAGACGACCTTGTTGTGATGAGAAATCAAATTTTGCACGTTGAAACAAAAAGATGCAATTGTTTCTATTATGCCATACTCTGAGTTTTGACACTGTATAATCAGCCTGAACAAAATCAAGGGCAAAAATCCATTGAATATCTTCCATAAAATGTTTATAATGGGGCAAAGGGTGATCCTTGTCTGGAAGGATAGTTGGTTTGGAGAGGACACAATGTTCTACCAACATAGAAAACTTCATTCAGATGGAAAACAATGTGTGATCCCAGGACAGAATTTTTTATAAACTTTTTTTTAAAATAAGAACATAACATGTTCTTGTCAGAAAAACAAACCACCTACTGTTCTGCTGAAGGTTATTCCCCTAAAGCAAGAATATAAAACCTAGGAAGAAAACCTAGAAAACCTGACTTGTGAATTTAGCTGAACATCATTTAAATAGATGTTAAGAGAAAAAAATGGAGACTTAAGAAAAAAAAAATCTCTTGCAAAAGTGATAAATACAAAAAGATTCACAAGCATTTTATCTTGGGAATGAGTTTTTACATCAAACAATCCTCAAAATGTGAAGCTGCCAGCCTCAAGTAAAGGAGAAAACACTTTGTTTAAAACTTTCATAATGTTTTGTAGTATCAACATTTCTCAACTCAGCTCAAGAAGGCAGCATTGAAATCCAATATTTTATTTTAAACATATGAATCTAAGTTTTATTCATTTTTTTCCGGAGCATAAAAGCCACTTGCTGTGCTTCTTTTTAAACCGTGATACATCCATGTTACGTCGTCGACCGCTAGAATAGTTCGTTCAGACCGAAGATTGGCCGAGAGTGTGAACGTGTGTCTGAACTTGCTGAGCGAGTGCGTGAGCAAGTGTGAGAGGAAGGATGGATAGAGGGAATGGTGCAGATAATAGGTGGCTCTATCTGCAGGTGAGAGACGAGGAGGTGCAGAGGGAAGTGAAAGAGGATAGATGGATGAACTGGAGCAGCAGGATAAGTGTAGATAATGGCCAGACATAATATCCGGCAGACAGAATAGAGAAGAGTGACAGAGAGGGGGAAGAAGAGAGAGCGAGAGAGAGCAGGTTGGGTGAAGCAAATCATGAAGGAAAACATGGGTGAATGAAAAGGAAAGGAGGCCCATGTCGAGATGAAAATGACAGACATCAGACTGAAATCTAGAAAAGAGGTCTACCGAATTGGGACGTGTGCTTGAGGTCTGCGGTGGGTAGAAATAATCAGCTCCGTCTAGCAAGAATTTACATCAGAGATGTTGCATTCATAAGCACAGAAGGCCAGAAATCAAGAACTAGAACAAGAACTAAGCCAACTTAGTTTAAAGAGTGGACAGAAGATGCTTTTTAAGTCATTGGCTCTGACATTTGAAATGTCAAAACTCAGATAAATGTGTTGCATATGTTGATCAGATTACAAAACGAAAAGAAATATCAATTACATAATAAGACACTCGAAGAACAAGTTGACAGTTCCTTCTGGTAGCCTTTCTTAGCATATTTCTAAGAAAATAATAAAAATAATAATAATCAAGGACAAAACAACATAAAGCTATTGATATTCTACCTTTAAATGACAGGAGAAAACAAATAAATCCAAGATAACTGGTGTTCTGATGCGCCTTAGTCACAGACCTAAAATCTTGCCTGCAAGTTAATCATTCTCGACTCTGAGATTCATTACAAGAAAAGATTGCTCAAACATGTATAAGTAGTGCCAAACAGAGCTTTTGTTCAAAGCTAGGATATTTTTGCAGAGGTGAAACAAACTGTTCAATGCTCACATACTCCGGCCTCAGCATGTCGTTACTCTGGAGTTCGATCAGCTCCATTCGGAGGTTCAAAGGTGCTCTTTCCACGTCAATGCCGAACCGATTACCGAGAAGTTGAAACCTAATTTTCTGGCCGTTAAAAGTCTTCAAATCGCAGAGTGAGCTGTGCGCTAAGTGTTTTCCATTTTTCAGCAACATATGGCCTTACAAAGAGGTAAAAGTTTGGTCTATCATGGATTGGCAACATGGAAGGAGTCTGCAGTATTTTTAAAGATTTGCAGCTCTGCATCTCCCTCAAGTGCTTCTCAGTGGACATTGTTTGCTCAGAGGTTCCCTGGCTGACGGTGGCAGGGAACCATCAATCAGCTGGTTATTTTCTGCCTTTGGGTGCGACAGTATAATATACTTCATGTGTGTTGTGTTTTAAAATATTTCAGCTTGCATAATGATGTGCATTTGCATATGTGTTGCATCGTTGCTTAAGTTGTGCATCCTGTCCAGGTCATTTCCATTCAGTGCACAAGGCGCAGCTTGTTGTTCAGTCTCCTTTGGGGCTTTGCTTACCTGGAACTTTCTGGAAGCCACAGACTTACTTTTTTGCTTTACTTGAACTTATTAATCAACATTAAGTTAGCATTAAGACAATAGAGCTAACAATTTTAAAAAGATTTAGAACGATCAATCTCTGCGTTTTGAAACCTTCACCTCTATTTGCCACCAAACTTTTAAGACTTTTTTAGTATCTGCTGCTGTGTGGCAACAGCTGTGCACTGTATACCTCTTAATAATTAATAATGCATGTCGTTATTTCTTTATTTATGGACACATCGTGGCTGCACACAAATTAGCTTTAGCTTTTCTGTCTGAAATCTCATGTTTCAGAATCCGTCTTCAGGCCGTTCATTATCACATTGACGGTGGAAGGTGGCTTTGTAGACCTCTATTACCATGACAATGCACCACCTGGTTCAGTGCATTCTGGGAATTGCTGTATTTGTGGTATCTACTATACTGCACACCCAAGGGCAAGCTTTGTGACATTTTGAATACGGTCTCTGAGGCCTGATAGACTTGTTAATAGTAGCCAAATCTTTCCCTCTGGCCTTCAATTTGAAACATTTTAGAGTTTATACTCTCACAAGATAAACAGGAAGTAGTAAAATGATAAAAGATTCCTAATACCTGCGTGCTAAATGTCCATTTTAACTCACTTTGGAGACAGTGTTATTCACTGTGCCATTCAGGGACTTCTTTTGTATTAAACCTCATGACATATTGACTGTGAATTTAACACTCTTAAGTGTAAAGTGTTGCTTCCAGTTGGATGTCATTGACACAGACTCCAGCATGTAATTCAAGCACATGTCTTACCCATGACACATAATCTGATTCAAATGAGTTTACAGTACCATCCACTGACAATGATGGGCCTCTGAGAGACACGCAGAGAGAGAGAGAGCTGAGGACTACAGAGAAGAAGGGGAGAGGATGGAGACAGGAGTAGATGGATGTATTGATAGAGAGCACTGGAGGGACAAGTTTAAAATATGGTTCGACATGATGTCTGGCGACGGAAAGGAGAGGAGGGTTGGAAGAGAGACATGAGTGGGTAGAGAAACAGAGGAGCTGAGCATAAATGATGAGATAGGTCTAATGTGTGGAGGAGGGGGGTAGCGGGAAAATAGATGGATGGTGGGAAAGAGTACAAGGATGAATGTGGTGAAGAGGGAGGCTGAGAGGGAGAGATGGATAGATGGACAGTGGAGGAATGAGTGTAGATAATGGCTAAACCTAATGTCTGGAGGGCAGACATCCATCTGACTGACCGAATTATAGTCAGGCTCACTTTCTACCGACTAATTACTGGAACACAGGATACTCTCTCTCTTTCCCTGCCAGTGGCTTTGTCTTTCTCTGTATCTAAGCACTCATGGTGGATCAGAGAGCTTACTAGAGGGCAGGATGCCCGTACGGATAACACATCTTTCTGCTCGGCTTGTAGATCACCTCACCTGGACTCTTCTCCCCTTGTTACCTCTGAACATCACACGCCTGCCTCTCCTGGCAGATGGCTTTCTGAAGCAGAGTCATTCTGCTACCCGTTCACTTCAACACTCATTTGACTTACGTTCACCTTTATATTCCCCTGATTGCTAGTTCAGGCCTTTTGCGAAAGTCATAACGGTCCTTCATTTCCTGTGTCATTGTTAACCCTTCCATTTAATTTAGAAACAGAAAATTAATAGAATAAAATGCCAACGTTATCTTTATCATATGTTTGACCACATTTGATCAAGTTGTAGGAACATTGATTTAGTGCTTTGTTTTGATTCTCAGTTTTTTTTAATTCTTTGACTATCCATCAAATTTCCCAACAATTATTGATGATCTAAAATAAAATTATTTTTTTGGTAACCGATACAGACAGGATTACTTTTGACCTTCTTGACATATGCCTGAACATAATGAAGTAAATTGTTATTATTACTACTATAACTACAAGTACTCAAAACAACAACAAAAACGATATTTATGCTCCAGTAAAACTGACTCATTCTCAATCTGTGCACAATCTACACAGAGACTTGCCCAGTTACGTATAATAAAATAAATATATATATATGTATATTTCAGTCCCATCTACTTTCACCTGCAACAGTTAATTAACTCTTTTGAACTAGGACTATTGATAATTATGATTAGTTTATCCATAACAATCCAATATTTCCATGTTTATACATTCCTAATACGAACTGAGGTATAAAGATTTATGGCATTCTCCACACAGATAAATCCTCTGCTAGAACTCATGTAAAACAAAATAAAATTATTTACCTAATATAAACATGTGCAAAACGAATTAACATGAATCAGGTAGAAAAACATAACAGACTTTTTTTTTTATGTTTGTTCTGGTCATGGTACGTTTGGATCAGCATGTCGAACTCCTGCACTTGGCATACACATCTTTTGCACCTCTTTTACAAGAACTTCCATTATTTAGTGTTTTGACTATGGAGAAATCACGTCTTTGGCACCAGTGGCTCTCTCGCTAGATTGAGATTTAGTGCCAGCGGCTACTTTGGGATTCGGTTTACATTGCTCTCAGGCTTATCAAACCAATTTCCTTTTGTTCCCTGTAGATGCAGCCATTATCTACCTGGAAGATTGAACATATTCGCTCACTCAACACATTTAATGTGCCGTCAAAGATGGCCACTGTAGCTTAACTATGCCAGGAAAATGCATCCCACACGGGAGAGCTGCTGCAGCAGAGACTACGCTGCTTGTTGAGCAGCGTGTGAAGGATGACACATGTGACGGTGTGATTTTCTTTGCTCAGTAGATCATTATCCACGCTGTCGTTCTGCATCACTTGTGTGAAAGAATGTTTCAGGCATAATAAGGTGATTGTTATCATAATGTAAATACAAAGTGGCACTACCTGGTAGTGCTTTGGATATATTAAGTCTTCTGCCCTTAAAACAAATAAACGGTTAATGCAGTTTAGCAGGTCAGACTGTTTTGCCCAAGTGCCTGAGCTGATTTTGCCTGTCACACTTACTGAGTATTTTTAGCCACTCAAACTGCTGTTTTTGTACTTCATATAAACACTTTGTTTCACGCAAGTTCATCGGAAATGACACAAGTTTCAATTTAAACAACACTGCTTTCCTATCTTTAGATCAATGAATTGTCTTGCTGTTTGTTGACTTGCGTCCAAAAAAGGTTAGTTGCAAGTTTGGGAATCGGTGGTTTTCTTGTTTTGTCTCAAGGTCATGCTTGATACTCCTTATTGAATTAGAGAGCAAGGTCACAATCTCTAAAACCATCAGAGACGGACCCACTTCATCAGCTCACAGATCTATTTTAACTTATCATCTTAATGATCAATCATGCTCGTAAGGGGATTTGAACCCCCTCTCTCCGTACCTATTTGTTTTTGTCCTTGTTTGAAAATGTGCACTGAAGAACAAGACAAATTATTTCATTTGAACTTATGCGACACTCATAGGCAGAGAGACAATCTATCTGTCTCTCTGCTTATCTAACCTGTCCAACTCATCTATCTTTCTTATTTATCTGATCTATCAATCATATTTGAATGTCTATATAGCCGTGGTTGATGGGCTACACTGGATTTCTTCCCAGCAGTCTGCAGTTCAAAGGTCTTCAGCTTTGATTGCTGCACCACACAAGCTGCCCTGAGCTGCATGACCTTCCATGCTGAGATGTCCACTGCATCCCACTGCGCTGTACTCGGCTCCATGAAATACCATTGTTACGTTTCTCAATCAATTTCAACATTATCATTAATATCAAATGTGCAAGACTCATTTGTTTATCTAGAAGGTTTTTGTTGTCATCAGTGAGATTTGGCTGTTGTTTCCCTCCCTTTTTAATATCTGGTCTTTATTTTACCTAGAAGCATTTGTATGTGAAAATGAACGACAGGTAGATTTCATTACAGTTTTCTGTGCCATCAGAACTGTTAACTGATATTATGCAATGAATGTAAAGTATTTTTAAGTAGATTATTGCAAAGAATAGTGACTGAAGTTATTTACCATTTAAATGACTACTGTCAGCACCAGAGACGCAAACAATTCTTCTGAATTGCGTAAAAAACAAAAATCTCTTCAAAGATATCTTAGCAAAATCTGCAGATGAGTAAAAACACAAGTCAGTTTATGTGATGAAAAGAATTACAGAGGTGAATTTGAATAATTGAGTAAATGACAAAACGCCACACAAAAAGATTAGCATGAGTTGGTTTTATGATTTCTATGCCATTGTTTTCATCCAGATAATATGAGCCCTACCTCCTGAGGTTTCGGATCACTGTTTTATTTTCAGTTCAGCATCATGTTGTTGCAATTAAGGTTTACCACCCCCTGCTGTGTTTATGTGTGTGTGGGTCTGAAAGATAATTGAATCTAGCTTCATGTTTTTACCTATGGCTGTGTGTACGTGTGGTAATTAAATCTTTTTCTCAGTGTATCTGAAGGAATAGAGATATGAGGCTTAGTGGCAGAATGATTTACTGTGACAAAATGATGTGTGCTTGTGTGTGTGGGTGTATTTTTGACTTGAATCAAACTTCATACTCTGCACAGCCAACTATTTTATTCAATTAAATACACAGTTTTAAGTATTTTTTATTTTTTTTTAAATAAAGAATCGGTATAGCTATGCAAGTACCCCAACAAGTCAAGTTTTGAATGACTTAGCTTTATCCTCACTTCTTTTTATTGCTTAACTTCTATTTGTTGTGTTAATTGTCAGAAATGCCAATCAGAAACAATTTCTACATGCATAAAAATATGAACATATATTTTTAAATATCTAGAGTCTATCTCATTTAACGAGCAGCTTGTTTACACCGAAGTCCGTTTCATTTAAATTATTTTACTCTGACGTAATTATCCATGTTATTCGTCACACAACTTTTGTTTTTTGCCATGATCTTAATTTTAGCAACACTTGTTTTGATGGTCTAGAATTGAAAGCTAAGTATATAAATACGCAACAATCATTGTGTATTTATTATATGTTTTGCGATTACCTGCTGGAAATGAGACACTACATCTCGAAGGTTTATCCTCAAAATAAGTGAATAAACACAGTAATAACTGGGTGGTTATGAAAAGAAAGGAATGATGGATACTTAAAACCATATGAAACTGTTAACTTTATAAGTTGTCACATGAGACTGTAGCAATCGGCCTATTGACTATAGGAAGTCAGCATTTCTACAACAAAGACTTAAAACAACAACAAGGAAACAAAGAATAAATCTGTGTTTAAATCAAAACCACTTTGTAACATTAGGTTAATGTCCCTTACTAACTGGTAAAACCCAAGTTTAGATGTACATAAAATTGTAAAGATAATCTCTGTCATCCAGGGAGAAGATGTGAGCTCTGCATCAAATCTTATAATGTGCCTGTATCTGGGTTATATTTTGGTCTAATGCGTACTTCTTTTTTAGGATTTTATTTGCTCTAGTGACCTTTATTTGAGAGTAGTCAGACAGGAAAATGGGTAATGAGAGAAGAGGGAAGTTATGCGGCAAAGGTCACCATGCTGGGACTCAAACCTGTGACCTCTGTGTCACATGGGTTGAGTTTCACCCTTCACCGCCACAGCACTCCCTAAAATGCACTTCTTAAATCTATGAAGGATGTTTACTGCAGAGACCTCAGAGTAGCTGAAACTACTATAGCTAATGACAAAACGCTTACAATATCACTGGTAATGTAATTTCCTTTGACACTGTATTGCAAAAAAAATCAATTAAGTTTTGTGTTTTTGTTCACGTTTCCATTGAGAACAAAACGGAAGGAAAAAGCTGCAATGAGCCTCTTCCAGATCATATTTATTGCACAATCTACATAGGTTTTCTATAACTTGTGATCAGCTGATACACGTTGGGAACAGAGCAGTGATGGTCAGGATTCAAGGATCTCCCAAACGTGCATGAGAGAATCAAAGCAACACCACAGGTATTTTTTTGAGAAGGGGACAACATGACATAAAGCTAAAAGAAGGCAGTTTTACGTCACGCCGCCCTGCTACCCTTAATGTCCATCCGGTTCATTATTGCATGTTTCTTGACAGACTGTGATCTGCATATATGCAGATACAGAAAACAATCTTTTAGTGGACAACTTATGATCTCCATTCCAGATTTCTAACGGTTTTATATTTCTCGCTGTCCTCATAATTTTTTTTTTTTTTTATCTTTTAGCTAACTCCTATTTTCAGTAACAGCTTTGATTTTTATGATGCACAAAGCTGCGTGATGCAGACTGTTTTTCATTTTTCAGTGTAAAGTCGTAGAGTTCACTGACTATGTCTTTAAACTGATGGGCTAAACCGGGCCAGAGCCCAGTGGAGCACAGCTTTACTTCCTTATCTCCAAATCTGTTGCTTTGTCATTCACCATCACAGCCTCCCAAAATTACATGCAAATCTCGAAATCTGCTTTCAGCCTCTGTGTTCCTGTCTTAGATAAAACTGCTTTCGGAATAATGTTTATCTTTATTTGCTACATTCCTATTCTTTCATACCACTGAGACCTTTCATAGCCCAGGAATGTAATATAGATTCACGAATTGACATCATCCACCAAGAAATAAAAGAAGACAAATCTATTGTGCTTTGGATGTATAACTTATTTTTTTCAGGACACCATAAAATGTTAACTTATTGCCAGAAAATGGTTTCTTTTTAAGCATTTTGACTTTCTAGAAACAGCAACTTTAATGGAAGTAAAAAACAAAAAGATGCAAAAATTGAATTCTGCATTCCCTTTAACACCTGCAAAACTTGGTTATAATCAGACATTTTTAATGTTTTATTGTGACTGCTTGTGATAAACCAGCATAATGAATTGGACCACTGTGGAAAAACAAGGGAAAATTATACATTTTTGAAATGGCTTTAAACAGATTTAAAAGTAAAAACTGACATTAGCAGCACAGGAAGAAATAAGTTCTGCTTTAAATGTACCAACCAACAGATGCTGATTTTAAGCTAAACATGATTTTGGTAATAATGTATCTGAATATTAGTCTTTTCAACAGTCAAATTGTAGTTTGAGTATATATGTTGACTAATTTTTTTTATTATTATTTTTTTTTAATGTAAAGCTAATTAGTGTAGTGAAAACATCCCACTCTCTTCAGTGGTATGTAAGCTTTCTTATTTTACTGTCCTTCTAGATGTGATTTTTCTAAATAGTAACACTCTGCATTTATGTTTCTAAGCCCTGCATTGCAGGCTTCTAAGACACACACATTCACAATTAATTTAAGAAGAATAGGCCCCTCAGTGTATTGAATCAGGAGACCTTGTTCATGTTTTAAAATATTTATATTTATATTTGAAATATTAAATATAAAGTATGCTTTTATAGTTTCAATGCAGTTTAACATTTTTAAGATGAAGAAACATATTTAGCTGCTTGCTCGTAATGTGTATGTATGTGGGAATGGAACAGGAAATACCAAAAAAAAGAAAAGAATGTGAACTAAAACAAAATAAACTTTATCTCTGCAGCGTCAGATTTCACCTCATATTAGCTGTGTTGGCAAAACTCAGGAACCTCAGCACAGACGCAAAGGCCAGCTTTCAGGCTACCTCTACCCTTTATTACTGTAGCCCTAAGCAATGGCACACACATACACACATGCAAGTAAATCCTGCAGGATTGTCCTTACCTAAGTAAAGGTACTCTCACCAGCCAAATATCCACCCACCCACAAATACAGGTGAGTTATCATTGCTCTGCCCTCAAGAGCACTATCTGTCAAAATGTAATTCAGTCACAACTTGATATACTAACGTGTGTTTGTGTGTATACTGTACATATCAGAGCGTGTGAGTATGTGGCTGGCATTCGTGTGTGCATGTGTGTGTGTGGTATAATGGCAGGCCCGAGGGGGCCGAAAGAAATAGGGAGAGTCCAAACTCTAAGGTATTCTTCAGCTTTTATTACCACGATATTGCTGGAGGCCAGAGAAAGGGTGAGTGAAGGAGACACAAAGATGGATGGAAAGAAGAAACAGATAATCAGTGAACAGAACAGACAGTAGAGAGGACAACAAAGTAATGTCTTTCAGCTGCTTCAGAGATTCACCCTATGCTTTAAGATGCATGTTTTTGAGTCCATATAAACACAAGATAGTTTAAACGTCTCTGAGTCACCTATTTATTTAGGACCGGAGGAGGGAAGTTGTTTCACAATCCTCTACAAATCTTTTCTTCACTGGCTAATAAGGGCTGGTGCTGTGTGTGTTTCAGATGGGTTTTGTTTAAATACATCTGACTTTAATGACTGTATCATGGCTCTACAGACTGGAAATGGACCTTTGTTCGAACTGCATTACAACAAAAGTTGAAAAATGTTTCTAACTTCTCAAAAACACATTCAGCTTTAGATTTCAGGCTGCTTGCACTGACACTTGGTAAACTAATGACAGTGCTGATGATTTCTTGCAAGGAAGCCTTGTCTTTATGCCCTGGTACTCACTGAGTTATGGAAGGCCACAGTAAGAACTAAATGCTGACCATGTCATCCACCATTATATCAAAGTCTACTGCAGATTTTCTGCCCCATGTCCTGACTGGATGAATTCCTGTTTGCCATACTTTTTTCTCTGATTACATCTCAAATGCAACTTAAGTTCAGCTGTTTAGCAATGCAAGCACTCAGGCTTTCCTTCAACAGTATTTTAAAACTTTTCATGTACTAACGAGGTATGAATCTGAAGATGGAACAGTCATTGCAAAGTTGAGCTTAATTCGAGGATGACAAAAGGAATGACACATTTAATGTGCTCATCAAGGTCTTTACCTCATAGAAATTACTTATCATAAGGCAGAAAGAATGAAAATTCAAGTACAAATCTCAATGCATTTTCTTAAAGCAATATACCAAAAATGTTTCCAGGGTGTTGCATCGTTTTAAATGATTCAAAATCAAGATTTAATGCTGAACAAGTTACAAAGTTAACTTGTGCCTCACTGGAAGAACAACGGTAGCCAAGGAGCTCTCGCAATCTATTCTGTTGGGCTAATACAGTTTGTTTGGCTCAATGGAACAATTGAAATAAAGCTGTAAACTAATCTGCCTTTGGTAGGTTGAAATACATCACTATGTTTGTCTTACAGTTCAGTTCAATTCAATTTATTTGTATAGTGCCAGTAAACAACACGTCATCTCAAGGCACTTTACGGAACCACATCCGTTAAACAGACTCATCTTTAAAATCAAGTCTATAAATTCCAAATTGATCCTAATTATTCAATATTGCAGTCAGGTTTAGTGTACTGACATTAATTCATTTTGAATAAAGTTTTTAGTGATTGCATTTAGTAGATTTCTCTATTCAGTCCTCCTGGATGAGCAGCAAAAGTAGATAGTTTTCTGCATTGTGCAGTTGACTTTGTAGCAATCTCTCATACTCAACTAGTTTGTACTGACGGCAAAAAGCAAAACTCCCCGTAAGAGGAGAATGTAGAAGCATAAGGAAATGTGGTCATTATGGCCTCCAGCAGTCTAAGCCTATAGCAACATAACTCGAGAAGTAGCTCACTGGATAACCAAAGACACTCTAACTCGAAGCATTATCAAAATGGGAAGTTTTAAGTTTAGTCTTAAAAGTAGACAAAGTGTCACTGAGAGCTGGTTCTACAGGAGGGGAGCTGGATAACTAAAGCCTCTGTCTTTTATTCTACTTTTGGAAACTCTACCCCCATAAATAAACCTAC
This sequence comes from Poeciliopsis gracilis, assembly GCA_911649635.1. Taxonomy (NCBI): domain Eukaryota; kingdom Metazoa; phylum Chordata; class Actinopteri; order Cyprinodontiformes; family Poeciliidae; genus Poeciliopsis; species Poeciliopsis gracilis. Next base: position 12,253,854 of record CAJVRI010001179.1, on the reverse strand, counting down.
AGACTGAGAATGAAGAGCTCTGAAACATATGGAACAATCAAATCTCTGATGTATGAGGGAGCTTGATTATTAAGGGCTTCATGTGTGATAAGGATAATTGTAAATTATACTCCAGACATAAGAGGGAGAAAGTGAAGGGAAGCTGAAATGAAAGAAATATAACTCGTCTTTTTAAATATTCATCAGAATGCTTCATGCACTCTTTGAGCATCACTCCCGGACAGGATATTAACATTTTTTTGCCATATAGAAACCTGTTTAATAAGGGATGTATTTATATTGGCCACTGTAGGGCTGGCTTGGCTTGGCCTGAACGGCAGGAGATGGCAGCATGGCTGGGTCAGGAGAGCTCAGGGCCCTTTGTCTCACCTTTCTGTACCTCTTTGGTCTTGGTTCTGCTGCATCAGTACTTCACTGATGACCTACCTCTGTGTGTGGTGCATGTTGGCCCTTTGGTAATCCTTGCATGTGTCTGCTGCAGCAGACACACCAGCAGTCCACCTGTCCTTTGTTAATCTTGGATACTTGATGTGTTTCAGGCTTTCTACTGCTTTCACCAGTCTAACAACTGTGTACATGTTAGCTATACAAACACACTTATTTTTACATTTATGCTCACCCATTCACCAAAGTTTATGCATCTTCACACAGATACACACACCTATTGCTCTGCCAGATGTTAAAAACGCCTAACCATTTTTAAAGAGTACATATACATGAACTCATATTTTGTGATATCTTTGCAAGTTTAGACAAAACTTTGAAACTTACTTGGCTCAAAGTTATTTCGCTTCCCTTGGTTAGTTGCCAATATTCCTCACCTTATGATTATGGTGGCTTATGATTGATCTCCTTTTTAAATTTCTTCTCTCCAGGATGAGGGTTGGTTTTCCAATGCCCACCGTTTGACAGATCGCTGCTCTGGTGCAGTGTTTGTAGATCAAAAGGCAGGTCACATTGTCTCTGCGACTGCCGCTCCTCTTGACATCTGCTCTGCAACTGAGCTAGAGGAAACCATCTGTCAGCAGCTAAAAAAGCAGAGTGGCACATAAGTTTAAGCAGATTTTTGAAGTTTTGCTAAAAGTATGGAAAGCTCAATCGATGAGTTTGACTTCTGTTCATGGCCGCAGTTTTTTCACTTGACTTGCTTTCCTCCATGGATTAGTCTTTCATGTCTTTTTTTTTTCTAATTCAGTGAGAAGCTTGTGCTTTTGTTCCAAGACAGTGTTTGCATCAGCTTAGGCACTAAAACAATTTGTGCACAACTGAGATTCAAAACTCTTAGTTCAACATTTGAGAAAGATCAGAGTTTGGCCTAAAACACAGCACTAAGAACCCGAACCAACATGACTTTGCAGAGAGATGAGAGTGAAAAAGAGATCTTGGGTGGATTACATCGAAACTCTACCATCGATTTCTAGACACACAAAAAGACGATGTTCAACATAGCATATCAAAGTCCTAGAGGTTGGTGTATGAAAGTGATAAGATGATTCCAATTAATCTCAAACAATGTGTTAAATCTCTGGTAATCTACACTGGTCCTTAACATTTTCTTAGCGTTGTTTGCTCTCAGCATCACAAGCTCGATGTCTCATAATCCTCTTTCTCTACCTTTTGAGTGTAGAAGAGGGCGTGCCTGTTGTCAAAGTATTTAACATCCTAATAACTAACAAGATGCCTCTTATCTCTGTGTGTTTGCAGAGCTGTCAAATAAACTGAGTCATAAAAATAACAATGGAAAGCTTGGGATGAGACACAGGGAGATATATGAAGTTACTGGGGCACAAGAAGAGTCTGTTTTTCTTAATACTTTAAAGGGACCTTTATGATTCTGTTGCCAGTTCTTCTTGACATAGATATGTAAATTTGTCTGAGCACACGAACAGAGCAGCTTAGCCATGCAGAGGAAGTGAGAGAAATTAGTTCTTGTGAAGATATTTAAGTTATACATTATTTATTGTTCTGTGTCAGTGTGCTGTCCGTGTCTCTTCTGCATTGTTCTTGCGTGGTTGTGACCTGCATGTTTTAATCCTGCTTCATTTTCACTCCAACAATGATTTGAAATGCAGACGCATCAGAAATACACAAAAAATGAGTGCAGAAAGAAGGGGACAAGGCCGAGACACGGGGCAAAGATGAAGGACAGCAGGAGGACGAGAACGTGTGAGTCTGTGGCAAAAAGAGGGACAGAGAATTTGAACAGGGTATCAGATGAGTGGGCCATTAGTCACTGGCTTCTTGCTTCCTGCTTTGACTGTGTTTCCATGGTGACAATTAGCATACCAGGCATTAACCTCGTCATGACAACCCTTAGTGCCTGTTAACAAATCAACTTCAGAGTCAACAAAACTATAAGTGATACATTCTGTGATACAAAAACTTTGAAGCCTAAAGTTCATCACCAACAAAATATCTTCATCAATTATGATAAACAGAAAATCGCTACTTACCTATAACACGTTTTCTAGCAAATATTTAGAAGAATATCAGCAATTTTTGACATATTTTTTAATGAAATGGAAATAAAAGCTTTATTTTTCCCAACATTTGTACTAAATGTTAGCTGTTTGACCTTTGTACTCATGACCAGGTTTTCCTTTATTTATTTAAAACAGTCAAGTTTCCGCAAGCAAATAAACATTTTCTGATCTTTCTTTGCTTTTGTGCTCAGCATTGCAAATAGTGTCTTCCTTTCTTTCTTTTCTGCTTTTATTAAACAAAATTGTTGACTTGCCACACGTCCATTTGGAAGAATTCAACAGAAAAATACACAAAAGTAAGTTAATGTACAACATTAAGATGTTCATTAACGCCATAAGGAACTTTATTACATCTAAGCCTGCAATTAATTTGGAATGTACCGTAATACTGGTTTCCTGGGGCATTAAATGCCACGTGACCTAAATATCTGCGACCTTGCACTTTAATTTCAGATTACCCACTAGAGCCACTCCCAAGATACAGTGCTTGATATGGCCGGGGGATCGTAAAATCTCCAGATCTAACAAGTCTCTTTCCTCTAGTGTGTGATAGGTCTAGTCAGTGGCTGCCTGTAAAAGTGCCCTTGAACGAGGAGCTGAATCACAAGTGAGTCTAGTGACACCACACTACCTGCCAACCTTCTCTTCTATCTTTTGTGAAACAAGTTTTTGAAAAGATGCATTCTACAATGAGAAGTGACTGCTCACCAAAACAGTTCTAAAGTGCCCTTGAACAAGGCAGAGACTTCCACATTTCTCCAGGGGTATTGTTTTGCTGCCAGCCTGATGGTCTGTGAAAATATGTGCTTGAGCATGTTCATGGCAATGTGCAGGATGAGGCGTTCAAGGAACCTACTGCAAGGAAGGATTCACAATCTAAAATCTGCAGGAAACATTTATGGTGAAGCTGTCTAAACCTGATTTAACATTTCTTTTGGACGCTCTGGCATTGTAGCTGCAAATGGGCCAATTTGCTTTTTATGTTGCATTTAGTGTTTGTTATTATCATTTTTATTTTCTCAGCATTCTTCCCTTATTTCAGGTTTATTCACCAGGCCAAAAAGGTCCCTCAGGTTTAGTCTCAGGCAGGTGTTCAGCCAAGTACCCGTTGGTATGTGAGTGCTCCCTACCAGCACATTTCTTGGGCACTAACTGCACGGGAGATTTTCCAGTGGCTCTTGCAATCCTTTAATTGTTTTTAAAGCTTCAGTTGCAAGTGGCCTAACTCAGGTTTTTTTTTTTGTTGCACATTCAATTGACTTCAATCTCAAGGTTCCAGTCTGTTATTTTCTCTGCCATTTTCTTTAAGAGGTTCTTGTCATCTGGGGTAAACACATCAAGCAAATCACATATTTTGTTGTTCTTACATGGAGAATAAGGTCTGGCTGCTTTGTAGAGATGGCACAGGTACAATTTTAGAGCGGGTTATGTTCCACATTACAATATAATCCTCATTGTCGACCACTTTCTCAGTCCTGTGCTCATACAACTTGACAACTGTTCTTACACCCATCCTCTGGCATAATGCCTTGTGCATGCAAGTCTTAACCTTGTGTGTCTTTCTATGCTGTCTTGTAGTTGCAATAACTTGCCACCAGATACTACATGACATATTGCTACTAGTAGTGATAACAATAATGTTATTATTATAAATACTGCATGATTGACATAAAGTAATTGAAAGAAGTTGCTTTTGTTTTTTTGTTTTTGTTAAATCACCAACTATATAGATACATATAATACAGTATAATAAAAAAATGAAAGGACACATTAATCACAGAGCAGCATTCTTGTAGCAGGTCAGTTACCATCGCAACAGGATTGAACACACTGGAGACGAGAGCGGGAGGAAGACGGAGACAGGAAAACAGAGGCCTGAACATCAAAAAGTGAACCAGAAGGAAAAAATCAACACAAAGTCAAAGTCAAAAAGAGAAAAAGAGGATTGGGACAGTACAGGCAGTGATCTTGTTTAGCACATGATATATGTGGTCGTCATAACACAAATTGTATATAGTCCTAAATGGTTTCTGTAGCCGAGCTGCACTCTTTTGTTTCCATGTTCTCTTTCACAACATGCCCAGTCTATTTTATTCTCTCAAGGGCATCATGAAAGTAACATTGTTTGCAAAGGATTCTTGCTTGGACTGTGACTGCATAGCAATAACATCTAAATCACAGCTCCAGTCGTTACTATTAATACGGTCAGTGATGTATTCCCTTTCCCTTTCCCTTTAGCCTTTAAGGCCCCACTGCACACAACATGTGGCAATGCTGCAGTATTTATGTTAATTATGTTAATCTGGGAAATTCAGGTTCAGCTCAGTTAATATAATTTTCGCCATCTGCAAATGTCATCTTAAAGTATTTTGCAAAAAAATCAATTCAATCCAATCATTCACATTTCAATTGATTTTATCAAACAATTACGTCAATTTCAGTTTATTATTCAACTTAGTTAAAAAAACAAACAAACTATATATCATTGACTTGCAACATTCACTCCTAGATGATAAAGTAGCAACAACGGACAATTGCCTCTGTTTTTTACCTTACAGCAATCCAAACTGAGCATGTATGTAGTGACAGTGGGGAGGAAAAAAACTCCTGTATGTCAGGAAGAAACCTCCAACAGAACCTGGTTCAATTCAAAATATGTTGCATATGCATAAAAATACAGAATCCCTGATCCAGGAATACTTTCTATGTTATTGAAAAGGAAGAAGTTAAAGGCAGTAGTAGCTACTTTAGCATCTTCATTTTGAAGAGCAACATTAACAGGTTAGCTCTAAGCCTTTAGAGGTTTGCAGGTTAGCTCCTTTATGAAAAAGAACATAAAGTTAGTCACAAGAAAAGCTCAACCAGTGGTTTCGACAATATCAACTTCATCATCTATCAAAAGAGAATGTTAAGTTGTTGACAGCAGTAGCTCAGCCAATGCCCAGCCTCCAGGAATGTGTCACAACTAAACAGAATGATAAAACATGTTTGGCTTATGTGAAAAGTAAAAAACAGAGAGAACATAAAATATTTTGAGAGACACATACATGTTTGTCTCTCCAAATACAAATATGTGTTTGGAGAGAAGGAGGAGAGTATAGCTGAGTAAGAAGAAGTGGTCAGTTTGTCCTCCAGCTAACTACACTTTATCAAACCAGAAAGTTTTAAGCCTACACTTAAAAGTAGACGGGGTGAAATGGAAAGTAACTTTTAAAAAGTTGATACTATAGAAATACATTTTCCATTGTAAAGCTTTCAGTGTTTACTGGCAGCTGCTCTTAGTCCTTTGCAACTTTTTAAAGCGTATACTGTAAATTAGTGTAATGCTCATAATGGAAAGATGGATACTTAACGCCTGTGCAGAATTAAGCTAGGCCTCCAAATTCTGCCAGCTGCATCCACTTATAGGAACTACTTGCTTATTTTTGTGACAATTTTGTGTGAGAGAAAATTATAGTAAATTCTTAGAAAGGGATCGTTCAGCGTAATGAATACTCAATCCTCCATTGCAACTGCGTAGATACAATTATGCAGCTGTATGTAATAGCTTAGCTCAGCTTTTTTCTACTTCTGCTAACCCAATATTAGCAAAGAAACTGTAAAACACATTGTGAAACGCAAAAAGGAAGAAACAGTAAAACATATGATGGTAGAGGGAATAAAAGGACTAAGCAGGGAGGGGAAAAAAAACTTTCCAGAATCATAAAAAAGAGAGTTTAGCTGAGATTTAAAACGGAGAGTGCAGAGGGACGACCAAGAAAAGACAAGACACAGACAAGATTGGTTCGGTCCTATGTATGTGTCACTGGGTAGAGATTACTGCTAACTTAGTTCTTATTCCAATCACATAGTGTTTCTAATGAGCTAATGGGTCTGACAACCAGACACTTACACAGACGGTGGAGGGAATGGCACAGAGGCAGCAGGATAGATGGAAAGTCACTATGCTCTTCACCCAGTCAGCCAGCAAGTCAGCCACCCATCCATTAAGGCGGTCATTCGGCTCCTCAGCCTATTAGCCCCTCGTTCCATGGCAAAGTTTGTGTTGCTGCTGGAGATAAAACTTGTACAATATGACTGATTATTGTGGTATTTTGTTGAAATGGCTGTTCTTTCTGGACCTTTTCCATTTCTTTTTTTGTCTCTGCTTTCACACTGCCCCTGTGTGGAACGATTTGCACAAACAGTTGCACACATGAACTGAAAATGGAGCTGTGAGCAAATCTCCAGGTAAATTCTTTCAGGATGTTTTGACTGCATTCAAATATCTCATTAAGGCATAACTAAGCGAGATCCAATTTCTTTTGCAAATTGAAATATTAAAAAATATAGTCAATTCAGGCAAATTATACTGACAGAGCTGAAGTCAGTTGCTCTGCAGTTCTAGAAATAAAACTCTGCAGTCAAGTTCAGTTTATTCTGCCTCTTGGTAATGCAGTTTCAATCTAAAAATAGCTAATCAATTGCACTGGCATGATTTGATGCATGTATGAAGACATACATGCATCAAATGATTACCTGTGCTGCAAAGTCTTATGTTGAGCATGCATGTGACAAGAGTGGAAAGGAAAACCCCCTATTAACGGAAACAAACCTCCTGCAGAAACTGCATATTTATTGGCTACAGGAAACAGCAAGTATTTGTTTGGAATGTCTTAAGCACTTTCTGTCTCCCATTAATAGTGTTTTACAAATTCCCATTTAAAGCTTTAAAAAGTAGATGATTCAAATTTGTTTGGATCAACACATTTCGTAGAAGAAAAAAAAAGTTTTTGTCATAATTACAGGTTAGATTTTAAACTGGAAAACCCCTCCAAACCCACACATACTCACAAATGTAAACTAGCAGTTTAGTGGAAGGTTAGTTTTAAATGTAGTAATTTTTCCAAGTGGATGTGGCCAAAAATACCTTTTGCACTCTTTGTCAAAATACACGGACCAGTCGTAATTAACATTTTATCTTTACACAAATAAACATTAATTATAGATGCATGAGGGTGGATAAATCTATTAGACATCTAAATATAATTAAGATATTATTGCTTCTATTTTTCTTGTTACTCCTCTACAGTTAAATTTGTGGTAATTATTTGCTCTTTATATTAAGTCTGCATTGCTGAGTAATCCATGTAGAGTGCATTTATGAGTACTCATGTGTGCAGTGCTTTTAGATTGACATGTCATCTGTTGTGAAATTCAGTGGGCATCTGGACCGATATTCATTACTTCTGAGGGTTCTGCTTTCGGAGAGCAGAACAGAGAGAGAATGAAATGCACAGAGTCAGAGGATGACAGCAGCAGCATCAATCACTTTGTCGATGAGCATCTTTCACCATTCTGGTTCTCGGGGACAGCTGTTTATCGGGCTGTGTGTGGATGCGTTCGCGTGTGTGCACATGTGTTGGACATCTGTGCGACCAGGTAAAAGCCTGTCTCATATGGGCAAATTTCTGAAAGTTTTGTTCCTGTAATACAACTTTATTAGAGCCTTCCTGATTAAATCAGACATGCCCGAATCGTTGTAACAGCTTTTTCATGTTAAAGAGTTTTGGGTTCCCCACTGGCACATGCAGAAAAAGATCAAAATACTGGACTAGCAAGGGGTATCAGAAGATGGGCTGTAAAATACAGGGGACTGTAGTGATATACACTCTCATTTTTGTAAAAGCACTTCTATGCGTTTTATGATGGAGTGCTGGCAGTTCCAAAAGGGATGACTACTTATTTATTTTTAAGTTAAACATGACCATACAGAGCTGGCACACCCAAACTGCTGGCCACCTTTCTCACTGCTGGACTCCGTATTCCACACAATTAAAAGACCGACATGAAATCAACTCACTGTCAGAATGCCTTTACCCTTTATGCTCATGAATTTATTAAACTATAGGCCAGGAAGAGGTGGTTGGGGGTGAAATAAGTGATTTTGGATGGCAGTGTTTGAAAAGATGCATAAAAAAATAATTTGCTTTTTAAGACCACAAACTCTCCTCTTTTCATTCTTCTTTGTCCTGCTTTGAATTTATTCTTATATATGTTTAAAGGACTGAACTCTGCCCAAAGTGGAAGAAAAAGCTGTTTTGTTAATCAGCTTTTTTAGCTATTGCTGAAATCCTTAACACTAGAAGACTTGGATATCAAAAAACATTAAAAAATGTTCAAAGATTTTGAAAGGTTATGAAGGAATAGTTGCATGAAAATATAAAGGTTTCAGATTTTTTTCTAACGTCTGTAATGTTTCATGAAAATGTAATATTACAATAATTGGTGAATTTCACAGACTATTGTCAGTAATTGTGAGAATATACTGAAAGGAAAGAGTCAAAACAATTGAATGTTTCATTTGTCTCTCTGATTTCCTATCACTTTGCCTGACAAGTATAAATTATGAGTAATAATATTGCAAACATGCTTCCTTGATCTGCCAAGATCACACATCATGGCAGACATGCTGCCAAAGGAAATGTCAATTTCCCCCTTGGTAATTAATAAAGTATATCCATTTGTTAGTTAGTTTGTTCATAGTTTCTGTTGTTTTCTGATTATCATCCTAAATGCTTCTGAATACTGATGATCACAATTGGGCAGCTTCACTTATTCACCAAAATGTTAATTGTGTCCCCCAAAAATCTGAGCTTTATCAAAGGATTGGGGTAAACACAGGAAAATAGAAACCTGTTTAAAATTTTCTAAACATTTCAAAAGATAAGTTGAACTTAATAATTATAAGCAAACAGACATATTGCCTACATTATACATAATGGGTTATGCGAAGTGGGGAACATGAGGAAACTTATGTGACAAATATAAAAATCCAAGTGTATTTCAGGCATCTGCTTTTTCAGCACAACATAGAAATTTCCAGGATGTTGTCCCAACGTTGCACTATTACAATTGAGGTAAAACATGTTATGTTTTGCTTTGTAGTGTTGCACAAAAATTACTTATGTACTCAAGTTCACACATAGAGTCAAAACCTGGAATTTGTCTGTTTTGAAGATGTAATTTTGCAGCATTGAGTTTTACTGGATTAAAGGAACATTTTATGACTGGCAGAAGATTGTGCAGAAGAAGATGCCTAATAACTTGTTAGGAGTTGAGAGAACTGTGCAGGAAAGTTCAAGAAAATGGTAGATGTGAGAAGAGTTGCTTTAAAAAGAGCAGAAAATATGAACAATTACATCATGTCAACATTCTTACAGCTTTATTTGAGCCAAAACCATTGAGCAGAATTCTGAGACGATCTAGACGTTACAAGAACTGCAATGAAATGGTGTGCCGTTTTATTTAATTAAAAACTCTTTCTTTTCCAGACTTCTTCTAATGCCTTATCGTATTTCTCTCATATTAGTCTCACACTGACTAAATTACAGCACTTGTATGAGACACAAAGGGCTTCTGCCGCTTCATTTGTGATATATGTATATATGTATATGTATTGCATATATGCACTTTTAGTTCACAAAAGCATAAATTTTGAATTAAGTTTTTTGTGAGCAAAATATGTTCAATCTCTGGCAGTTCTTACAATTAAATTTAATTGATATAAACAACCATTTGTGATTAGCTGATGATTCTCCTGTTGATCTGAAGGGACTTGAGGGCGTATTTTAATTCATTTTTCTTCAGTTTTTTGTCTTATTTTTCACTGTAAAAATTCAGTCAGACCAGTAAGAAAAACAACCCTTTACCTCACATCCCCTCATAATTTGAATTCCTTTATTTGTCTCTGTGTTTATGTGCCGTTTCTGTCTCAATAGATTCAGTGGAAATCTTTCCAGGACATTTGGAAACCAGACGGTTGTTTATGTAACATGTCAACATAAAATGGGGGCGCATTTCTAAAGAGGTATCAATTGAAATTAAAAAATAAAAAATTGTTAAAGTCGACCCTATCGTGTTTGCTTCAGATGTCGAAAAAAGATAGTTTAACCCTGGTATTTTCCAGCAAGGAAGACAAAACACAATTGTTGAAGAAAAAAAAGTGCTGTAAGTACATGAGCCTGGGTTTCATTCATTTTCCTTGATGCTTCCTCTGTTTCTTTCCACCCCCACAATGTATTTATCCTCCTCTGCCTTTTCCTTGTTTCTATAAGTTATGCTGCAGGGAAGATTTTTACCATTTATAAAGCCTTGTGGCATTTTTACAGTAAATACTGGCTTATTAATTTATTGTCTAGTCAGTGCTGCAAGCGTGTGGAAGATATTCTGCAACCCGCCTTTTAAAATGCTTTGCCTTTTCAGGCATACGGTATGCAAATGGAAAGCCTGTACAATCCAGAGAAACATAGCAACACTCTCGCTTACTCTTTGCTGTGGCCCTTTTTGTGCTTTTCCTATCAACAATTGCAGCATGAAATTATAAAAAAAATCAAATGGAAACCCAGGACCAAAAATACAAACACAGACTCCAAAACAGAAGCACTCAATTGTGTTTCTTTCAATCTCCCTCTATCTAAATGAAAACTGTCCTTTCTGTCTTCCTGCCAGCCCTCTATCCACCAGTCACACACAGATACACAAACTGTTCCTTCTCATTTTCATGTTTCTCTCCCATAGACTCATCTCCCCTCACACTGTGCCTCTCTACAGTGTATTCACAAAATTCACCACTTAATCCAGTGAGTGGGGTCTGGTGCTGGTAACGGCAAAACGTGGAAAAAGCAGCATCCCACAAAGCCGCATGTGCACACAGGCCGACATACGCACAAATGTGATGCCACTTGTGTGGGCTGGGATGAAAGTAAGATTAGAGACCCCACTGCTCTATCACAGAATAATTGCTCTTAATGATGCTCCTCATTCTAGACATTTTAGAAGTCCTATTTTGTATGAAACATTTCTGTAACTCCCAGGTGACTCCCAGCTAAAAACGTGTCCAAATTAAATATCAATTTACATTTTGCACCTTTCTACACCTGTTCTTCTGAAAAGATGCAACATCTCTTCAGAAGCATTTTTCTCTGCTGCTCTTTGCTTTGACAGTTATGTTTGTTTATTTTTCTCTCAAAACCTTAATATCCTAAAGGAATTGAATTGTTCTTCGTTCATATCCAAGTCAAGGCCAAAGTAGTTTTTTTTTTTTAATTTCCAGCTGTGTGATGCCTTACCTCAGTTTTCTTAAGCCATTAGACAGTCAAACTTGTAAATGTCTTCAAATCGGTGTTTTTATTTCATTTTTGTTTTCAATATGTTATTTTTTTCAAACGTGTTCATATTGTTGATATAAGATAATCTGCTGACCACTTGTATATGATATAATAATTGAAGAAAGATTTCTGACTCATTTAAAATAGGAGCAATATTCCAACATGGCATTCCCATTTCTAGTGTACTGTAGAAGTTCAAGGATAATCAACTTCCAATATTACAAAAACTGCCCCAGGGCTACGCGACTCTCCCTGGTGCCCAATATCAGTCCTTGCAAGGAGGTAAAAGAACTGAGAAACCGTATTCTTGAAGGAGGAGTATGAAGTAATATTACTTGGATCAATGTTCCTGTTGTGTCGGATGGTTTCAGCTGCAATTATTTAACACTTCTTGGAAATTAAATAATAACAGCAAAAGTACCTACCTGTTCCCACAGCGGATTTAAACCTCTTCTAAACTATGAACACGCTGCCTTAAAATTAAAACACCAAACAGTTTTGTTGTGAAGTGGCAGTGAATGTGAGAGTAGGTTGTTGTCGTAGATTCCTTTTTTAATGCTGTAAATAGTTTAATTCTTGCAGCCATAGCTACATTTTTTCACATGAGCATTTTTTGACTTGATTATAGCCAATTGCGGCTTACATCAGGTTTTGCAGTATGTCTTTTTAATTACTGCAAAACTGTTTACCAAAATAAAGTAGTTTTGCATGCATGTGCCATCTGGGACATTTTTTTCTGAGAAAAACTTCTCCAACATGTTTTAATTAAAAAAAATGTAAAGATTTTTAAGTAAAACATATTCAAAGGCAAAATCCAGTTAGTTATTTAAGATGGTGAATATGTGGGTCACATGCTGGGCTTATGGTTGTGATGCTCATTACAGAAACATGCAGTCCACATAATAAGCCCTGACCATCTGGACAGCACTTCTGTTGTGCTGGATTACTCTTTGGACTCATGCCTTGGTCTTTCTCACATACATTTTCTTGCTCTCAACTTCTCATATGTCTTGCCAGGTTTGTTGTCCAATAATGATCTGCCCTAAAATCAGCCTCTTCAGTGGGATTAGAAAAGTATCATTTCAGATGTGTGATTACTTTAGGTTTTCAGGAGACACTTTCAGCCCTAATCCTAATCGCATTAATTGGTATAAATTCTATAATTTTAGACAAGTAAACTTAATTTATATGGAATCTTTGGCACATAAAATACATAAGTTGTCAGATTTGCAAAAACAAGTAAAAAGGAAGTTGAATTAATCTAAATAATAGACTTAAATCTTCTGTTTTCTGATTGGGCCAAATAAAAGGTGAATGAAACTTTTTTTTTTTTAGAAATTTGTAATGAGTAAATAACTATGGAACAACAGAGCTATCAAATCAAACAATCAGAACAATTTAGAAATACCTTGAAGCAGTAAGGTCAGCATAGAATATAGTAAAATACTTTACATTTTCTTGATAGTATTTAAATGATTGGCAGATGGATGGACATGCTTCATAATGGAAACATACAGACAAAGCAATAAAATCAAAAATCAGTACAGAAATCTTTAACCATTTTGCTCCTAAAATAGAAAACGTCCATCTGAAGAAATACAAAATAATCTGGAGGCAGACTTAGTCTTCTACTTTATGGGAATTCTACAAAAACATAAAATAACATATAAAATTAAAGCCCAGATTGTAGACTAACTTGTATATGTATTCCCTGGTTTAGTTGTTTAACAATGTTTAAAGCATATTTTTATTCTGCATATCAATTTGTCTCAACATTTGGAAGAGAAATACTATTCTACACCTTCTGTTTTAGGAAAAGCATTTGTGGAAAAAGTTGGCAAAGCAAATATCTGCATTGGGAAACAAAAGTCTATTAAAATATAAACAGTAGCTGTCGCTTTGCATGTGTTCAAGTAATAATTCATCAAAGAAATGTCACAAGTGAAATAAAAGCCATTTCTGTCACAGTGAGGTAAATCTCAGTCTCATCAGAATGTCTTTGCGTGTCCCTTCCCTGTCTTCTCATGTCGTTGGACTCCCTGCTTTTGCATTATTTAGCATCCCCACTCCTGAAACCATTTGTCAGTTCATCCTAGCAACAACTCCACTTCTACAAGCAAACCTTTGGTTGTAATGAAAAAAAAAAGACAAACAACAAAAGAAAACATACATCTCTCTTTATGTTCTGTCACATCTCACTGACAACAAAAATTCCCAGAGTTAATTTGGGAATCGTTAAACGGATCACTCCGGTGACAGCCAGCAAAGTAATTCCGTCTTTCAATAGAGAAAAAAAGCCATGTATGATTTAATGTGCCCCCAGCAACCTCTACATCTGGACCAGATGTAGAGTGCCTCCCAGTGCTGTAAGATTAAACTGAAACAACTTCCTATGTCATACAGCAATATAGCTTTAACAGGCGGGACGTGGCTGGAGCATTTCAGTTCAATGTGTATAATTTAATAGGCTTGGTGGTTCAGACTGCTTTCAGTTCTAAATGAATAATCGGCTGACAGCATCAAAAACAAGCCAGCACTGTCAACAAGCTGTCAAGCTAAATAAAGCGAATGTAATGCAGGCACTCCTGCTTTGTATATGATTCCTTTTTGCTAGTGTTTGTAGGGATTTTGTTTCTACCCTGCTGCCGCTTTTCGAAGGAACAACGCATATGTAAATAAGTGTGGTCTCAAAAGCATGTAAATTTGTGCTTTCGTTCCTAGTTCACTGTTAACATTTGCATCATTTGCATCTACTTATTAAGACAGTGAGGAAAAATGAAAAGTAGATGAGCCAATGATGAATTTCTAAAGAGGAAAAATGGGGTTTTGTATCCTTTGCCTTATTTTATTTTACTTTTTTTTGAACATCTCCTCTCACCAGTGGGCAGCTGCAGGCATTTCCTAATTGGCTGCACTCCTGACTGACTGTTTCACTGCCTGATCGGCTCTAAGGTCAGTTGACTAACTGACCACATAAATGGCTGAGAGACTTAGTTCTGGTTGATGGAGCAGCTTACCGGATGGCCGGCTAGCTGGCTGCCTGAATGGCTGAACATAATGCTGGTCCACCAACTTATGACCAACAGAGCGGCAACGGGAGCATCCTTGGATGAGATAATCGATACAGACACTTGCATGTGCTTTTCAAGTTACCTTAGTTTCCACAAGTTGGAAAAAAAAAAACCCTTCAGTTAACTTTAGAGCTTTGACATCGGAGTGAATTTCTTTTAATTCTAGGCTCAGTTGCTACTTTATGATGTAGACAGTTTGCTTCTAAGATCCAACAAGGTATTGAGAATACTTCTCTAACCTGCCTGTAAAGATTTGTCACCTTATTGGATATTCTCTCTGTTTTGGACCACAAGAGATGGTTAGGCATTAATGTTGCACACAACCAGCAGTTTCTCGACTTTCTGACGCTCGGCTTGCATTTCACCTTTATCATGTAGATGCCCAGATGTTTGGAGTTGCTTCCATGTGATTCTCTTTTTATAACATTTTTGAAAAATTGGCTGTGAAGTATATTTAGCACATACAACTATGTGTATGTGTGTCTGTAACGACTACATGGAGTCATTATTTTGTTGAAGCGTTACAGGAATTCATTCTTGTTTGGTCAAACATTTCGTGGCAAAGTTGACTGATCTAAGAGGAAACAATATTTCTTAATTTCACCAACTTGACTCTTTTTAGCTCTTTCTTTTATTATTTTTTATATTTCTTTTGACTTTGGGTTAATTCTGCATCAACCTTAAGAGGACCCTGAATAATACACCCTCATAAATCACTGGAAGTGGTAAAACATGCTGCACCGAAACTCTGAATAGAACATAGCAAAAGGTCAGTTTAAATCTAAAAATATGCTTAGTTAATCCATTATTTTGGCTAAACTGATATTGCAGTTTAGTTGGAAAACTATTCAATTTGAGAAGTGAATCTGCTATTGTGACACTATCACAATTTGAGCAAAATTCATCCGTCATACCTGAAATTATTGCATGAGAGATTGATAACATCAAATGATAGATATGCTTTATTTTATTTTGAAGAAATATTACTTTAAAAATAATTATGATTCTATTATGTATAAAAGGAATAATTTGAGGAAAGGAAAAAGGAACAAATGTTTTTTCTCAGAAATGAGCTCTGAACCAGTCATGAAATGTTTTTTCTCAAGTCTTTTTTTAAATTGGGCCAGTATTAAATAATCTAAATAAATAGGAGTATCATTCCCTGAATTTATTAGTATACACAATAACAGTTTCAGAAACTTTAAAAGGACATTTTTGCTATGAAGACAGGATTACAAATTTTGTTTTGTCCATCCTGCAGCCCATCCAAGCCTTGTGCAGACCTTTTTGTCTGTGGTGCCCTTACTATAGCGTCACATTCCTGCCAAAATCCCTGGGCAGCTTAATAAGGAATCGCAACAGCGCATATATTAATCGAGAGATCGCAGCTCTGATCGCAGCTGCATTTCCATTTATTTGCAGGTCCATGAACGCAGCACGGCGAGCAGTAAAACACTCCCTCCACCCTTCAGTATGCTCATGCAAGAAAATTACATTTCTGCTCTGTGCTTAGTGGGCGTATTTGTCAGTTTGGGGCGGTAACTCTTCTGATTTGGCTGAAATTTCAGTTCAATTCTGATGACAGCCAGAATAGGACTTGGCCTAATAGGAAAAGAAGAAGAGGAGGAGGACAGGCAATGATAAATGCGTAAGAAAGAAAGGAAAAGGAAAGCTGTTCTTTGTCCTCCTCAACGTTTTTCTCTTCTTCTCTCAGAGTCTGATCAGTTGTTGGACAGGTAACTTGTATTAATTTCATCAATTAATACAAGGAAAGAAGATAACAGGCCTTTTAGAGTCAGAATACTCATTTGTTGGCAGATTATCAAATATTATTTTTTTGTTTAATGTAAAATATAAATTAATTTTAAAAAATCAGACTTTCTGGATTTATTATTTTTTTAGATCTTATTTTTCCCAGTTGAAGTGTATCTATGATAAAATTTACAGACCCTCCTCTTCTGTTCAAGGGAATTTTTGTTTTAAATAATCCGTGTATCAAATACTTATTTTATCCACTGTAGTTAGCATGGTATGAACAAACATCCTTTAATGATATCTTTTTAATTAGCAGTATTCAGATTTATGCTTCTATTCGTATTTCAACTAAGGCTGCATTCACACTGAGCCCAAAGTGACCCAATTCAGATTTTTTTTGTCAAATCTGATTTGAAAACAAAACGTTTGAATCGAATGCGTATCGGATTCCCAAGTGACCTGAATCTGTGTCTGTCTCAGCAGTCAATCCTCCTGGTGCTTCTTATTATTACTGGCCGTTCCATTAATTCATGTGTTCAGTTTTAAAAAAAAATAAAAAATTAAGTACCAGTCCCTCTATTGTAACTTTCTTTCAATAACCTATTGACATTGCAATGACACAATAACTTTATAATTATAATGGCGGAATAAATGTTTGTTTTTAGTTTCACCAAGGGATTGTGCCTCTTCCAGAAAACCAACGAAGGCAGCAGAACGTTTTCTTTGCTCGGAGATTTAAATTAAAGTGGGCTTCATGCTCAAAATTCAGGGTGGCCATGGTGACAGGACGTCAGGCTCTTCAGGAGTTGAACCCCTCTGAGACCAAAAATCACAGGAAGGCTGAAGCGAACCGCTTTTGGCTGTTTGTGTTTGAGCCACGATGTGACTGTTTGGAAGTTTACACTTTCTTTAAAACTTTTTGACACTTGATGCTAGACTTTGTGTACTTTGATATTTAAATATTGATGTGAAATGCACGTGTTCTTGTTGGAGCTCTTTAACAAATTCTATTGAATCCAGATATGAATACTTATATGATCGCCTTTTCTCTAATAGATTAATTACAATAGCCTGTCAACAGTTGATTATGAGTATCTGCAGTTTTATTGTCTTATTTGCCCATTTTCTTTTCTCTCCTTTGCCATCCTCTTGCAGTGTCTCTCAGTTTCAACCTCCATGCTTGACTTATTCTTGTTTTTCTAACAGACTCTTAATCGGCAATTACTACAGCAACAAAAAAGGTTATGCAAAGGAGTTGACAGAATTGTGTTGTCATGGGATGTGCTAAAGGCAAAATGCAGCATCCACTGTGTTTAATGATCCTCAGTGCCTCTGTTTAAAATCTGTCTCTAAATCACACATGAACATGACGCAGTTAGTTAAAGAGCTGCGAGTGTGATTTTCCCTACATGGATGCACACAAGCAGGCCGTCGATGATGGATGACCTCAAGTTTTGGATAAACCTTTTTGCATCAGTCTGTTTTCCTAAAACGGCAACATTTCGTAGTGAGATTACTGAGTTTGTTTATACAGAGCCGGTTTACAACAAGACATCTCAAAACAAATAGATCTATTTCATATAGAAACAAATTTTTCAAATCAATCTAGACAGATTATATACATTCCAATTCAATCACAATTGTATGACAATTAAATTAGTTTGTAATGCCAGTTGGCTCAAACTTAAATGGTCAAGCAACGATTAAGTATGTCATAAGAAAAAAAAATGATGGCATCACACTGTCAATTTTACATAATTCATTCTTGGGACGTGCAAAGTATGTAACAGCATGTACTGCAAATTAGAAATGGCCTACATATAGATTTGACAGAAGTTGATGCTTCAGAAAATTCTTAACTTCTTCACATTTGAATCTACTTTTAATGGGGCGTCAGATAAACCAACATGAGTAAAAGAGGAAAAAGCAGGCAGCTATTGGCTCATCTGGCTCACAAAAAAAACATTTTACATTAACATGATTGCTATCTAAGTGAAGTGATGCAACTTTTATTAATTTACTTATTCGTGTATTTATATATTTATTATGTAGTAGACAGGACGCAGAGTCACAACAAAACTTAAAGCAACAAATGTGAAACACTGACAAAAAAAAAAGCTTTCTGAAAAGTTTTTGCCTGAACCTTCTGCATCTGTGTGTTTTTTCTTAGAAAACTTTTCAGCATAGTTAATACAACTCGGTATAAGTTGGTTTAGGTATAAAACTTGCTGCTGGTCCTCTCTGAAGTCTCATCCCTCTTTGTTGGCTGGGATCAGAAGCTTTTTTTCTGCTGTAGCTTCCTAATTCTTCAGAAAGCATGTGGTGATACGTACATATTTTTTACCTGTTTTGATTTTTGTTTTCATTCTATTATTTAAATCAAATCTCTCGAGATAATTCTTTAAATAAAATTGTCTACTCTTGATGAGTTTTTGCTTTAGTGCCACAAACATGTAATCATCACACCTATCAAATTGTTTTTAGCATTTTGTGTTTTTTTTTCTTACATGTTGCATAATAATATCTTCTCTCAGTAAAATGGTAACAGTTGCTATAGAAACACCAGGATGAAAGCATCCTCCCTGGTAACTACACAAGTTTTTATTTTTCTGTGTGAGATGGCAAAAGGGGTTTTACTCTTTGTGTTCTTTTTATTTCTTTTCTGTTTTCTCACTTTGAGCTAAAACTTGTTTCTCGGTTTGTCCTCTTTATGTTCAACTTCTACTCTGTTTTCTTTGCCAGTCTCCCCTTCGTTCCTTCCTCAGAAGCTACCAAATGTTGTGTTTGAGCTATATTGAATCAGAGTGCTTTTGCCCGTAACTGACATGGTTTTGTGTAATGTCAGGACCAGAGGTTGCAGGCCTCCAGCACTGTACCTGTAGATTGAGCCGGAGTAAGATGAACAACTTATTATTAGTAATGCGCAGCTATATCTGCTTCCCACAGATGAGTATTGATGTGATAATAGACCAGATGTCATAATAGAGAAAATAATTTTGGGCTTTCCTACTTTGAAAATTAGTCTCCAACATGCAGTGAACTGAGGATCCTTATGGGTGAAAGCTCTGCAGAGTTTAAAAGAGCAGTATCATGTGATTCCAGGCATATAGAGCAAATTTATTGCACAATAAATCAACCATGTTACCATCTAAGTTTGCACCGATTTATCAGCTAGCCGATTTTCTTAATTTTGGTAGATCGGTGATCAGCCGATTTTTACATATGTAGCCGATCTTATCTCACTTGGCAAAGGCCTAAGAATCCACCACTGTCCTCTGTTGCTCTCTTTAAGAAAGGAGTGACTAAAAGACCGGCCCACCGACTTATGTCTGCATGTTTACAATTATCAACAGTGACCTCACTGTCGCCAACTCAACAACATTTCAGACAAAAAATAAAATTGGAATCAGCAGGTGTTTGCTAATTGCTGCTGTCTCGTCTGGGGGAGATGTGTAAGGAAGATGTGGGTGAGGGATGCTCTTCTGGGGACTGCAGCTCCATGGAGGAGCTTTGGGTAAATAAACAGTGTTTTCTGTCAGCAAGCGTTTAGGCACCCCCTGAATGGCTCCCACAGGAGATTCCAGCGTTTCTCAAACACGAAATAATCAAAGCGACACTCCAGGTCATTTTTTTGTGAGGGAATAACATTATAACATAATATGAAGCTCAGAAAGTCATTTTAACATAACTCTTCGTAGCTCCTTCAAAGATTACAAAATCCTTTTCATACATTAATGTGCAGTTTTTTCCATAAAGGAAAATTACAAAATCAGTCTATTCAAAAAAAATCTTACATAATCACTATTCATATTGCTAGCATATATAGTGAAATGCAGTAAAGAGGGAATAATTAAATTAAAATTTGGTCTAAACAGACTCACGGAAAAATTACATTTTTCATGACTATCGTCTTAACAGCAAGTCATTTCTGACCCCAACTAATTCCTGCTCTTTTCCTGAAATTGGAGAGGCAAATGAATAAGCACAGACATAAAGGAAGCACTGCAAAATGCAGCATTACTGAACCCATGCAGGCAGCAAATCACCCACAGACCCCAAGCAAATACACAACAGAGTCTGAGTCTGCTGTCAGAAAACTGCTCCACCATGACATTATGTTTGCTGATATCATATGAGAAGCATCTCACCAATATACTTGGACACTTTGGACCATGAGAATAAATTTGCCACAACTTTCAGACTTTAAAGTACCTAATATTTAAAAGGCAAGAAAACTAACAAATTAAGAAATGTGATGAAATATATATTTTTTAAGTAGTAAATTTTTGATTCCATCAACTGCAGTTTAAAGGTGTTTTATAAAGCAAAACCCACGGTGATTTGTTTGAGAGGTGTGCATGCCACCAAAGAGGAAGTCATAATATTTCCTGGGAAAGTATTAAGAAATGTCAAAAATTTTGTGAACAATGTACTGAACTGTTGGGTAAATGAAATATATATTTTTCTAAAGATCAAGAGTTTAAGACTTATTATTCTTCCTAAAAATATTATTAGTTCTGAGTGGTTCTCATGTTTCTTCTTGTGGGTTTCAGGGCTCATCACTTTACTGTGAGCCCTAGAGATGAAAGCAGGTGTTTAAAGTAGTTAAGTCTGGAATGATCCCATGTAATGTTTCTTTAATGTCCAAAAAAGAAGAAAAAAAAAAAAGGTTGAAAGTAGTTAAGTCTGGAATGATACCATATAATGTTTCTTTAATGTCAAACCTGAAGCAGGAGGAGCTGGATGACATATCGCCCAGTTTTACCTAAGTTGGTTCAGAAGATTCTGTTTGGACAAAAAACATGAAACACAGTACTTGTAACATTGTTTTATGAATAATAAATGTTTTACTAATTAGCAAAGGACACACACTGGTTATTGCCACCTAGAATATTTCTAAAAGTTACTGTTTAAAAACCTCTGTTTTTGTTGCACTTTATTGTTTGAAGTCTTTTTAATGAAATGCCAAAGACGACTTTTTTTTTCAGTTTAAAAAAAAAGACCAAAGAAAATTTTTTTCTCCTCAACCTGTTACTTCGCAGTAGCAGAAAAAAAACCAACCCTGAAAAAAAACATACTTTTTCATTACGTAAAATAATTTAAAATTTATCTGTTTGTAGATACCGTATTTTTCAGACTTTTTTCCTACACTTTGAACCATGCAGTTTATACCCCGGTGCAGCTTTTCTGTGGATTTTTCTCTAACCAGCAGGGGGCTCTTTAGCAGGAAGTGAATCATAGGAAGTCAAAATTGGTAATCAAAGAAAAAAGTGCTAATTTTCATTTAGAACAAGCACAAGGTGGCAGCAGGCATGACTGAGATGCAGCTTTTAAGTTGAGGGCTAAAGATCTGGCAGTGCAGGAGGGAAATAGAGCTGCTGCATGTAAGCTTGGCGTGAACGAAACCATGGTTCTTCATAAATCCAGCAGCAGCAATCCCCTCTATGGTTCATGTCTAGGTATCATTTTAGCACAAACATTTACACTGTTTTTTTTGTGCCTTAGTGTATTTGGAAGTATGTTTTAGCATTTGAAAAACATGTAAGTTTTTTAAGCAAACATGTTCCTCTGCAGCAAGTTATTTTGTGAAAATTCGATCTAAACATGTACGGCTGCGTGTTCATAAATCTAGTGGACACTTGGACAGCTCAAGCAGAAATTGTGGTTTTCTGCCCGTGTGAAAGCATTGCATCCATTTGTTGCTCTAATCGCTCTTTCACTTTCTTGTCTCTCCTTCTCTGATATACAAAGCTAACACAAAAATCTATAATGTGCAATAAACTCTTGAGGCCTAAACAGGAAAAAAAGAGGGAAAAAAAACCCAACGCCTTTAGTAAAGCTTGACTAGGGCTGTAAAATATAGAGGCACTGCAGGTGTAACAGATTAGGTAAATACTAGAAGTGACAGAGGGCAATTTATTTCACTGGAGAAAGTAAGTTGAAGTATTTACAGCTGCATTACTTAAAGCCAGTCATCAGTTTAGAAACAATTCGTTGTGGTTAAGGCTTTATAATCCAGGATTAAAAGTATAATTTCTACCATAGTAGCTTCTTTGTAAAACATAACGTACTCAAGCCTTTTAATTGTAATATCAATATTTAGGTCCAAAAGGGTTGCATTGACAGTTTCTCAATTTTAAAGGGGCAACTCTTCCAGGATTTCACATTCAGAGATCGATTGAAATATAAATCAAGTTTTTCCAGGTTGGATGCAAAGTGCCAGTCAACATTTGTCTTCAAATTTCACCAAAGTTTTATATTTCTCAGATTGCTCTGTACTTGGCACCATCTATTTTTCTTTAAACTCTGAGCCAGTCTTTCTGTCCCCAAAGGATGATGCTGCCGTCGCCGTGTTTCATGGTGGACTGTGTTGAGGGTATTGTGATCCTACGCACAACGCTTTCCATTCACCAGAAAATAAAAGGAGCTGAATGGTTTACCATCTTTTACATTCTTTATTATGGTCCTTTTTTCTGCTATGTATCAAGATATTATAAGTAAAGAAACTAAAATGCATATGGAAATGTTCGTTCTGCCTTGAAAAATCAAAGCTGAACACGATGCTTTAATACGAAAACACTGAACTTCACTTCAAACAATTCCAATTAAAATTTTGAGAAAAGCTATTAAGGTTTATTTAAGCCAAAGCAAGCCTGTTCCCTTTGATGGAAAAGAAGATCAGCAACTTGTTTTTATTTAGAAGAGAGGAAATAGCCCTTGCTTCTTGTCATCGGGATTAGGCAAGAGAATTGCTTTCATTTGTTTGACTGTTTGCAGCAAAAAGCGTGTTATTGTCAGATGAAACAAGCGATTGATTTCAACTGTCAGAGAAAATATCTTTGTAGAGAAGGGGAGAAGATTAAAGATGGTATGAGGGGAGAGAAAAAAGAAACAGGAAAAAACAAAACAAAGAATACAGATGAAAGGAAATGCTGAAGCGAAATTGTAGGAGTCTTCAGTGCTGTGTTTGTGTTCTGTCAGCAATAACAGATTGACCCACTGTTGACCATTAGTTGTAGCTTATAGTATATTAGAACAACTCAGCATTGTAGCACAGTTCATCACAGATACGCTCCTTATGCATCCACGGCCACGTGTCTGCACAGAAACATACACTCGTTTCACAAACATACAGAGGATTGCTTACCGCCACTTGCTCACTGCACCCATTTTGTTTGTCTTGCTTTAACACATGTTCGGCAGATTGCTGAGTTCATGAATTTGATATTCCCACCCGTCCTCGAGCGGCAGAATTTCTTCTGGAGTGTGTGCGTTTGGACCGTATGTGCGTGTGGCGTATTTATAGGTCAACCTTTGAAGCTTGAAGCTTGCAGAGGAATTTAAAAGCTTATCTCCACAATAAGGTAAATACAACCTCTCACTAAAAAATGCTGTTGGGAATCAGTGATTTTTACTGTCACATCTAATCTAGTTTCATGGCTCTGGATGGACTAACCTTTACTGGCTCCAATACGGATCCCCACAAGCTGGAGAAGTCTGTGAGAGCTTGGTCATTCAACCATCAAAAAACAAAGGGAAAACTTTCAGTTTACTAAAAATCATTCATATGTTCTTCTTTTCTTTGCTTCTATATTCACAATGTCGCACAGGAACTCAGGGAATCTCTGCTTGGCTCTAAAGTTTTTCCTCAATAGCATTTATTAGGTCATTGTTAGCACTGAGGCCAGCATTTTTACTGCTATGCTTCACAGTTACTTGCTCTCATGGTGTCATCTCCAGCAGCCATAGGCAGCTGTTTTCAAGGACACACCTTTTTACGACATACAGACAACGTTATAGAATGGCTGGTAAACATGGTGGAGCACAGAGCAGCTATAAAGTTAAGTATTTCAACAAGGAGTTGCTGAGGGATAAAAACACTCCAAAAAGTGTGACTTTTTAATCAGAAACCACAAGACACACTACCTCAAATTAAAGATGACATTACTCAAAGTGCTAATAATGTAGCATATAAATCCAGTGATTAGACTGGTTTTGGCTGCCCACACGTGGCTTAACAATCATGAAATGCTAGTTTACGGACCAAATGAAATGGGAACCAGCACACTGTCCCCAGCTTGTTATAGAGCTTTAAAAGTGACATTGCCAAATGAATCAATAATGTTTGACTTTACAGATATAGAAACGGCAAATGGCTATTAAAATGGGAACTAAACATTAGTCAGTTACTGGTTTCAAAGTGCACCATGGTTTTGGAACCTGTAATCTTTGTTATCCTCCTCTTTTATCCTGTGATTCTGACATTATTTGTCTGCATCCAAAACTGCTACATCTCAGAGAAGATCAAAATTTTCTCCAGCTGTATAGAACACAGTAAGATGACTTGTGTCTGCAGAAGCTTTCATGATGTGATCAGTTAGTACTCAAGTGCATCTTGTTTGAAATCCTTTTTTACTCTTGAGTAGTTATTTGGATGACTACTTTAGCAAAAAGCTAACAAAGTAATGCTTCTCTTAGTTGGGTACAATTTTCTGGTCAAACTATTGAAAAGTTATAAATTTTTTTTACTTCCATCTTATAACATTGTCCTTTGACTTAAATTATGTGTGCAAAACAAACGCACTCATGCAGACACACAAAAATTGATTTTATATCTTTCTATCTTCATGAGGAGTTTGCATTGACTTCCATTCATCATTTCATTTATTTACATAGCGTAAGCTTTACCCTAAAGCTAACTATTACTAGTATATGCCTAACACTAAACCTAACAAATCTAATTCAAACCTTAATCCTAAACCCTTAACCCTACAACAGCATTTATTGTTATGCGGTTTGGGCTTTGGGCTGCATAAGGAGCAGTCGGTCCCCATAAGGTAGTATTTGTTAGCACATTGGTCCTTACACTGTTTCAAAAACAAGGCCACACACACACTCACACATCATCAATCCTCACCAATCTTTGCTATCTCAGACAGCAACCCCTATTCCATGGTGACAGTGTTTGGGATTTACTCCCGAGGTAGCCTTGATTCTTTTGGGGCCACTCTTTGTACGTGTCCTTTTTGTGTGTATGGGGATGAGTCAAACTGAGCATGATAAATGACTCTTGATATCAAAAGCTTATCATGTGGCTGGTGAAAACACAGACTTTCTCCCTCACCCAACTACCACCTACTGTAGGTCCATTAACAGAGCGGCCCAGCGATCAAATCACACTTTTGTTTTTGAGTTATAAATCATGCGCTTAAGATGAAGAAACAAAAACATAAATAATAATTCGGCTAATTTCCGACCAGGGAGGCCTGTTCTCCCAATGAGAGCGTTAAAGTTCACAAGGGAGGCTTTAGTGACATAGATCTGCTGACTTCAAGCTCTGAACTTCGATCTGGCAAGTCGATTCAGTACTCAAGTTGTTTTTACAGCATCACATAGTATGCAGCTGTAACACCATTAGTGATTAAAATGTTCAAATCAAAATGCTTCTTTTATATATATATTAAAAAGTAACAAAAATAGTTTGTTTTTATTTTTTATAATTAAGAAAAAATTAAGTTGAACTTTGCATAAACAATAGAGATTTGTTTTAGACAAAATAGCACAATGATATCCTTAAATTTATTACATGTCCTAAATTAAACATTTAATTCACACTGGAACAGAGTTAAAATATGTCAACCAGGGAGGGACAGAGGTTGAAAACCCATGTATGTTTTGTTTTTTTTTTCCAAAGAAATGCAATTTTCTTTGGGGAAACAAAAAGTTCATAAGTTTAGCTTCACCAACATAGACTTTAGGAGATTTTATCAAAGGTCTCTCACTATTTACACTCTGATATTCCATCAAACAAAGGAGAAATTGTGAACTTATGCTTTAAAGCTACTCATTGGTTTTACCTGTAATTGTCTGTAAGTTAATATGTTTTCTTCAAACTATTTTTAGTCTCGGTCACACTGATATTAGAATGTGAAGACCTGCTTTTATCCAAGGTGAACACCCTCAATGCCCCAAATCAAACTGCGGTTGCCCACGTTTTAAACAGTTTGACAGTGGACTGTCAGCGAGTGCAAGTGCTAGAATTGGAGAAAAAGACAGACAGAGAGAGGTTGTGGTATTTGTTCATTGTGTGATAAATATAGCAGGTGAGTGGGTGGAATAAAAACAACCCAACACTAGCAGGATAAGAGAGGAAACACAGGAGAAAGATATAATGACACCGGGAGCGAGGCAATATGACATAGAGAAAATAGCAAGGCAGCGAGGAGGAAACATAATGACACTTAGGGAGAGATGCGATGAGACTAATACAGAGATAATTGTGGTGAAAGTAGAATGCAGGGAGAACTGGAGGGATAAGGGGATGAGCAGGACAAAGGTAGGAAGAGGAGGGGAGGGACGACAACAGCAGGGGGAATGGAGATGGAGACTCTGAGCAGCAAGCAGGAAGAGATGCATTGAAATAAAGATGGAGATAATATGGGTGTAATAAAGAGTCGAGTGTGGTCAGGGGCTTGGATGGGGACAGATAGATTGAGTGGGGAAATGGAGGGACATGGGGGGCACAGATAAACATAACATGGGACAAAAACAATGATTTTGACTCAGATAATGAAAACAAGGATGGAGTTCAGACAAAAGAAGGGAGCTGGGTTTATTGAGGGGATGAGGAAGATAAAACAATGGCACCAGAAAAACAGACAGCAGATTCCTTTCCTCTCATGTCCTGTCCTCTCCTTGCTACTTTTTCATTGCCAGTATTGAATCACTGCAGTCAATAGTTCTCCACTGCATGACTTGGAAAGATGCATTTGATTTGTGGCCCAGGACACTGTGGAAAGAAGAGGCAAGCGTTTGATTTATGAGTCGGGGGACCTTGTGGTCAGGTTCTATTCGGGCACCTCACCTCTTTTGCTTTATCTCAGCAACAGAAATTTAACAGCCTGCATGAAATGTAGATTAATCCAAAAACTCTTTTTAGATACCACATCTAGCTAGTACGAGTTGTTGAACAGAAGTTATTTTTATTAATTTGAGTTGAGTGCAAAAGTTTTGGTTTGTTTGCTGACTGGTGGTGGTTTTCGCATGAATGGCCATCTGGGCAGGCCTCTCTACTTCTTAAACAATAAACTAAAAACATGAAATTCAAGATGACATGCTGTGCCGTCTCTCACAAGTCATGCTAGCAAGTCATGCTAACGAGGCTCCCTACTCTCCGTATCACACCAGGGGCATCGTCTCAAGAAGACCAACTCCCCATTGCCCGCATATTGATAAAGCAATAGAAAATGTGTTGAAGCCTCAACTCAGAGATTAGTTATATATTTTTATCTACTGCTTATGAACTTCCTTTCACAATACAATGTAGGGTATCTGTCTGTTAGGTCTAAAATTGCAGCTGTTGCATGTCAACCGATCTGACCAGAATAAGTGGAACAGAGATGGTATTTAGCCCTGTGTTTTTGCGAAGACTGGTACAGACCTTATGCTGTATATAAATTCATGTCTGCAGCTTGAGTGCCCATGTGCTAATGACAGCACACTTTTATCTGCATGTGATTGGAGAGGCTGTTTCACACTCATCTTTCAGACACAAAGATTGTTTGATGCCACTCACATTGGGCACTTTTCCTTTCTCTCTTTCTTACCTGCTAATAGCTCAGATGGACTATTTTGTCCAAGTGCAGCAACTAAACTGCACTTGGACAGTTTAGTTGCTGTCCAAGTGCAACTAAAGGAGCAAATGAAAAAAAATATAATTCATCTGATGTTTAATATCATAAAAAGAATAGGGGCATATGAGGTAGAAAATATAAACTACTGAGAGAGGATAAAACATTGGAACGCCAATACAATTTCTTCATCTATTTTATGACTGTAACACTTCATCAGACAAAAAGTGTGCAGACTTTTATTCAGATCATTTTCTCAACAAGTTACTTGCCGAATTGTAATGATTCAAACAGCAGAGTGCGTGTCTATTCTGGCCAGAGGAGGTGAAAATTGAGCTTGTTTATGGCTTGCTGTTTACCAGGTGGAAGGTCACCAACCATTAACTGATCGGTGGCCTCCATCAGCAGGTGCTTCCTGGTTGCCTCTGCATAACATTTTCATTAGATCTTTTAAGTGGTGGAAAAGATGGTACGAATTATCTCGTCATACAAAAAACAGTTGATTAGTTTCATACTGTGAAACTGTGTGTTAAATGATGACGCGTGTTTGTAAACTTTATATGATGAGGAAGATAAAAATCTCATTTACAAGAAAGTAGTGAGCTATAAATTTATAAGATGACCTAATTGCTGCCAAAAATAATGCTATTATTGCTTCTGGTTAAATATATGTTCACCCATTTTTTAAGATAATTCTTTTAAATTTTGATATAAATCTTTAGGACTTTCAAAATATTTGAAGACAGTGTTAATGTGTTAATGTTTTCGAAGGCATTTATATAATTTTAACATTTAATGTGTGAAGTGGCTGAATAAACAAAAGGGATATATAGCTAAATATACTTATAGTTCCAAAGAAAACATCCATATTGTGCAGAATATGGCATTTTTGTTCTAAGATGAGATTTAGCTTTTTGTAAAGTAAAGTTGGAGACAAGTTAAACACATGCTGCATAAATTAACCACCTTTCTCAGCAGCAGGTAGGCTGTTTATTTATTTGACAGATATCCTAACTTGTAGAAAATTGCCAGTATATTTCTCAATTTTGTATTAACTAAAGAGTGGGGGGCTGTGTTCCTCTGGTAGCCAAAACAAATCTTTGGTTTTACAACCAAAAAATACAGTATTTCCAGACAGTTTACCTCCCCACTGACTTACAGCTTGCAGCTACAGGAGAGAGCAGGTAAAAATACTGGAATGTCTCTGGGATTTTATTGGAATGAAGATGAACCACTGGAAGGCTCTGATGCAATTTCTGTTTGAAATCATAACTTTTTAAAACTATTTTGCAACCTGAAACTAGAAATCAGTCCATGCTGTCTCTTTACTAATAAGGGTTCTGAAATCCAGACATGAAAGACTTTCTTCAACTGCAACAAGTTGACGTTGGTGATGCCGAGAAGTGCTAAAAAAAAATTACACTCACAAAACATCTGAAGAAAAACCAAAAAACAGGAGAAGAGCTTGATGCTAGATTTACTTAGAAGCTAAGCAGTGGACTTCTTAAAATCCCCTAAGTATGGTGCTACAATATGGCTTGCTGCAAGTGTCTGCTGATTTCTGCTTATCCCATCTGCTCAAGAGGAGGCAGAGGGGGATCAAGCAGCGGAAGGGATGGCAAAACTAAAGAGAGACAAGTGAAGGCAGAACGAGAGACGAACACAAATACGACTACAGGGGAGAGAGGTGAATTGGGTTGGAAAGACAGCGGAGAACAATCTGAAATTAATCTGGACACTCCAGATGGCTTGAAGTTCGTGTACGTGCATGTGAGGACACACATGTATAGATGCTTTCCTGTAAATGGCAGCTTGTCCGTTTTAGCTTGTGTATAGAGCTCAGTAGCTTGTGTATTTATGGGCTTCTGTGGATTCTGTCCCGTTTCACACCAATGGGAACATCTGTTTTGTTACGGTCAGCATTCTTTTGATCCTGTTTGATGAAGAAAGACAGAAAAACATACAAAATGTCTCCTATTTTCACTCCAAAGCCCATAAAAGCAGGTGCATTGATGCTCCAAAAGTCATCCATTGCAGCACATGTAGGGTTGCAGGGAAACTGGTACTTAAGCGACCGTTGGGTGAGAGGTGGATATGTCATCCATCGGTCCATCCGACCATCCGACCGCCCGTCCATCTCGTTTTACTTTCTTCCTTCCCTCCTTTCTTCCTTTCTAAGAACAATTTAAACACATTTTTCAAATCTTTCAAAGTTTTGGGCTGTTACGAAAACAAATTTTGCTGGATGATAAATTGTCCAACAAGTCATTGCAGTAAACAATAATGTTGTTGCTTTGAGATCATTTTTAAGTAATATAGTGCTAATGGCATGATAATACAAGAACACATTCTCAAAGATCAGAGAACGTTAAATTCTAATGAATATTTAACACTGGACCTCAGATGTTTAAAATATGCTAAATAAATTAACAAAACAACAAATAACAGGAAGTAAAAAGAAGATTTTCCTTCAAAAAAGGTTTTTGTCATCCAGTTTTTGGAAGAAAGAAAAAAATGATAAATCATGCAAATGGAAATGAGTTTGTTTTAATTTATCATGCTATTAATTGATTTATTTCTTGTTGTGACAGGCCTTAACGATAAGGACTATATGACTTGAGTATTAACAAGATATGTAATTAACTTCAATGGGCAATCTTCATAAATGATATTGCATTGCGTTAGGTTTTAAAAGGAGCTGGTGGGTTTCATTGTATTTCTGTGACTGGGTTGTGACCAAGCTGATTGTTACCCCTTGAGTGCACAAAATATCTGAGTGTGGGAGTAAAGAAAGGTGTTTTCTCCCTGACCCCAGGTTATTAGATCAATAGTCATCACTATCTCAGATGCAATTACTGCTGGGTTTTATGTTGGATTTCCTCACACACACTGTGCGCAACGTGCTCCTCCGTTTATACTTCAGATGGAAGTCTATTTAGAGTGTTCGTGAGAAGAAAGTAGCAGAACTGAAAAAATGGAGAATGGAGGGAAAAGTGCTTTAAGGGGTTGTTGATATGAGGAAAGAGGAGAATAAAACCTCAAAGACTTGAGGCACAGCATGTCACAGTGTGACACCTTTTGTTTCCCCACACTGTCAACTTCTTCTAGACTGCGTTTCTTCTTCTAGACTGGAATGTGTTGTACTTTTGCCTTCAGTGCAATTAATTTCTGTCTTAAGTTGCAAGTGACTTCTTAAAAAAATATTTTATTTTGTAAAATCTTACAAATAATAATTTTAGTGATTTTCAATAAAACATTGATGTTTAAAACTGATAAAGTTGGATTCATATATTTTGAGAAAAAGGTCGATATATCTTTGTAAATATTAAATTTGCCACATATTAAACTCTGCTCAGTTCTTTCCTGTGAAATTCAATTGACATTTTTGCAAAAAAAGAAGGAAATATATCTAATCTTCAGTTTGTTCTAATAAATTTAGACCACTAAGAGGATATTTCTAGACTCTATATTGTGTGATAGAAAAATTGTTTCCCTTAAATATTCCTAATATATTTGTTCTCATTTCTCTCTCCCAGCTGATTCCTGTGGTGGTGTAGTCCAAGGCCTGAATGGAACCATAGAGTCTCCTGGTTTTCCACATGGTTATCCCAACTATGCCAACTGTACATGGCTGATAATAACAGGGGAGAGGAACCGAATACAGCTGACCTTTGTTACGCTGGCACTGGAGGAAGACTTTGATATTGTATCCGTCTATGATGGACAACCTTCGCCTGGCAACTTAAAAATGAGGTTTGAAATTATTTTGATATTTTTACCTTCTTTCTTGCAACTGTTTTCTGTCCTTCCTCCTTTGTGCTTTATGAACTACGGACTGCATTTTTTGAGTTTATCCTACAAATTCATCCAACTTCTGCTTGGTCCTAGTGCGACATTAGGAAGAACGGAGTTCGCACAAACATCAGTTTAGAAGTATACAACTTATGCCAGTAACACCTTCAGTTAATTTTCTGGTTTTTGCACATCTATTGAATGGGGAATTGGCACGTCCAGTTTACTGCGGTGAGAAGGGAAACTATTTTATGAGCAGAACTCCAGTGTATTTATCCTGCTTATGAATTTAGATAATTTACTGTATCCAGAGAAAGAAAGAGGGATGTCTGAGTCTTCTCCCCAAAGTTATTTCACTCACAAAGGGATCAGGTGAGGTCACACCTGGATAGATTCCCAGTCCAATAAAGCCCTGCATTTGCCATGCAGTCATGAACACAAACTTACATTTTAGAGCAGTATAGTGTCTCTCCTTTTGGATAAAGCATAACTCATTAATGTCAACTCCACACACAAAATGCTCAAACTGAGTTTCAGACCAACACCCTTCAAGCTGTGCAGCATCAGTGTCACACAGCCTGCAGCCTCAAAATACTCTCTGATCTTAAGAGTTTGGTAACATTGTTAATATTTATTTGAAGAAGAAATTATAGCTTTTTAGTATCAATTATGAACTCAATTATGATTCCTCTTATTGTGTTACTAAAAGCAGACTGATTGCAATTACTCCCTCAAGCTGCAAAATGATTAGAATCATATCATTTTGCAGTTTTTCAGAACTAATTTAGCATTGTTTAAAAAAAAAAAATCACAAAGTTATAGCTAAGGGACACCAACTGTTTGTCTTGATTAACTTATAATATTCAACAGGCTCCATATCAATGAGTTTCTGTTGACTATAAAAATCACTGAATAATTTGCAAACTCAATATCCACTCCTCGGTGTTGGATCCACTTTCCTTTTGAGATAAATTTAAACCAGGGAGTCCAATAACTCCAGAGGAAATCATGAAAGGATGAAGATTACAAATACTAAAACTGATGTCGGTAACATTGTTAAAATAAAATAAACTCACTAAGTCTAAGACAATTAATATTTTTGTGATCATCTTTTCATACATTTTGCCTGATCACAGGTATAGCGGGAATTATTTTTAATGGAATAAGATGTTTATTACATGAGTGAGGACAATGGAAACGCCCAGAAGCATTTCCAGTCAAACTGAATCCAATAGGAGAACGGAAACTCCTCTATTTACACATTCACCCAATACAGTCACTAATGCACACAGACCCATCCATCCATTGCCATACGTAGGAGGGATTCTGGTGCCTGTCACCACCTGTCCAGAGGCGACAGATGGGGTCACCAGTCCAACAACACAGAGACAGACAGGATGAACAATCATGCATGCACACACTCTCACCGGAAGAGAGATCAATTAACCTGACATTGTTTCACCTTGTTTTAAAACTGCCCTGTAAAACCACAGGGAATTACATTTAAGCTGTTTTGTATAATTATTTTTACGTATCCTCAGTCCAAAGAAAAACCAAACATCTCACAATTTTTGATTGATTTTAAAATGAATATTTCATTGAAGAAACCCACTGACTGTGAAAACCATCCAAAGTAAAAATGAAACAAATCGAATTCTGTAACCGAGGACTCAGCATAAAAGCATATGCAGCATGTCCCAAAATATGGAGTCACTACAGCAGTGCAGCTCATTTTAAAATTTCTTTTCATCACTATGTAAAAAAGTAAAGATTTTGTTGTTTCGTCTGATGATGAACCAAAATGCTCAGGGAACTGTGAGGTTTTGATGAATGGGCAGCACTCCTGCTTGGTGAAAGAGGTAGGAATTCTAATATTGCTTCAGAAAGGGCAAAGAGAACAAAATATACAGTACAGAGCTGGTAAAACGAGGATATCTTATTCATAGTGCTCTGTGTGTGTAGGAGGGATGAGCTGGGAATGTAAGGCTGCTGGTACAGTTAGATTTTTTTCTTGAAAACACTTCACAGCGATGTCATGTGTCATTGTTTAAAAGACATTTTTTTCTGGATAGATGAGAATAGCCTGTCCTGCTGCCGATCGAAAGAAAAAAAAAAGATCAGATCGGGATCCTGTCTTCTGTCTTCTGTTTTGCGTTACAAAAAGGCTTAGACTGCTGAAGGATAACATGTAAAGATATTTTTGTGCAAGCTATTAGCTTACATCAACACAGAGGTTGTCCATGACTCAAGGCTATAAACAGTGTTTTGAAGTGTGCATTACTTCAATAAATCCACCATTTGCTTTTCTGCACTTATATTGTTTTTCATCACCTTTTTTTTCTCATTTATTTTTTTGAACAGTTTGTTTGTAATTTATTCTTCTAGCAATAATAAATTAAACTAGTGAACTGGCAGAGCAAGAAAAAACAAAATTATCATCTCTTCCACTAAAAATAAAAATGGTGAAAGTGAAAAAAGACTCTCAGGCATCAGTGCATGTTTGTAGCCTTTTATTAAGCAATGTGATATTTTTTGTCAGTCTCGTAGGAGAACAAAATAATATCTTATTCCTCATCATAATCTACAGTGGCAGAAGCTAATTTTATTAACCTTTTCTACTGTCTGCCTTTGAGAGGCACAAGAAGGACTAGAAAAGGATTTGTTTGTACTTAGTTGAGATGCGGCAAGATTATTTCGTTAGATTGGTCGTCTCAAGAGACACAATACAGATTCATTAACTTATTAGCCACTTCACTTACTTACTTTCAAAGAAGTTTCTAAAAAGTCCAGCCTTTGAGTTACTGAAATGACTTTCTATTAAAACAAAAAAGATTGAAGAGATGTGAAAATAAAAAGCCATTCATATTTGTTTGTCTGTACAACTACAGATACGGGTGTTACAGTATCTAATTCAAATTGGAGCAGGGTATGAAGGTTAATTTATTTCAGTGATTAAATTACAAAAGTAAAACTCTTATTATATGGATACATTGCTCAGAGTGCCATTTTTCAGTTTTCAATTATTTTTGTCGTGGTGACAAATTTCACCGTAGATAAAGAATCAAACAAAGTTCTGATGCAAAAATGTCGGCCTCCTGAAAGTACGTCATAAACTGTACAGCATGTGCCCTCAATACAGAGCTTGGGACACGTTTGCATAAATTTCTACATTAATGCGGTGTGGAATGAAGGCGATAAGCTTGTGTTTCTGTCGAGGGCTAAAGGAAGCCCAGTTTGATTTAAAGAGCCCTTCATCATGCTTTGTTTTGTCTGATGTCTCTCATGTTCCTCTTGACCCCATTAGCTACTTTCACTAAACATTTCCATCATATACCTGCAAAGATGAGCCACCTCTGAGCTGCCTCTGGCAATTCATAAATCACAAGTGTAGATCGTGATATCCTGCAAAGATGTAACCTTTCAGAAAGTGTGGAACAACAGGAGGTGCTGTCATTGGCATTGAGAACAGAACAATGCTTAAAATCTGTGTTGAAAGTTTTCCCATTCTATTCTACTCGAAACAATAACCTCAGATGAACCAGTTGTACATATTGTGTTGTTAAATGATCTCTCATATTTTTGACAGTTCAATTCTCTGTCCTTCGCCGAGGTGGGACACTTCTGACATGATCTCTGATTCATCTCCACCAACATTTCACACCTTGTGAATCTCGCTTTTCTTTCCAGTCCTACTTGTTCATGCATCTTTCTGTACTACAAGTTGTTCTTCCACTCAACTTTCCAGAGCCATCTCTTGATATACTTCAGCGCAGCACTCTGAACATTTTTGCAACTTTTGAAATAACTTTTTTTTTTAGATGTAAATGTTCATTTTATCTAAAGAGCTTTAAAACAGATTGTTTTGATGTTTAGAGATGAAAGATGGAGCATGACAAAATTATTTCTTCCTGCTTCTTCTGATGAGTGCATCCTCATCCTCATCAGGATACATAAAGCATATAAAGCATATGCATTACATAACTATAAATTCATTACTGAAAGGGGGTAAAAAAATGCTGCAGGTTACTGCTTTGGCAATGAACTGAGAGGAGATGCCAGCTGCAACCTTACCATGCTATGATTTACGTCATCTGCCGCCAGTTATTTGATACCTGCACTTTTTCGAGTGAATCGAATATGCTAAGTGTATTTCAAATGTTCCTCCAGGTCCTCCGCATAAAATAAATAAAAAAATAAAAACATTAAAAAAATAGTAGAGGACTGTTTCTGTAGCTTGTTGCCTTAAGTGCAGTGAGCTGTTACAATAAGTCTATTCCCACAGCTATTTAGATCATGTAAGAGGTTCTCTATTTTCTCAACATAGCTCTTCTGTTGATGTTGGCTCATTTCTCAAAACGCTGTGCAGGGACAAGTAACATATTGCCTAGTTGAGCCCACTAACCAGTCTTCGTTTTTGCCCTTGGGGCTTCCAAAGCCCTGACACTCTTGTTGTATCCAGCTATGTACTTAGATTTATGTCCACTGTAGGGCCTGATTTCAATTATCCTTTCGTCATTACTTGTCTTCCTGAGCTCCAGTTGTCGGTTAGCTAAAAAATCCTCCTCCACCTCCTCCTTTCCGGCTTCTTTCTGAATACTGTGAGACTTGCTGAAATCAACCAGTCAAGCTGTCGACATGGACAGTGCAATGAAGCTTTAAGGAGCTGCTTTCTCTTTCTCTGCTCAGAGGTGCAAATAAAGCATGGGATATACTGTGTCTTCGTTTTGCAGTCGCTGGTTTTACTGCCCTCAGAATTTTGTGTGGGAAACACTGCAATATCATATATAGAAGAATTGTTGAACTGCATCTGTGCCCCCTTCTTACCAGTCCCTGCTGTGCGTCAGCAGCACTAACTCTGCTCCATCCCACTCACTCTGATGGCTGATGTCAACAGTGTGAAAATATTTATCTCAAACTGAAGAGCGTGTCTCTTACTCAGACATTATTACCTCTATTATATGTCTTAGAGTAGAAAACAAAACTTCATCCATCTATCCATCCGTATCTATATCTATATTGATATATATAAATATAGATGTAGATCTATATGTGTATCTCTCTAAATATCTCGCTCTCTCTTTGTCTATCAATCTATCGATCTTTCGCTCTACATAGATATAGATGGATAGATGGAAAGTTTGAAATCACCCCTAAGGTTTAACCTGTTGAAGTACACTGGTGTTTCCTAGTTACAAGATCAGAACATATTTGAAAACATGCTTTTCTTTCAAAGGCATGTTGACATGTCTGCATTCAATGCACAACATTTTCTTGTGTATTTGACAATAAGAGGAGTGCATGGTGTTCCAGGAATGTCTGTGTGTAAGTGTACATGTTTTCCATTTCAGGAAAGTTCTTCAATGTGTAAAAAAAAAAATAAAAATATGAATAAATCAAAATTAGTTTCTGGATTATTTGGTTCAGTAACTCAAAAAAAGAAACAAAAAACAGAATCTCTTGGACCTGGATAAAGACATACTCCAAGTTCTTCAAAGAGCTTGTCAAGTAGGTTATTCTAAGCCTCTGGGTGGAGATGCCACAGTTATTTTGTGGGCTCAGGCGGTTTTAGGTTGTTTTTTCTCTAATATCAAGATTCTGTGATATAAATCGTACCTCCAACAGAACTTTAAAAATGTATTTTCAGTAGTCAGACAAGCCATGAACATTTGGTGATGCATTAAAATTCATTGCATGGAAGAGGGAAACTATCCGCATGGTATTGACACGTGTTAAACTACATTCCACTTGTTTCAGATCTTCACTGGTTTCATTCCAGTTTGACGTTGATGGGGACACAACCTAAATAATGCACACAAACATTTTGACCAGGATCTCACATTTAAAGCCTGACAGCAGTGGACACAGCTGAGTTTCTCTGAACAGAAACACACATTTCTAGACCATATTAACATGTGGGCTGAGAAACTAACCAAAACCAACTCCTTACAAAAAGGAGGTTGCAGTTCACTCTCAGCCCTGCTGTGTGGGTTGACTTCCCTGCGGAGACAAAAATAATCAACTAGGCTAATTTTCTAAGGAAAGTTTGTATGGATCAGAAATGATGGTCCAAGATAGATAGTAGAACTGGGGAAGAGGCATCTCCTCATATTATTGATGCTTAGGAGGCAGTTATAGTTATAGCAGTTATAGTTTAAAGATATTAACTTCTGCATGCATATTAAAATATTACTTGTGATGACTCATGATAAATCTGCAGTGTCCTAACTTAGCATCAGTGAGATGCATGGAATATGTAAAACCTGACATTTTGTTATATGAGCATCTCCTCTGTGTCATACAGAACACTGCAAATTTCATACACAGCAGCATCACTGTGATTATCACGCTCCCTTTTATTATTGGCATACATCTTAAATTTAAGCTTGTATTACTTTTTTCCTGCTTTGCTTGGCCCAATCTATTACTTGCATCCATTGTGGGATCAGCGGGTTTTGGAGCAACACCCCCAGAGCACAACCACCCAATCGCAACCCCAGTTTTAATGCACTTCAGACGGACTCACCTGAATTCATGACAACATTTCACATCGCACAGACACTAATGCAAACAGCAGGCACAAAGGCAGGGAGACAGAGTGCAGGAGGCGCTACATTGCAGCATGGCCCTCTTTTGCTCCTGGCGCTGCTGGCTTGGCAGGGACTGGTGGTGTGTGGTCACCTTGCAGGCCTCCCCTTGTGCCTTGTTGTTTGTATGGGGTCTTGGATCACTCAGTGGTGTGTTGGATTCCTGACTAGTAGAGGAATTATGAGAATTATCTGTAGTTAAATGGTTTTTTGGGTAAATCAATGTTTATTTAGCTTTTTTACTGTCATCGCAAAGCACAGCTTAGCCTCTGTGAACAGAGCTGACAAGAACACATTTTTTCTGCTTTTAAACTTTGAGGATTTAGATCTTTTAAAATACGTTAACACAGGTAATTTTTTTTTTTTTACATTAATTATATTTCTTCTTCT